>JAOYMR010000005.1:7848651-7863657 GCA_025802075.1 Tenebrosternarchus preto
CATACATATGTGGAACTATACCTGTCTCCAGTTAATGGCAAAATGATCTCTGCTTTTGAAGAAAAAACAATGAAGGAGACCTTCAAATTCGGGCTAAAACGGAAGATAAACAAGGCGATTACTTATTACCTGAGATAAAACTTGCCATACAGCACCGACAGAACGAAAGCCCACCAAGCACATATACATTAGTGTCTTAATCACAAGCCTCGAAACCCATTAGCTACGAGTCACAAGTGATGACAAACTGACCAGCCAATCATATGTGTAGTGCTGATGATTACACAAGCTCATGTCAGAAGGTTCAGATCTGAAACTCATGCTGATAGACACTGATATACATATTGTACTTTCCTTACATTAAGTAGCATTTAATAAATGATTGATTTTTTTAATTAGTCGGCCTAAAACCAGCATACTGTCAGACATGTTCTATAAAGTGATGCTTGAGCACATCTTGAGATTCTATGAGTGTCTCCTATAAACTACAGAGTTAGTCTATGAGCAAGATACACAGTATGGTCAACTAATAAAAGCATGTGACTTGTTTGTAAAAATTCCCTGCTGAGAGGAAGAAGGAAGTGATTAATTAAAAAACAGACAGGAAGCAGGTCACCATGACCATGACTCGTGCCTATACACAGCACTGCATCCTGTCAGTGATTACATTTTTATACCTGTTAGCTAAGCAATAAGGAATTTAAAAAAACACGGCTCAGATATTGCTTAGTTTATGTACTGTAGTTCCCTAAAGTCTAAATTCATAGATATGATCTACACTTACATACATAAACCACAAAAATATCAATGGAAAATAACATGCAAATTAGCTCCATGTTTGGTTCTGTATTGTTCTTTGCTCCTTGCATACAAATAATCAATTAGATTGAAATATAGCTCAATCAGGCAGTTGGTCTTTGGCACAACCTTCTGTCACAAAAGCTGACACGGCCCCGAAGCAGGTTGGGTTCCTGGCCTCTCAGCAAGTCAGGTCTCAGGACTCAGGAACATAAGGAGAAGTGCTGTTTTTTTCACACTTAAACGACACGTCCAATCCACAATCATCTCCCACATGAGACAGTCAGGGAAAAAAAAATGCAACCAAAAATATCCAGACAGCCAAAATGTAGTCTCACACACACACACACACACACAAAAGTCATATAATAAATCGATACTTCAAAATGAAGGTTTCACTCTGCGATTAGACTTCGCATGCTGGAACATTTGGAACGAGCCAGAGTGCTATAAAATAACTAAGTGTGTTGCAAAGATGCTATTTATGTGCGGTGTCATTGGGTTCAGTCTTAGGAAAACACATCTGCTTGCAATGCAGGATCGCTGAGCCCCTCTACGACGAACCGGAGATCTCTACCGGGTCTCCTCCAACCACGATTTAATTAACGTTAGACACAGCTGGTCCATCCGCCGGCGAACAAAAGCCCCACAAAATGGCAAGAGAGAGCAAGTGCAGGAAAGGGGCCAGCAGATTCCACATGGCGCAACAGAAGAGTGTCAAAGTCAACAGCAGACCGCACTGGTCTTCCTGCACGCCGTGCCTTAAAGCACACTTGCTCCTTCTTCTCCCATTATGTGTGAGGAATAAGTGTGGCGTTGGAAGGTTTCAGCGCAAATGGCCATTTCTCACAGCCCAGAAGACTGAGCCTCCCTGCCACCCACTCCCACCTGCTCTCTTTGCTATTTTCTCAAGCAGACTGCTTTCTTCTGGCTGGGTCGCTACCGTCTGTACTGGCACATACATTGAGTCAACGTTACATAAGTTCAACATTCATCAGGCCTTTTTTTTTTGTTTATTCCATGCACCCCCCCACCCCCCAAGAATACTTTCCAAGCCGGATGTGTGAAGTTAGCTGAGCCGAATTATGTGCATTGTGTAATGCCTATCCAACTATAACCACCTATGATCTCAGACAAACTTACAAGCTTTGGCGTTTGGGTTTAGATAACAGCGTTATGGAAAAGCATAAAACTCACGTTACCTCACAAATCGGTCTACGAGGTTTTTCACAAACTCATAGATCGGAGTCCAGCCATCTGAAACACTTCCAGACCTGCAAAACAATTTAAAAAGAAACATTTTTTTAAAACAGTCAGTGAAACAGGCCCACAATACATCTTGGTGCAATTACATGTATCCTTAAAGGACATTACAGTTGAGAGTGCAGTGTTTTATATGGTTATTGTAAGTTATTTGCTGACTCAGCCATGTTTCTGTTGTGGATAGGTGCTGCCATCACTGTTGGAGAAGGTGACAAACCTGACAAATTCAACTATGCCTCAGAACTACCACAGGTCAAACTCAGGATTGTTTACTATTAAGCAAAAACAAGCAAATAAACAAACAAAACTACACTTTTACATTACATATTAAACGAGTGGTTCAAATAAAACGACACTGATAGTGGACATGTCAGGTCTCCACACGAAAAATATCTTAAGTAAAAGCCTAAGTAAAGTGCGTAAAATGTGTCCTTGATCTAATGGCTACAAGGTAATTGAACTAATAATTACAGTCCACTGTATGTGCTGAGGACGTAAAATACGAGAGTTAGATCGTTAGAAAATCATCTTTTATGCATTTCCTTCACCCTTGTCCTGTCCAAGGTCAATGGGTGTAGTCAAAAGATGAGGACATCAGTACTTCTAGGCCTGGGAGATGGTCTAAGGAAAGTGAAGTTCAAGTATGTCTGATAGAATCTGTGCTTTAATCTTGTGATTTTCCTGATGTCAGGGTGGTGGTCATAATTTAGGCCAACAATCTCAATAGAGGCCATTTCTCAGAGATGAACAGATGAACTTTAACATAAACAAACCACAACCACAAAGCGAGAATGCCAGAGCTATTCAAAACGACGACAGTTCGTTGCTGTTTCTGCAAGTAGAATAAGCCAACCCTCTTCCTGAGGCCTACAGAACAACTTTAATTTATGAAAATTACTATAATGAAACTTTCTGCTCATATCAGAAAATAAAAAACACAGGCATTGAAGTTACAGAATTAAGGTATACGTGCCCTCATACCTCTGCAAAACAAGACTTTGTTTGGCAGGACTGCATGAGGCCCGTTAGTGATGTAAACTACTCCAAACTGGATACTCATACCTTTTGTTATTCTTCTGCTTCTGAACATAACGTAACGACTTAGAAACACTATTCTACGTATCTTACCGGTCACTACTGCGTTACAAAACTAAATAAAACAATGTGAGGAAGTACTAACCTGTCCAGCACAAAGTAGAGATCATACGCTCCATGGCAAGACGTGTTCTCTGCCTTTACAGACGAGATGAAACCCAGAGCTAAAACTGCCGTTACAGCCACGGCCAAATGACTGTTTACGATAAAACTTGTTTTTAACATACTGAGTTATGAGCGTTGCTGTATCAGTAGGAATACCACATATAAATAAGTGCACTATGTTGAAAATAAACAATTCTATCAAACGGTAGAGTTAGTTAACAGCAAGGCAAAGATAACACATTTCGCAGTCTCGCACGGCATGTCCAAGTATTTGAAGTAAAGTTAAACTCCTTGTTGCGTTAAGGATTCACATAGCGACGTCACCGACGCGATTTCTTCACATTTCCGTTTTGCATCACCGTGTTTTGTCCTGTTTCATCGTGTGCTTTTGAGTTGACGCCGACAGAAAAGTCGGGAAAAGAATGTCGAAGTGCTTTTCTTCTGGGAAAGTGAACCTCGTTTTAATGAGCATGCGCGTACAGATGGTGGAGGTCGAGCCCATGTTGGGAGCACACACCCAACATCTGCTTGGTTAGAAACGGTTTAACTCGCTTACTTCAGATATGATGTTTGGCAGTAACCGCCAGTTTCGTGCTAAATCATGAGTTTAGATTTGATGTCATGTAATCATTCAGCAAGAACGTACCTTCTCAGAGCTTAGACGTAGTCCTGTTTGATAGAAGAGAATTTAATACAATTTTAATAATACATATAATGGTGTTACACTGTACTAGTGAGCAAGTTTTGAATCATGGTGTCGTGAACACGTAATCTTAATTGCGTACTCGAAAGTCTTCAAAGTCACAGAATTTCGTAAGAGTATACACTGGCAAAAGCACCACTGATGTATCTAAAATATTATTGGAATAATATTAAACTATTTAATGGTAAAGAACAAACCTGGTTCCTTTAATGATAGGCCTTTGTAATTGTAGACCAACGACAACAACAACAAAAAATATTTGCACGAGAGGATGTCAGATGCATAAACTGATGTCTGCACGAGGAGTAAACAAAAATTATTCTTGGAAGTAACTTCCGTAGCTACTAGTGGCAAGGGGGAGTGCTACACGGTGCTGCAAATTCCATCTGATTTGCTTGAAGAAAAATCCAATCCCAGACTAAAATCACTGTAACGACAGGGCAATGTGATGAACTGTATGCAGTTAGCATTAATCATGAAAGGGAATTCAAGATGTTATTCCATGATTGTTTTTTTTTTTTGTTTGTTTGTTTTTTTTGCCGTTTATACAACGATTCCTCTTGTGAGTGTATTAATACTTGCTGGCATGTTTAACATATGATCTGTACCTTTTGTATGTACAGAACATAGTACAGCTTGAGGTTGTATAATAATAATAATAATAATAATTTTTAATATTACACTTAATCAGTGTTTGAAAACTTTTTGATTTATTGAATTATCCAAATTTATGATTGGATAATTGTTAAGATCTACCCCTTAAGCAATATTTGTCATTTCCCACTCTTTAATATTGTATCATTCTCAGAGGAGAATGTCATGTTTGTAACACTAGACTCTTTAATATTGTATCATTCTCAGAGGAGAATGTCATGTTCGTAACACTAGACTCTTTAATATTGTTGTATCATTCTCAGAGGAGAATGTCATGTTCATAACACTAGACTCTTTAATATTGTTCTATCATTCTCAGAGGAGAATGTCATGTTCGTAACACTGGACTCTTTAATATTGTTGTATCATTCTCAGAGGAGAATGTCATGTTCGTAACACTAGACTCTTTAATATTGTTGTATCATTCTCGGAGGAGAATGTCATGGTCGTAACACTAGACGTCCACTACAGTTTCTCTAGGTACACACTTACTCCTTGACCATTATTTGTCAGTGCAGTGTCCTGCTTTTCCAATGCATCATCAGTGCATCATAAATCACAAAATGCTCATTTATATTTATTGTCATTTGGACCTATTGATGGGAGTGTAACTGTTTGCCATTTGATCTGATTAACAAACTATATTATAAGTGACTTCTTGATGCTGCATCCTGAATAAACAAGGCTTACGAAATGTCATGATTTGAGCTACAGAAAAGCACAACGCATTTTTACCGAGAACATAAATCAAAGGCAATCAAATTTGGATAATTACCGTGCATTGTTAAACACATAATTATCATATTTGATCTATTTTTCTGGTGCATCTGAAGTCTTGTGGTTTTGTAAACAATGTATGTGCTTTGTGCACTTGATTATGGTGATCAATTTCAAAATGTATCAGAATATATAAAGCCTATTCCAGTTATTTTGTCATGGACATTCCAGTGGTATAAATAATCAAAAGTGACAGGGAAAACAAATGAACTAATTGTGAGATTCACTGAGGTGTTGAAACTCATTAAAAGTAAAATTCCATGACAAAATACAAAGGTGCAGCAGTAATTTCAAGTGAAAATTTCCACTCCTTCAAGATGGTAAACCATGACAGAAGAAGTGTGAGACAAGTTTATTTAAACTCCAAACTAAAACTCGCTGGATCTGACAGGCTTGGTCTTAAGCCAACATAAGTCATACAGCCATCTCTACTCTACTCTACTAGCCATCTCTATTACTCGCTCTTCCCAGGCCCAAAATCAGTTCTGAGATGGTTACAAGCCCAAAACCAGTTCTTTAATGGCTACTTTACTCCTCCTTGTCTTGATGCTCCAACCACCCAGCCAGAATTACACACCCACTTATACACACACACACACCCTACTCCCAATCACCAGTTTATTGACCGTTACACATAATGCAGAGCACCTGTGCTTTGTTACTGTATCCGTATTTACAGCCCACGGTTTCTCTCCTCCACTGCTGCGGGTCGCTCTTCCACGGCGCCCAAGAATATGCCGTCGGCTCTGCCTCTCGCAGCCTCTCGAGTCCTACTGCCAGCAAACGATCTCTTTCGCGTTTGCCGGCTCGATGCGGTGCCTATTGTTTGGTTCGAGTCGCTAATTATGGACGATAAAGACGCTGTTCATTTATACTCCTGTCTCGCTCCCTCGCTCCCGCCGCCACCGGAACTGTTAGTCTAAGATCACAGCGAACTGACGACATTACTAGGAGTCGCCAAATTGCTCAAATAAGAACTTAAAGCTCCCCGTTGTATTAATATCATTGAAGGCTCGCGTTTGTCGTGTTTCAGGGACTACTGTGGCTATCACAAAGGCACAGTATCAGACATTCAAACATGGTCTGCTAAAATGTGCTCTGAGTAAAAAAAAACGCCTGCTGCTCTTTTTGTCTAGAAATAATTAAACAGTCTGTCTAAACAACAGTAAGAAGAAAGTGGTGGGTGGCGATCTCCAAACAGGGTTAAATCAGACCAGGGTTAGTTTGAGAGGATCATCCATATCCTGCTGACACAGCAGCTTCCTGCAGCACACGGCACGACGGCAGGCGATTGGCAGACAGACATCCGTCACTGACGTGCCGAATATGGACTGCCTGGCTCGGACGAGACGAAGCCAAATCCGTCCCCCCACCCTCCCGTGTCTCCTCTCATCTGTCTACATCACACACACACACACACACACACACACACACACACACACCACCACCACCACCACCACCCACCCCATTCCGATGACCGGCACGGACGAATTTTGCCTGAATGGAGTTAATTGTCGCCACGGCTGGGCCTGTCAGGGGAAACGCGAGGATTCCTGCCGTTTGCCCTGAACGCAGAGGAGAAATCGAAACAGACAGGGCTGCAGTCACAAAGACTGACCTGTAAAATGGACTCAATCAGTGCGGTTAATGGCCGTTGGCTGTGAAGGATACATGACAGGAAGATGAGTTGTCAGGGCCTGAGCAGCCCTGTGTGGCTTTGGGTTTAACGAAAGTCGAGCATCGCTGAGTAAATGGATCTTCTTCCCCTGCCGTGTCTGGTGGAACTTTACAAACTGTCATGACTAATCCGAAGGAGAGCTACAATCAATAAATAAGTGAAAGGATCAATATGTAGACACTGTGTACTGCGATCAACATTTTCGATAGGATGTCATGCTTGTAAGTTAGTGAGAATATGGAGGTCAAGCCTGTGGGGTCAGGATAAGGTCATGTTAGGATTATTAATCACAAAGCTTCATACGAAATGCAATGAAACTGTTCATAAGACCAGTTCACTGCGAACTGTTCGTGACATCAGGGTGACATGCTGATCACTACTTTACTTTCCATAGTTCCAGCCACTCTCTGCTCCTCAGCAATTTAGACTAGACAGCCATTTTATTTGAAATTTTCCCATCGACTTTGTTATTTTGTATGCAATAAAATCAGTCCAAACCGTTTTGCAGGCGAGTAAAATAAAAAATTCCTCCTTCACCACAATTTGAATATGACATTTTCCCTCTCTTTCACTCTCTCTCTCTCTCTCTACCACTCTCACTCTCACTCTTTCATTCTCTCTCTCATCTCTCTGTTTACGCTCTTGACAGGCAACCTTGTGCTGGCTGCTCTGTCTATCAAATGACACCTGCTCCCCGTGATTGTTTGTTCAACTTCCTGCCCAGAGCTGTGTGGATTAATGTCAGTGAGGTTTTGTTTCTTTCTCCACGTTCTCTGGCGACGTCTCTCTCTCCCAGAAGCCCTCCCTGGGAGGACGCCGTGACAGGCCTAGCCGCCAGAGCGAGATCATCCCACATTCGCAGGGACGTGTCCTGAGTGGTGCGAGCGCACGAGCACGACAGTGAGAGCCACGTGCACGAGCTCACGTACACGAGCTCACATGCATGAGCTCACGTGCACTTGCATTCGCTTTGCTTCTTCTTGTTTCCATGACCCCAACAAAGTCCAAGTTCTTTGAGGACTTTGACGTGGCCTAAGACCTCCGTGGTGAAAAAGCGTTGACCCAGTATTACTAGAAAAGTGCTATTCTTCACAGTTTTTAGCCTGCAGTACGCAGCACTGAGCCCCTCAGAGGAGAGGACAGGTCTGAAGATGCCTGTCCGTAGGAATTGCTGTGACTTAATGCGTTTGCCTGAGGCCAATTTAAACAGGAAGGGATGTGGAGTTTTATTATTGGATGAACAGTAATCTGCCACATAAAATACACAGTCCAGAGCTGTACTCATTTCAGCTGAGGTCATGCTTGTCAGTTCTGTGGATGCTTCCGGTAATTTATGAAATTTCAAGTTTAGTTAACATGACGTCAATGTACAGTGTTTTCCTGTGACACAAAGTTCAAAAGAGGAATTGTATAGAACATACTGCAGTATACTAATGTACTTCACACAAGAGTTACGTAGAACCTATTGTAGTTTACTAATATACAGATATCACAAAGAATTATATAGAACACACTATAGTATACTAATCCTCTTCATACAGAATTATATCAACATGTCTGCAACTAAGATTGAGGTTAACCTGGCTGTTCTGTTCAACTAATCTGCAAATATCAATTTTACAAACTCAGCTTGCTGGTATCCAGTGTTATATGACCAGTAACATAAACAGGGTTACTAAACTTTTATATAAACTGTGTTTTGGAGAAACTATTACTGGTGTCAACCTGGTAAATTCATTCATGCTATTTTTTTCTCACAATCATTACAATTCAAATTATTTTAGTAATTTTTTTATCTGATTTTGATTAATCTGATAGACAGATTTTAGTAATCTGTCAATGGTTAACAGTACAATCTAATGTTTTCTTTGTTGTTTGCTTTTGTCCTGTATTTTACAGCTTTAACATATGATAATACCAAATGTGATATCACATGCTACTGATACAGTTCAAGAGTTCAAGAAAAAATATACAAATTGTGATCAAAAAATGAACAAATAAATAAGTTTTGCACTTTAGGTTGGTCTTGGTACTCTGGACTAACACTTTTACCAAAGTGTTAGCACATGACTTCCTATTTGCAGGGAGAGACAAATCTCTTCAGTCAATCTGACAGGCTTGCTGCCCCAAATCTCCTCTGTGGCCCTTGAAGTAGCTACAACATGTGACAAGGTCCTCAGACAGCGGGGCCCCTCCACTCGCTCTCTTCCCAGTCAAGCTCTCTTGACAGCTGCCATTATCCGCGGCCCGCCATCACCCCTGCCGCCCGCGCAGACACTTTTTGAGCGCTCGTTATTCGTCTTTATCAGGGCGGGGATTTCAACATCCGAGGAAAGCGGTGCGTCACCGTTGATTACCACAAAAGCGTGGGCTGCCGTTTTAGAAAAACTTTAAAAAACTTAGGACAGTTGCGGCGTGTTTCTAAAGCCATCGCCTGTGAACCCATGTTTTTTTTCTAAAGGTTATTCGGTTTCTCTAAACGCTCTGCCAACTTCGGGGCGGATTCGGTGTACTTTCCGTTTTACTGGATCGAGTGAAAAGAACCCGGAGTGTCCTGCTTTAGCTGGGAAAAAATGCGACAAACAAACTCATCTCAAAATGAAGAGTATTCGAACATCGGCACGTTCACACGATTTGCTGTTAGTTCTCTGCGGAGAGAGCTGGCTGCTATGCCAGCGCGTATCACAGATGATTATATCAGTCATTTTCAGCCAAGCATGACACAAATGGCCAAAGCAAGTGAGATGCAGACACATCTGCAGTGGCCACTGTTCCACCGTACTTCCACATCTAGAGCCTGGACCAACACCAACGCAGCACATTTTCCAGACAGATGGACACGCACACCTTTTGCATTGCCTTTTCGAGATGCCAATCATTTAGAAGAGAGGCTGGTCACATTAGCATACACAAACAAGCAGCATTTAGAAGCCTTTATTGTACATGAATTTGCAGTCAGTGGAACAGTTAACGTTTTTCGCCCAAATTCTTGAGCTGTCACTAAAGCTTTGACTAGTTTCTTCTAATCACATGGCAACAATTACCCTGCAACTTCTTTGTTTACATCTGTTCTAACAAATATTCATTTAGTTCTTCCGATCCAAGAGAAAACCTCTTGTATCCATGCAAGCAAAATAAATAAAAAACACAATGTTCTGTCATAATTTTTTACTTGAAAACATTTTTGTTGAACTAGTCACTCTGTTGCTCCTGAAATGAATATGCTGTTTTTTTTTTAAATCACATACACTATATGGACAAAAGTATTGGGACACCTACACATTACACAACAGGAGTTTTTTTATGATGGACATGTAAATCCATCAATACAGAGTTGGTTTCCCCAGTTGGATCGCAATTTCTAGTCTAGCTCATCCCATTCAGTGGGACTGAGGTCAGGGTGAGATTCTTCCACACCACTCTCACCCAACCATGCCTTTATTGACCTTGCTTTGTGCAATGTTAAGCTGGAACAGAAAAGGTGCTTCCCCAAACTGTTACTGCAAAGTTGGAAGCATCTCTTGCTATGGTGAACCATTAAGATTTCCCATCACTTGAAATAAGTGACCTGGGCCAAGTACTGAAAAACAATTTCATAGCATTATCGTCCACCAAACTTTACAGGTAGGTAACATTCTCCTGGCCTTTTCCAAACCCAGACTCATCCATCAGACAACCAGATAAAGTAACGTGATTCATCACACCACGTTTCCACTGCTCCAGAGTCTGGTGCTTGGCATTGTGTTTGGTGATGTAAGGTTATATGCTCTGTTGTGGAAATCCATGCCATAAAGTTCCCTGGTGCAGTTTTTGTGCTGATGTTCCTATCCAAACAAGTTTGGGAATTCTGCTGTTGTTGAGTCAAAAGAGTGTTGGCGACTTCTACACACTATGCACCTCAACACTCGGCGACCCTTCTCTGTAACGTGGTCTGACACTTGTAGCTGAGGTGTGGCCAACACTTGGTGACCCTTCTCTGTAACGTGGTCTGACACTTGTAGCTGAGGTGTGGCCAACACTCGGCGACCCTTCTCTGTAACGTGGTCTGACACTTGTAGCTGAGGTGTGGCCAACACTCTGCGACCCTTCTCTGTAACGTGGTCTGACACTTGTAGCTGAGGTGTGGCCAACACTCGGCGACCCTTCTCTGTAACATAGTAGCTGAGGTGTGGCTGTGGCCCCTAAACTCTTTTTTCAATAACACCACTCACAGCTGATCGTGAAATATCTAGGAAAGAAAAAAATTAATGAACTGATTTGCTGCAATGGGGGCATCCCATTACAGCACAACAGTCAAATCTCTTCAGAACAACCCATTCTTTCACAAACGTTTGTAAAGGCAGATTTCATGGCTAGGAGCTTGATTTAATACACCTGTATCAACGAGACTGAATAAAACATCTAAATTGAAGGGTTAATAGGTTTGTCCCAATACTTTTGTCCACATAGCATATTCTAGTTTGAATAGGCCTCTGAGATCTGTAGTTCTTGTAAACAATTTAATGACACGGTACTGTGTTTGGCGTTACACAAAATCAAAACTTCCAAATATTCGCTAGAGCAAGAGTATGGCCATGGAAAACAAGAAAAGTGCCTTTCTCACAACAAATCTCACTTCAAATTAAAAGTATGAGCCTAAGGTGGCACAGTAACTGCTGCATACTTTGTTGTGTGGACTTTTAATATGGTAACAGTCTGTACTACAGGACAGGAGTCCAGCACATCAGTGCATCTAAGCAGATGTGGCCTTCATCGATGATGGACCTGTCCCTTCCACACCAACCCAAGCACCTGCTCTGTCCAGATTAAGGGATTTTGACAATAATGAACAAGGAGGACATCAGCACCACAGCACCCTAAAGTGGGCTAAACACAGGCACTTACGATACCAGTAAACTTCAGGCCAATCTCTGCAATATTTCTGTGTCTCTTGATGGACAGAGCTGTATCCTCTCTATAAGGGATACGGCAGGAGATGCCACGCTCTGCCAGAGTTTCACCCCCAGTGAAAATACATCCAGCAGCGAGTTCCCGGCAGAAGATCGCGGTGGGTCTGAGTCTCGCTGTGAAACTGCATCCTCTGTGCTAAGTTAGGCCTTTTCTTTCAGGAATGGGAGCGATTAGAGGAGAAGACAGGGTCTGCCATGAACTCTGGCTAGATTCCCAGGAATGTCTCCCATTCTTGGCTCGGAGAAACTGACACTGTCACGTTTTCCTCCACCACAACAGGCAGACACAGGCAAAGCATGGCTAAGGTATTCATCAAACAAATGAACACTGTCTGTTGGGAGTTTAGGGAAGGGCCTGTTAGGTCTTTTGGGGGCTAAATGATTAAATATGTGAGGTTTCGTTTGGTGGGATGATCTATTGTTTTATTGCTTCAGTATAGATGTTCTTCAGTTTAAAGAAGCAAAGATCCCAAAAAGGCAATGCTGGGAAATGAAAACTCTCAAGAAAATGTAGCAATGTGTAGTATATGATTGTTTGCTGTTTCACGGTTAGAGTAATTGTGTAATTGTGAGGGAACGCCCTGATTGGTCACGAGTTCCATAAAGAGTCCAGTCACAACATGGTGGTCTTATCCTTCTCTGGTTCTCCCCACTCTTCCCACTGTTTTGCCATTTTCAACTTCACTAATGATTCCCCCCCCCCCCTTCGAGCTCCACAGTCTCACTACAGTCACCGTAGAAGTGGAGCAAGAGCCCTGGCATGCTGCAACGTGGACCCTCAAAAGCGCTGCCGGGTTCGGGGGAGCCCCAGCCCTCGGAGGCCTCCAGCTCAGCGGAGGGCTTTGATTCAGGCCGCCGCGGTTGGCCCGGGCCGGCGGGCGTTTTCACCGGCAGCCGGCTGCGCTGACAGCCCCTCCTCAAGGCATTCGCCATCAACGTGTCAAACCCGTCGCTCTCTTGCCGCCACATCAAAAAGCCGCCGCTCGAAAAAAAAAAAAAAAAAAAAAAAAAACAGAAGAGGGACGACTTGAAAACCCAGCTTCAAAAACATCACGCGCCCACAAGGGCGTACCTAGCATTCCAGCTGGGTTTTGTTTATGGCCAACAACATCCACTGGCCTTTGGCGTTGTCAAAGGTGCGTTTTGTTTTGGGGTTTAATGAGCTAATACGAGACTCCTAGAGGGCAATATTTTCCATCAAATACCAACATTTTCTACTTAATAGTAAGTAGTAACCAAAATATGTTTAATAAGTGTTAAAATTGTAAAGACTATGCTGTTGATCCATTCGACACAATCTACATTACCACAGCATGCTTCCATGCCTTTTGGAAAGCATGGCCTGGAGTCATATAGTGTTCCACTAGCAGCGCTGTAACACCAACGTAAAGCCACACACTGTCAAAGCACAATAAGGGTGGTAGACCTGGTGGTCCATAATCCTCAATAAATTGCCCGCAACCTGTCACTCACCGCCTAACCCTGTTGCTGGGGGAGAGGGACCGGCTTCAGTGGGACCCAGAGGGGCCGGCGGGGCCTGGCCTGACTCACCGGTGCCAGACGTGAGCTCTCCTCTAAGTGATGGGAGGCGAGCATATGCCCTGGGGCTGCCCGAAACCTGGAACGTTAAATCTTGCCATGACGGCCCAGCTCAGCTGCGATCCCTGAGCTAGTCTGGCAGCTTGGACGGGAGGGAAGATCTGAAAGCCTGGGCAATGGAGCCTGTAGCAGAGCCAGATTTCATGGCCGATTCTATCAGGAAAGGTAGTAGACAAAAATAACGGTTAAAAAAGTGAAAAGGGAAGATAAAAATAAAGACTCAATAAAGTTTGAATGAGGTCATTTGTCAGCAACCCGACCAAAGTTTGAACTAGCGATTCATTTTTGGAGCTCAAGATCAAGATACGCTGACTGTACCAGGACCAAGACCCTAACCCTAACCCTAGTTTTAACACAGCAATGCAACTACACCGTACAAAACTGAAACCAGACGCCATTTTGGCTCTACGCAAAAGCGCCCAGAAACAAAGAGCGGTGATACAATCGAAATCACGATGCTAATGATGACATTTTATCTCAGGATGCCAAACCCTTTTTTTGCCTGCGTGAGACCGCGTCGGCGTTCTCTTCCGCTAAGCGGCGACGCTCGATGTGAGCGAGGGCTGTTGCCTAGCCGACGAAGGACGTGGCAGTCGCGCCGGCAGCAGCCAGGCAGGAGAAAAGGGTGGACGAGTGAAAGTCGGCTGCCCAAAAGCGTTTTTGTTTTTTTGTTTTTTCTTCATCTCGCCTAAATCCTTTCCCCAGCATTTGATAATTCGCTCCTGATTATGCAGTGGGAACTGCATAGGGACATCAGCACACTTATCTGAGGCACTCAAGCGGGTTTGTCGCTCCCACCCCCTCCTCTCTCTCTCTCTCTCTCTCTCTCTCTCTCTCTCTTTCTCTCTTTCTCTCTCTCTCTTTCTCTCTCTCTCTCTGTGCGCAGCCCTTGCTGTGTTTTTGGCAGTTGCAACTGACCATCGTGTGCTGCGGTGCCAATTTTTGTGAAAACTGGCACATATGGCAGCTGAAGTGCCATATGCCATAACAGAATATTTTTGGCTGTTTCCACCATTTGTATAATCGCTGGATCCAGTATAAAAGTGGCTCGTTATTAATTTATTCCTTTCCCCCATTTTGTTTTCCCTCCAGATGAAGCATTTGATGTGAATGCTTTTCAGAGAGCTAATTTAAAGTGCACCGTGGGAGCAGTAGCACCGAGTGACCTTGGGGGGGCACCGGTGAGGGGACTGCACAGTTACGCTAACTGTGGTTCACGTGGATATGAAGTAAAGGAAGTCCTGCATATAGGAGAGGCTCTGAAAAGCTCGGAGGGGGAGAGAGCGGTTGAGAGAGGGAGACAGAAGGTGAGAGAGAGAGAGAGAGAGAGAGAAAGAGAGAGAGAGAGAGAGAGAGAGAGAGAGAGAGAGAGAGAGAGAGAGAGA
>JAOYMR010000005.1:7872245-7894168 GCA_025802075.1 Tenebrosternarchus preto
TATATAATGTGTGCTTATTTATGTAAATATATATTTTTATTTCTATATATATATATATATATATATATATATATATATATAGATGAACTATAGATGTTTATTCCTATGTATTTCAGAAACTGGTCATTGTGTTTGCTTATGCCACAGTTTAAACTCACGTAATTTAATGTCTTGAAAATTCCAGTAGATGTGGGGTTGAATTTCAGACCCGCTGTTTGTTTCTGCTTGCCGTAGGTGGACACGTCAGCCGCCAACAGCTCCTCCGAGGGCCTGATGTGGTTGCGATTGGTCCAGTCTGCGAGGGACAGGGAGGAGCAGAACCTGGAGGCCTACGTAAAGAACGGGCAACTCTTCTACAGGTCACTGAGGAGAATCGAGAAGGACGAGGAGCTTTTGGTGTGGTACGGAAAGGACTTGATCGAACTTCTGCTCCTCAGCTCCAACAGAAGCCACGTGAAAAGCAAAGGTAGGATTCCAGGAACCACTAAATGTGTTTAAATCAGTCATTTGTATATTGGTGTGTATAATGTTCAGTACTTTCGATGACCAGTTGCATTTGCATTTGACAACTGGTATACTATTATTCAACATGAATATATTTGAAAAATTGACATTTAACTATGAAAAATGAATTTGTAAGCACGCACCAAAGATCTTACAGAAGACGCAATTCATATATAATTCATTTATAATGTTAAAACAACCTACTGCGTCTTTAAAGTAAAACTATATTTTGGTATAACTATCTGCTGTATAAAGTGATGTCAAGAATACTATGTACACACCAATTTTCAACACAAATATATACAATATTTAAGCATATATTACCATTGTGTACCATCACTGCTCACACCAGTATTTTAAATGAGTGCCGTGTGTTTTATTTTGGTGGTGTAGGATCTCCACCATACCTCTGTCCAGACTGCAATCAGCGCTTCCAGTTTGAGTTCCCTCTCCTGGCTCACCTGAGGTTCCGCTGCACCAAAAGACTACAAATCACGGCCAGTGCTGAAGAAGAAGCCAAGGATTCTAGCGAACAGGCCGGTGTTCCCCACGCCAGATCCAGCCCCAAGATGGGCCGATTGGAGGGCTTCCCCATCCCTCCAGACGGGAAACCGTCTACAGACTTCCATAACCTCGCTAGGGACTTGGAGAATAACAGGACCAGTCCTCCCAGTGACAAGGAGGCGGAGATACTGAGCGAGAGCTCAGGAAAGCGCAAGTTCTCCGACTTGGAGGACAGCAGGCCGGTCGGCTTGGCGCAGCCGCTGAAGTCGAAGGAGGAGCTGGCGAACTCTGCGCAGCAGTACCGCGGGGCGTACGGCCTGGACGAAGTCAAGCGTCCGTTCTCGCCCTGCGGCCCCGATCCACCCGAGGCCAAACGCAGCGCCTTCACGGAGGTGAAAAAGTCGCCGCCGGGCTCCAAGCTCGGCGCCAAGAACCCCGGCTTCAACTCGGAGAACAAGGCGGAGTCCGGCCGGCCCATCTCCGGCCTCGGCGACAAACCCGTGAGCCTCCGGCAGGTTCTAGGGGAGACGCAACCTCCCCAGTCGCGCTCCGAGGGCTCGACGGTTGGCAGCGCCTTCACGTCAGTGGCCCAGCAGGACGGTGGCAGCTCGGAGCGGAAGAGTGCCTTCAGCCAGCCATCACGTTCCTTCTCGCAGCTCTCGCCGTTGGTGATGGCGCCCAAGCTGGTGCCCGCTGTGGACTGCCACCCAGCTGTGGGCGACACCGTCTCCTCCAGCAGGCTCTACCAGGCCGACCACCTTGCGGCCAAGCTGCAGGGCTCGGAGCTGGGAAGTAACTGCCCCGTGCCGGGTGCCATGGCCAAGCAGAACCCGTTCCTCTACGCCACGGCCTTCTGGCCCAAGGCGTCGGGTCCCATCCAGCTGCAGATGCCCTCTGCCCTCACACTCTTGCCCCCCTCGTTCACCTCCCTCTGCCTGCCCGCGCAAAACTGGTGTGCTAAGTGCAATGCATCCTTCCGAATGACCTCCGACCTGGTCTACCACATGCGATCGCACCACAAAAAGGAGTACTCCATGGAACCACTGGTCAAGAGGAGACGTGAGGAGAAGCTGAAGTGTCCAATCTGCAACGAGTCCTTCAGAGAGCGGCACCACCTCTCCCGTCACATGACCTCTCATAACTGACTCTTTTTTAGGGGGGGGGGGGGGGGGAATCTTTACTTGCAACTTTTTTTTTCCCCCCAAAATGGGAATATTGTCAGTCTGGAGAAGTACACTTTGATTTCACATTCAAAAAGACATTTCTAGTTGGATTGTATCTTTCAGATGTCATGTTTTTGTGTATACGAATGCATTTTGACTGTAAATCGAAAACTCTAAAAATCTATTTATCATATGAAGCACTTATGGAAGGGGGGATAATTACATGTAAATGTAGTTTGTATTTTGTATATATTAATGTATAATGTATAGAAATGAACCCAAATGTAGTTCCATTTCATGGAAAACTATTCGATGACTTTGTGTGTATGGGCCTAAGGATGAATACTGAATATAATTCAGATAATGTCCAGCTATATGTAAGAATGCATGTAAATTATAGTTATTGGTTTAAAGATTCAGTCTATTCACAACAATGTACATACTTGTTTTGTTTGAATACAAAGTGTTATTTTGTGTCTGTGGATAATAGATTCAGTGTTTCTTCCTTTTGCTGAAATTTACTATTTGATAGTTTATCTAACCATGTTGAATGCTTTGACAATAAAATAGCTTTATTTTCAACTGATTTCGTGGTTCATTATAGAACAATAAATAATATAAAGCTGTACTGTAAACTCCGTGTTAAAGCTTTTTGATAGGTGTGTTACAAAGGCAAGTTTTGATCTTATCCAGCTATTTTTCCTCAAAAGAATAATTTGCTTGCTGCATTTTAAAATATATTCCTGTCTTACGCTGTGTGTTAAACTAATAGTTCCAGAACAATCTGTGAACCCGACTAAAAGACTACTTAAACACCTTAGTTTAAACACATTAATTTAAACACCTTAGTTTAAACACCTTAGTTTACGTCTACGTTGCCCTAATACTGTAAACCTCCGTTTTTCACGCGTGTTCGTGATTGTTTTATCGTGCAAAAGCAAGCTACGTGCGATTTATGGTTTGAATTTAATATTTTTAATTACCAAAAAGAGTGCAGAATATTAATTGTAGGACAAAAACATGTACGTGAATTTGAATCGACGTTGGAGTCTAAACAATAAACAAACAGCCTTTAAAAAGAAATGGATTTTAATAAGATGCATTTATATTATTATTATTATTATTATTATTATTATTATTATTATTATTATTATTATTATTATTAAATGTGCCTGAACGTTAAACGTGTTCGTTTCCCAACCTTAACCTTTATATCTTATAAATCTTAAAATATGGATATGGAGTGTGGGAACAGCGGTATTCCTGTTTAACTGTTGAATAAACCTTTGACATTTGCAAATTTTCTTCTAGAAGGTTACCAGATGTAGCCAGCCTTGTTTTATGAGCCTACTTGTGAGGGGAATGAATACAAGTCATTTACCGACAAAACTAATGGAACCCCAGAAACAGCGTTAAATTAAAATATATGTCACGAGTCGTACGCGTATGACAATAAAAGAGGTTATAACCCGAACCATGGAAAACCCAAAATAACCAGGTATAATTTACAGTGTTGGTGAGCAATAGTGAGCCCCAGCTATTGCCATGCGATTGTTTTCTTTGCGTTTTATTGTTTTATTACATTCATATGTCTTATTCAAGAAGAAATTCAAATAATCATTTAGCCTATGATACGTGCAAAGCCTAGCGGTGGTAAAATGGGAGTTTAGTTCAGCCACTCCGAAAATAGCTCAACAGCGGCGCCAAGCGTTCATATTGAGAAATTCTTAAATACCGCCCTTTCTCCTCCGTGTATAGCAAGAGGCCTTTCCACTTCAGATACGAGAGCAAACGTTATAGATGTTTCTCCAAACATTACAAAGACTGTCATTACGTTTGTCTGTAATAAACAGACCAACAAAATATGGAAATGAAATGTAAATCTTTTTATTCTACAAAAAAAATTGGGGTTCAATGAAGGGCAAGATGCAAAACTATTCTGTCAAGTTTAGTGGCTCCATCTTGGGAGTATCAGCGTCAGTGGCTGTTATAGGATGCTGGGATGAAACACATGGTGATGCCTAAATGCTTTTTCCTTAAAAAAAAAAAAACCTAATTGTGGTGGTGCTGGTAGTGGAGGGTATAATGGTTAAAAGCCCCAAAGTGCTCCCACTACAGGTGAGTCAAGGACTAACAGTCAAAAATGAGAGTTTAGTTTAGCTACTAAACCAATTAATCTACATACATATTTTGCATTAAACATGGAGTTGCAATTCTAGCCAATGTATAATTCAATCAATACAATTGCTATCTACAACAGCTCGATTCACCGCTTTTATTTTGCACTGCACTATTAAATTGACGACTAAATTATATTTTGTGACGTTGGGTTTTGGAGTGAGTTCAGCCGCGAGACACTTGACGCTGTTTAGGGGCTGTGTTCACCTCTGCTTCCCGGAGATATTTATTGCGCTCCCGTGCTTTGAGGCTGCGGTCATCCTCCCCTTCCTAAGCTCCGGTTACATTTGTCACCATATCACTCAGCACACGGCAGTCAACGCTTCGCGCACGAGGCCCGCGCGGTCACCCTTGGCCAACCTATCCGGCCCGGCTTCTCATAGTCGACGCGTGATTGTGTCCTGTGATGAACTTCACCTCACCCCAATCGCTCCATCTGTTCGTTTGCCTCTTATTCCCCGCGGTTCTGTAACCTCTTGGCAATGTGGCTCGCTCAAAAAACAGGTCGACAGGATCTTAGGAAACACACCGTGCTTAAACACTATACAGTTCGAGGAAGGTATTAATAGATTCTTCACACTAACAACGCTGTGACACACGAGATGAGGCGCAGAGCATATGAGAGCCAAATGTGTGATTTACACCCACTGATTTATGATCACCATAGGAAACTTCATTGAGAACTTCGTTCTCCAGTGTATATTTGTGTGTTGTATACAATCTTGGATGTGGATGTACCTTATGAAATGAATAACACTGGTAGTGTTTGTAAGTATGTTAACTGAAAACTACAATTATTGTTCTTTTAATGGAGGATAAAGAGGTGGGAAGGTAAGTTGATCTGTTCTAATTTGTTGATTAGCTCATATATGTTCAACACGTCCGCGAATGGGAGGTTATAAAAAGCACTTAACAGTAGAATTGGACTATTTTAATAAAGAACACATTCCACCAGCTCTATTGCTGACAGGCACAATTTTATACAGCGTGTGGTTTAAAAACAATCCTTCTGTCTTTGTAGACGTGCCTATGTTCCTGCCTGCCGCTCGTGCTTGGATCACTGTTTTTAGGCCTACCTGCCATACATATATGCGTGCCTTTCAGATTCGGATTTAGCATCACAGAAAAAGAACAATCAGAAAGATGATATGGTATTTGACTTGCACCTGTCTGTTTTACCTCTGGTCATTGCCGCCCGCGAGCCATGCATTAAATCTCTGAAGCTTTAGAAAAGCACAGCATCAGCTGGTCTTTCCACGTGCAACCTGTACCTTGCACACACTTCTTCCTAAAGAACAAAACATTTTACATAAACGTCTCGCTGATTCTTATCACCCACGTGAATGTGGCCACTGTAGATTTCCTTGGATTTCGATATGACATCATTGCTGTTCTTATAAGAACATCTACAGGCTTTCATGAATCAAACAATATGCAATGAACTTAATACAAACGGCTACAGTATTCACAGTTTCAGTGCGTGAATTTGCTATTACGGTTAGGTTATCCAGGAAAACATGCTATCTTTTTTTAGCTTATAGATCCATCGTTTGCAGGCATCTGCACTCAAAGCAAATAACTCCGGTTCACATACCACAGGCGGACAGTTATACAAACCATGTCATCGGTTCAATCGCTAATAATGCCCAGCTGTTGTGATTCTGCTATCTGGTAAGCTGAAGTTGAACATAAATTGTCCAAGCGGTGTGTACTCTGCAAACTGCTCGCAAGATGTACCAATCTTCCCCACGTCACTATTAATACATACGCTAGTGAACGGCCATGTTATCTCCGCTGGTTCTTGCCAAGCTGACATGTTTGGATGTCATCGTCGGGAGCAAGACCGCACTCACTAACTGCTCTGGACAGGTTGCAAAATACGTCACGATCTGCTTCGGAGTTTGTCGCGCGGCTTTAGCTTTTCCCTTTTGGGTTGTTCGCTCTGGCGCTAATGGCCACTCTTTTATTAATCGCCTTGTAAGGGTTTTTATTAAGCTTTTCTCCGGAGAGAGAAAATATCCTGTGTAAAACTATACTGACCTAATCCTTGCTGCTAGTGAGGTATTCTCCACAGGCCGCTCTGATTACCTCAGCTTTGAGCCAGTAAAGTCAGGTAGGGATAAAAGTTGATTTACGACATGTGGATGTACTTGGGAAATTCCCCGTTGGTTGTTTTTATTTTCTACATGGTTGGGGTTGAGGAAAAAACTGGAAGAACATTCTGTATTGCGTGTCTGTTTTCAGGTGAATGCGATGGGCCTACATTTGAGAGAGCAGAATTTTCTGTAACCTATAGGAAAATGACCACCTGTTCAAAAAAGCTCTGCGACTCAGATGTGGGACTGAACAGTTGATCGTGGTGTGAACTGTTGCTGGTTTGTTCTCCGACAAACCGTCCCTGAAACGATTTAAGTCTCGGTGCTGATGGGATAGTCGCAAAGTGTAAACCAGAAAAAGACGAATACCGGAGGAATAATTAACTACGCACTAGTCTATGTTCTACTCTGTTTATAAAAAGATAAGAAAAATTACAATATTGACATTATTGTTATTATCATATTACATTATTACATAATATGACATATTATTATGTTACAAATTAACTATAAAACCTTTACATACTGCTAGAGTGAAACCTTTCATCGTTTAACCTCCTTTTAACTTAAAAATATCTGAAATAACTTTATTAAGGATTCATGTGACTGTTTTTATCATATAAATGCTGTGATAACAAAAACAAATACAGCAATATTTGCAGCTAAGCTGCCAGTGGCTTTTGTTTGCAATATATTTCAGTGAGTCAAAGCTTATGGTGTTAAGTGTTTAATTTACCCTTTATTAGGACAGACATGGTGTTGTGTTTATATTACCCTTTATTAGGACAGACCAAGCCCATGGTGTTAAGTGTTTATATTACCCTTTATTAGGACAGACCAAGCCCATGGTGTTAAGTGTTTACATTACCCTTTATTACGACACTTTATTTCTCAAAGCCTTCAGTAACAAATGAACGTAGTAATAAGCTATTGAAGCATGCTGGGTCTGAAACACAACGTCATTGCATCTTCACACAGTCATCTCCCCTGTGCAGTCATCCAGTAACAGCCTAGTGGATGAGAGACCCATCTGTAGTGACACGTAATGACATTTCTCAGTTCATCTCTGTCACGCTGGCATCACACTCGGGTAGGTAAGCCCTCGCCCCTGTGTTAATTCCGTTTTTCCCAGTGCGGGTCAACAGGGCACGGCAGTTCGGCTGACGGGTGGCTCTGTCTGTACCCAGCGAACATGTTCTTCTTTGTTGTTGGGCTGGTGCTTTGGCCTGTACAAAAGTGTCCATTAAATACACGGCTGAGCTGCAGAATGTTTGGGTGTGACGTGCTGAAATGGAGTGTCTCTCCTTGTGTCTCTCTGGCCTGTGCCATTTCGGGACTAGAGGAGGGATGTCTGTCAGAGGTCAACAGTCTTTGACCCCTAATGTCTGACAATATGTGGGTTGAGGGGGAGAAGGACATAGAGAGCAGAATCCTTGTCCCCTGTTCTGTCTTACCAGGATGGAATGTTCCTGAAGGCTATTGGCAGGGCCTGAACCATGTACACCATTCTACTTTAATAATGTTGTATCCATGGGATTCATGCAAGTCACCGGTGAAACAGCCTTTTGGAGGAAAGCAACCGAGACGCTGTACAAAGTGAAGTGTTAAACAATACAAAAAATATTATAAAAAATATAATAAGTATTTTTGATTCACAGTGGGGCTCCAGCACAGTCAAAACTTCATCACATGGTTACTGTGCTTGGCAACAAAACAAAGCAAGCAAACAAACAAACGAAAAACAGAAGAAAATAAACATTGTGAACTTTGCTGGGAAAAGTTTTAATACAGAAATGAAATGTAAATGGGTTTATTTTAAAGTGGCTGCATGATAAATTTATAAAAAGCTTATAAAATTATGCAGTAAGAAATGTTACTGTTTTCCACAACTTATGAATAAACACAAGACTCCTGTAGGCTTACAGCAGAAATATGTTTTATGTCGGACAGCAACATAATATTGTCTTTAAAGGCACAAAAAGAAACCTACAATGTAGATTTTTACGTCAAATTCATGGTATAGCATATTTTTGTTGAGTCATGAATTGGTACCGTAATCCATTGTGTGTACTAAACTGTTTATGCACAATATAAATATGCAGTGTAAAACTCTAGCGCTAAATATAGTTTATTTCACTTTGCATCACTGACTATTACTGTGGCCTGCACTATTGGTGTTCAGCGCTCTGTGCATAAAACATAGGAAAGTACTGTGCATCCAGGGCTATCCAATTTCACAATAACATGGCTTAGCTGGGTTAGGCTTGAGAATGTCGCTGGAACCTTCTGGAATTTCTAGGAAGGGTAAAAGTAATTGACAAGTAACGCACATAAATGCGCATCGGCATTGTCATCATCTTTGACATCGGCGTTGTCTTAGCACCTGTATAGCAGTGACTCTTCAAACCAATGAAGAACGAACAGGAACATCCATCCATGCACAGACATGATGACTCTCTTCATTCCCTACCAGATGCCATCACGTGGGGTGGTGCTTTCGAAGTCATCTCCGCCCACTCCGAACAGATAACAGTCAGCCGTGCCAAAGTAATACAAATGGTTTTTCTGGGAATGGGGAGGTTCGGCGTGAGGTTTGGCGGCAGCTAAAAGCCACAGGACCATTGATGAATCAGTCAGGACTCTCACTGTTTATACACATCTGGGGGATTACCTCACTCTGGTTACTGGAGGGTCTAACAGGAACGAATGGCTTGTACAATTTAGGAGGTAAACAGTTTCACATTGTTTACACTGAAGTCATCAATCGAGTGTTTCTGCAGCAGGCAAAACAAAGAGGAATAGGCTTCACAGTCTACCACGGACCAGCCATTCATCCACGGGACTAAGATCGGAATGTTTTCGTGGCACATTCTTTTGAAAACGGTGGAAACTGCACTGATAACTTTCAGCAGGAGATCATGCCCTGGACTACGTGCTGTTCTGGTGGAGACATAATGTCACGAGTGCAATCGAGGTGGTGTTACAAAGTTTGAATGCATATTTAAAAACAGCAATGACCTTCCATCCAGTCAACCCTAATATCTTGTCCAGGGTTCACTGTTCCACACAGTGTTGCTTCAACACACCATTGCACAAATAATCTCACACTTTAATTTCAATGAAAGAATAGGAAAATGTCTTTAAAATGTGTACACAACAAATGTGTACATCACAACCATCTCAAGCAAAATAATAGTGCATTTTCATCAATATATACTTTTTATAGCAGATACGCATACATAAGCACAACCTACTCACAGTGCTGTATCTCTCTCTCTCTCTCTCTCTCTCTCTATATATATATATATATATATATATACCCATACATCACTGTGAGTGGGTGTATATATATATGTCCTGTATACACCTTGTAATCAAGCAATAATCACTTTTGATCATTCATAACCATATGGTTTAGACACTTGAATAGAACTGAAGAAGAATCCCCGCTACGCCCTGTCTCCACGTGCAATAAACAGTTGTTTCATCCATGCGCTGCGCAGCAGGAAGCAGCGTGGAGACGACTGGTTTGGACAACAGCATTGTGCTGATTTAGGAAGACCCTTAGTAGGGTCCTTTCTAAGAACCTTCAAAATGATGCTGTTGTACAGTTTTATTAAATGTTATTATCATATGTCACACTGTAATTCTGTACTAGTACACAAGTTTTACAAAATAATACGTCCGCGAATAAAATTGAGCGCAAACCATGAAACAAAAATTTATCTTACAAATCTGAACTATTTCAAATAAACATAGGAGGAACTGCATGTGTTATCTGATTAAAAGCTGGCGTGTTTTTAAGCTGGCGTGTATTGATAAGTAAATTATAACGTTTCAAACTCTCTCGCGCGTGTGCACGAGACTCCACTGGGGAATGCTAACAGTGAAGCGCCACCTGAGGAGCCGCGCGCTATTTCTATTTTAGACCCCTCAGAAGAACCGGCAGCCTTTTTTAACCCGACTGTGAAGTTCAATTTTAGAGAAAGACAGTTCGAATACAACGCTCTAGTAACTGCGAAATCTCCTGACGCGCTCAGTAACGAATTATTTTACGTGCCTTGTCAGTCCTAAACATTGTGCAGTCGTGCGTAAAACGCAGTGAAGAAACAAGCGCGCGCTTTACTGTGCTCCTTTTCCAAGTAGAAGGTGAGCAGTTTTGTGGTGACCTTTGCTGCTTGCATTCGGCACAATCTGATAGTTGGTCTTACTGTTTTGTCTGAAATAAAATCCGGATGAGAGAGCGCGTCCTTCAGAACTCGGGCACGTATCAAGCAGTGAGATCATTTGTGATATAAATATCTCCTTGCCAGCAGACGTACTCCAGCTCCTGCAGCTCAAGGGTAATGCCCACCAGTGCTCTGAGTGCACGAGCGCAGGAAGAACCGCAAAATGTCAGGACTGGCCTAGCCGACGTGTTCTTTTGGGAAGAATGAATGTGCCTTTCTTAGTTGCACTCTTTGTTCAGCTGTTCTGCGCCGCAGCCGTCACGGGATCCGTACACGTTTCCCTGGAGGATCAACGTGTCGGGGAAGGGAGAGTATCTGGACGCAGGACTGGAAGACTGTATTGTAGGGTTGGTATTGGTTTCCACCTTCAGATTCACCGCAATGGAAGAGTTAATGGGAGTCACGAACCTAATCATTTAAGTAAGTAATGAATTCTGATCATACGCTAATTTATAAACATTTGAAAAGCCCAGATGCAATTATTATTACACTCGTGTATGTTAAATTACTTTACAAATAATTTCGTTACAAATCTGCTAAAGCTGATATCGTTACTGACACAGTAGCCTCTTTCCTATACTACTTTATCAAGTTTAAAACAATTAAAAAAAACTGCGCTTGTTACGCGGATTTAGAAAAGCAGGTTTACGCAAGTTAAACGCATATCCTGGGATTTTCTGTCATTATTTCAGACTACAGTTCGTTAATGAAGAAATAATAAGAATATGGCACCTTAAAAAGTCAATATGAAAGAAAACATTTGCATTCACAGCAATGCCAGTCAGGATCCTGGCCTGGTTTTCGCAGGTGACAAATTTTTAAGCATTTCCTAGTGAGCCGAGATGCGAATGGTCGCTAAATTCTGCTACTGAAACGACTTGTTTGCTGTTTATTGGAAGATATTGGCTGTGAGCAGGTGCGAGGGCTCAGATGAGAATGTCATTTGGTAGAGAACCAGAATTACTGCCATCAGTAACATGCCATGCCCTAAATTGTTGTTAATGGTTCTATAGTTGAGACACATACCATAGCATTAAGCCCATTCAGAGGGCACAGTGCGTAATGGATCAGATGAAAACAGGACATTGTGAATCAGAACAAAACTCTTAAGTCATGCCAAATGGCTGTAAACAACTGGCAATGCTTTGGATCTCTTAAAAGTCCCATACCTGATATCCCTGATTGAATTTAGCGCGGTGGCGGTAACACTAACATAGAACAACTACCGGAACCTTCCGATAAAGCTCGACTTACAGCAGGTTTGCAGGGGGATAGAACAGTGCAGTAACGTTGCTGGGGTGTTTTTTTTGCCTAATGAATAATGAGTGTGAGGTTTGAAGACTGTTGTTTTCTTTTCAATGCAAGGGTAATATGTTGACACTTGTTGTTACATCATGTGCTTGGCACTCATCACCCACAATTAGAAACACCTGCCGTCCCTGTCCACTTACTGTCCACTTCATTAGAGAGTCGAATCCATATATTATTATAGGCCGTCTGGTGCGTTTTTTTTCAGCTCTCTATTTCAGTTCCTGAATGCCGTTCTTAACTCAGAGCCATCGCGGCAGTAAGCGGCTCATGACGGTGGGTGCTGGAGGAGTTTTTTTTTTTTTTTACGAGTGTGAGCATCACTGAGTGGGCCCGAACTGCTCTCATTTCCAAAACAACGTCCTAGCGTGCAGCAAAACTCTCCGCTGATGAAGGTCTGAGGCTAACGTGGCCTCAGATGGGCTACAGTCCCTGACTGAACATCTAAAAAATAAAGATGTCTAAAAAGTAGGTGGTGCATGTAAATGGTGACCTACTGCATTTGCAAAGGGTTAGGTCAGATCGGCTCCTTGTTCTGCTTCCTGTGCTTCCTTTTGAAAGTCAGTCGCCCTAAAATGCTTTTGTGTCTGTCCATAGGTGTCCTGGAACTCTTTGCTGTGTCTCAAGGGGTCATTGGAATCCATGGTGTTTCCAGCAACCGGTTTCTAGCCATGAACAAGAGGGGCTGGCTTCATGCTACTGTAAGTCAAATTCAAAGTACACAAGATCACAAATGTAGAATGGAGCTCTTCAGCTGACGAGTCCTTGCATTGGAGAAGAGTCTCATCAGGCTCGGGTGTTCGCCTGAAGTTTGCCTGCAGCATGGCCACCCAACGAGGTGGATTTGCCTACGGGAATCTGTGGGATCCGGGGCCGATAGGATTGGGAGCTTATTAGCAAGTGGTAATAGAAAAGTCAGATTAGACAGGAACTTGGGATATCTGGTAATCTCACAAGGGTCACAGGTGACAAAATCAGTTATGGCTGTCAAACCAAAGTAAGCGGCTGCAGAGACAAAGAGTGAAGAGCAGCATCAAGAGGCTGCAGCACCATGGCGACGGCTCAGAGATCTGAGGGGGCGCCCAGGAATAAAAACTTGAACTAACTTTGGACACTTGAGGGTTACAGAAACAATCCAAGCTGAGGATGTTGCATAGTGGAGCCACTGAATGGCTTCTGTCATTCCTTTCGTTCCTAGGAGTTCAGGCCTACTGACTTTTTTTTTCAGTTTAGCATGTAGCAAATTCAGGAAGCAGAGGGTTTTAAGGGTTTCAGGGTCTTTAGAAACCACAGCTTTAACCTTTTTTACTTTTTTTCCTCTATAAAGGTGTCACATTTAGAAAGGAGATGCAGGATGTAATCGCAGACCAGCTTTTTCATGTTATTGCTGTTGTGTGAGACAGTTACAAAACAGTAAGGAGTCTGTACTTCTCTGCAGAGAACATTTGTGTTCAGAGTAAAAATACATTTGCACCTTCTTGTCACAAACTCTCACAGGTGGTGCAAGAAATAATGACCACCTTCTCCTCTGCGGTGCGACCACGTAAACCTCCATGTTCAAATTATAATTGGAATTATAATTATTATTTAACCTGTGGGTCCCTCTCCTCTCAGTGAGGAGATGTAACATCACAGAGGTCTGCAACATGTGACAGAGTCATAATAAGTGTTCTATTTGAGTTACTCCATCACAGTCTGATCTTGTCACAGTGACTTTTAATTAAGATAAATGGTTTCTCGTCTCTGTGTCTGAACTCCAGGCTCGTTGCTGCCGTGTTGGGCATGAGGCGATCTCGTCTTACGTGATGCTGAGTATTTACAAAAGTCGGGGAGAGGGGCAGAGAGCGGGGCGCGTGGGAGGTCAACGGGGAGGTCAAGGGGTCAGGGGCGTGGGGGCTGTTGACACCGCTGCTTGTAAATCTGAAGACGCGCTCTAAGCCGTTCCGGACGTTGTCGGCAATTAGAGCGCTCGCAGAAATTCCGTCGGCACTGAAGGGGGTTCAATTTTCTCCTGCCTATCTACAGTTGCTCGGGCTTATTTAATAGATCTGTCAGCTTGGGTCTTAAAGCCCGAAGTGCGGGGCTCTGCGTACGCGCCCAGCCGGCGGGGTATCCGGTGACTCAGTGTCTGATGCTGCCATGACCTCCGTCATCTTTAATATGTAGATGTTTTCACAGGGGGGCGATTTATTGCCGGGATAACGGCGGGGAACACCGATGCATACCGCGGTGGTGCGACCCGCCTCCTGCCTGCTGCTGCAAACAGAATCTTTTTGAAGGTTAAAGTGTTGCCTTGGATTTATGGAGCAAACATGAAGACAGGGAGTGTCGGAAAAGCGGAGGAAGCAGCACATCACCTCCGTCCCACAGAGTGCAAACCGATAGCCCTCAAAGTGCTGATGTGTTCACTGAATCCTGTTTGGCATATTTCAGATACTGGGTTACAGTGAGGGAGTTAATGCCACTTTTAAACAGGGAGGAACTCGCACGCAAGCATACAGCCAGCATACAGTCAGTCAGCAGCTGGGTTCCTAGACGCAGTATAGTGTCGAAACACTATACTAATGATGATTATGGTGAGGGATGGGGGACACACCGCGGTACTTCCTGGGAAAGAATTGTTTGAAGATAATTGGCTGAAGATCCAACATAAACCATGGGCCTTACAAAGCTGTACAGATCTGACTATAGTAAGTGTACTGGTTAAAGACAATAAACATCACAAGCAGCTCATGACATGAATGTGAACCATCTAATCCAATGACCATGAGTTATTAGGGGAATGTACTTTTTAACATGTTCACCAGCAGGAACCAAAGTGATATCGGACGCAATACGCACAAACTAAATCAACACTGGAGGAACGTTAACCCTGGGCCGAGCTGTGACTGACATGTTTACAAAATATCATTATGGCATCGTTTTCTGCTATGCTGAGTTTATCAGTAAACCAGAACAAGTTTTATTATTTCAGTAATTGGGGTAACTGGACGCTCCATACTGGCATGGAACTATCCTTGGGCACACAATAAATTTTCCCACCAGCTGTATTTTTAGAGAACTCCTACGTATAAACGCAGCCCTTCACCGTGCAGACAAGTCCTACTCATGACCTTCTACCCACACTGTAAGACTGTACGTTAGTGTATACTTAGTATATACATCCATGATTTTAGGTATTCAGCTGCTCTATGGATGTAGGACTATTCCTGTCTGGACAAGTTTAAAGTTAAAAGAATGTATTTTATATATATGGTCATAAAATACATATATAGGATCCTACATAGTATCTTTACTGTTCCCAGGACTGCACTCTTCTGGACAGAGATCTTGGAGATCTTGGATGTTGTTCCTGAGATCTACTTTGGCCACTCTCTGTAGCCATTCTTCCAGTGTGGGGGTCACAGTGCTCTGATTACCACAGGAGCCACTGTTCCTTGTACCTTCTACATCTTTCCTAACTCTTCCTTCCATCCTTGGTGTTTCTCATGCTTCTCGTGGTCCTTGTTCCTGATGTTGCGTTAACTTGGGATTGCTACATCTATCAGTACAGCCCTCTTCTGTTATTTGTCCACCACTGCTAGGTCCTCTTGGTTAGCCATTATCTTTTTGTTAGTCTGTATCAGTCTGTATCTGGAAGTCTCGCCAGATCATTCTCCACTACATTTGGGGGTGGAGTGTCCCACATAGACCTTGGAACATACAATAAGACATTGTAATACCAATATACAGTAAATATAAATATACAATAATATATATACAATAAATATACATACATAAAATAACGTGCATGTGAAGTACGCATGGCTACAGTTCTTGAGCTGTGTGTGTGTGTGTGTGTGTGTGTGCATGTAAATGTGAGATAGCAGCATGACATGTATTGTGTGTTATGTGAATTGGCTTGTGTGGAAAGGTTTGTCTGGTTAAGAAGACTGACTGTTCTTGGGTAAAAACTGCTTCTCGGTCTGTCAGGGTGAGCACCATGACACCTCAACAAGGCCTTATCTTTCGTTACTTCTTATATAACTTAAGTTCTAATTGACATTTATAGTGAAAGCCATGTTAATTTTCTCGTTAAGGTAAAGGCATCCTCCTACAAGCCAGCTGCCTCTTAATCTAAGACAGAAGTTCTACGGGACATGTGCAGGATGTAGGGATGATTTTTTTTTTTATTCACTGTGTGTGTGTGTGTGTGTGTGTACGGCAGTACACACTCTACTCTGGGAAATGCAAATGGCTAAAAAGAGAAGTTACCCATGGTTGGTGCGACAATGACAGGAGGAAACGGGGAAATAACAGGGAAAGACAAAGGTGGCCATGCTAGGAAGAAAAATGGGAACTCGTGGCTCATGGTAGCTTAGAAGGCAGCACCCCAGGGTTCTTCATGAACCCCAAAGGACTGGGTGAATATCTCATGAGCACTGTCAGCTGAGGCAAGGAGTTACAAGTAAACACTGAGAGTTCGTACAAAAGGGAAAGTGTTCAGGCAGATGGCAATTTGTAATGTCCTTGTTTGAAGAATTGTGTATCGATTAAAAAGATAAATGGCATTTGTACACAGAGTAAAGAACTTTTTGGATCAACCTCATCAGTACTGAAACCATCAATGAATCATATAATACTGGTTCTGCGTGTGACCTCTGCTAATTATTTTCTCACAAAAATACAGTCATCAGTTTTGAACCTCCCCTGTCGGTTTTCCAAAAATAATCACAAACACAAAGCGCAGAAAAGACGCCTGGATGGATACGGCCAGATTTGTGAAACTTCACCCAGACAGGAGAAGCTTGTGCAGTAGAAAGTTGAGGGGCGCCCCCCACCCCCCCAAAAAAACCCGACAGCGTGAGCATCCATCATGCTTTGCTCTACATCGTGTGGATAAAGTTATTTCATGGACTAATGAGGTTTTTAGCCTGCACAGAGAAGGCCCTGTTCCTGTCATTCCTCGCTCGTCGTTTCGATGGCTTTCGAGCTGCACCGTGGATAAAAGCGAGTCTTGCAATTATTCAGCAACCCCTCCAAGCTCCTTTTTTCCGAGGCAATAGGCGTTCGGTCTGTGGCAGCTGCTAACGCGGTGTCTGACGACGGCCACGCGTGGCAATTATGGCTTGTTTGCCCGCTATGTGCCTGCTTTGATGGGGTGCCGCGCACCGTTTCTATTTCTGAGAAGCTGAAACAGGACACGAAGTTTATGATTAGTTCGCCAGCATAATAAATTAAGGCATCACTGTCACTGTTTATTATTATTTTGCATTGCAACCTTTTTAACGTACAGGGTTAGGATTGTAAAAATATAAGAGAAAATGTATACAAACAGCCTTAAATGTAATGAGCTTTAACGTGATTTTATTAAAATTCTTTAAAAATGTATTAAAAGTTGTTGTAAGGTGATGAGGTTTTAGTATTATATTGGACCTAAGCAGTGGCATAACACATCATGCTTGAGAGGTGAAGACCCTTTTTTATTATTTTTATATATTTTTTATTATTTAAAAATGTGTAATCCCTTTGTGCAAGGACTAAATGTCCCGCAAGTGACCTGTATGCCCTCCCATCGCCTGTCGGCCTAAGACATTATATTATTGGCTACTGAAAAACGCCAGTCAGCCTAAGACATTTTATTACTGGCTACTGAAAGCAAACAAATGTGTACAGTACATTTTCTAATGAGTAAGAGATGCGGGGCAAATTCCAGAAAGGTGTTATATATGAACATTCCATTGTACTTTGTACTCATTTCTCACAGTATCTTTATCTGTAATTTGTCTATTATAAGTGTGATTTACATCACAGATTTTTCCTTTTTTTCTAAGTACAAGAAACATGAAGAAACCTTTGTCCGTACTAATTGACAAATACACAGCAGATAGAGATCAGGTTGAAAACAGCTGGAGCAGTCTGTTACTTTAAGGATAAAAGCTATTAGTTAATTAAAGGACTACAGGGGGAAACGAACAGACATGGAAACCTTACGCTATGAAAACACCATCACAATCACAGCTGTGCTCCAACTGATCCACAAACAGTGATCATTAACCAGTGGGTTGTCCTTCTCTTCATGTGTTCATTATGATGATGTTTCTTAGATACCAAGGTTCAAACCCCTGAGTCCTCTGAATCAGTTCCAGTTTCTCCATGGCCTTTAAACATGCATATTTGTTCAACCAAACTAATGGGCGTGTCAGCACTGCGCTGATTGCACTGATCCACCAGTCCAAAATTGATTCGTTTGCTGTTTTACAGGAGACGTTCACCGATGACTGCAAGTTCAGGGAGCGGTTTCAAGAGAACAGCTACAACACATATGCCTCAGTGATCCACAAGAACCTTCGGACTGGTAGGGAGTGGTTTGTGGCGCTGAACAAGAGGGGAAAGGCGAAGATGGGCTCCAGCCCAAGGGTGAAGGCTCAGCACGCATCCACGCATTTTCTGCCCAGGATGAACCTGCACGAGGCATCGGAACAGAGCTTTACGGTGACAGCCAAAGAGCAGGAGAAGGTTCCTGGAGCACCGGTTCGACGAAAGCCTCCTGTCCCAAAAACTGGCATCAGTACACAGCAAAAAGGGTCTCAAACTGTCAAATACTGGCCCAAATTTCGATTTGGATGAAACCTGAAGTGTCTTAAACTTGGACAAAGCTTGAAAATGGGACAAACACTGAAGATTTCAAAACATCTGTTTATAATGGATTTTTTTTCCCACATTATCTGGTGAAGCAGCATTCCAGTCATCAGACAAGTCAATAAAAATGGTCTCAAAATCATCAGCTTTTGCAAAGCTGAAAATGAGCCCATGGCTATAGTTAGAAACATCTTCACTGAGTCCTCCACATGCTCTTAATGTGTCTGAACAGTTTTCAACATAAAGGTTTTTCTTTCCTTGATAATTTTTCAAAATCCACATTTTATAACCATATATCTATCTATTTATACAATACACAGTATTTATGTTTGTATGTGCAAATGTTTTTATGTGCTATGTCTTTAAACCTATGTCCAAATCTTGAAACATTATAGAATGTGATGAGAATTTGCAAATATATTTTTCAAATATGCATACAGATAAAGCGCAGCTATACTGTAAAACTAAATTTCAACCAAAAATGCAACCAAAAATGTCTTATTCTGGAACATTTTCATACCTAAACTAATGCTATATTCATGTTGGTACAGTACACAGAAAAACAATTCTAATTTTCTCTAATGCTTGTTATTTAACAGCTCCAAAAAGTTTCAATTTCATTTATTTAATTTCAATTCAAGAACTAAACCTAATCAAATTTGGGAAAAATATATATAAATATTTATATAATCTGTACAGGTCCCAGTACTGGTCCCAGTTCTCCCAGAGAACTACACGGTTATTTCTCCTAACTGCTCTTTCTACATTTCCCCACATTTTCGCTTCATATTTAAACACAATATTGTGCTTTTGCAAAAGTACGTGGAGTGACTGTCATGCTGGTAGAGCCGTGAGCTCTGACGGACAGCCAGGTTTCTCACAGAGATGCCACACTCCAAAATGACTTGGTTTTCTTCTGAAAACACAATGGTCACTCATCTTCTTCCACATTCGATTGTTGGTGTTAATTTACTCTGATGTTTTTATTTTGCATTCTGACTTTATCTCAGAAGGAATCTGGCATGTTCAGGTCTATTTTTGGCACTTTTAAGGAGGCATGTTGCAAGCCGAATCTTTTACTGCAGCTAAAGGTTCCCGAGAGGTGAGCAATATTAATCTGTGATCGAATTAAAAATCAAGTTACCAATAATATTAAATGGGTTGTTTTGAGAATTCTGTGGGAACTAGATAAGATTTCACGCTGTGTTTCCTTAAACACCAAAGAAAAACTTGGTGCACCCATTGTTTAGTCGTATTTCATAAGTGTACAATTACAGCTCATCTGTAGTGCTGCTCATCTACCCAGGATCTATGCGGGATGTCAGTGGTCCAGTATTTACTTGCAGGTGCACTGCAGGCCAAATCATTTGACACTAGGGGCAAGGTGTTGAGTGTTGGGCTGGTTTATGTTTATTCAGGCACAGCAGTCTTGCTGGGCTTTTTAATGTGCCAGTGTCACATTAAACAGTCAAGAGTGGTCTGCCATCCCAAAAAAAAAACAAAAAAAAACTCATCCAGCCAGCAGAAGCCCTGCGGTCAGAACCTGACTGATAAACAACGACAAACAAGTGGACTAATACGTTTATCTATTTCTATGTATTTTATTTTATTTTTTTATTATTTTTTTTTTTTTTGGAAAGTCCATTTTTTGCAATATTATATCCTGCAATATATTAAAAAAAACTGAAGGGATTCAAGGAAGTCTTGGTCATGATTATAAGCAACGACAGAGTCTGACCTTAGAGACGTAAAAAACAACTCATTGAAGCTGCTCCCCATTGCTAAGCCCTGAGGACTCGACTATGAAGAGACCTTCCTCATGGAAAAACATGTCTTACAACCCTGTGTCATGTTTTGAAGGGGTAATAGATTATTGGTGTATCAAATAACCTTGTCGTGGCTGATTGCAGTGTTTCTCTAACCCTGTATGGTTGAAATGATCTACATGAGTAATGAACTAAATCTGCTACTGACTACCATTCTGTATTTCTTAATAGAAGGACCTGTGCGTACTTTATTATACAACTTTAGAGGGTCTATATAAAGTGCATAGGTACATGTATATATAACTCCTGCTTATTACTGCTCAAGTTGCTGTCCCATTAAATTAGCTGTCCACGTTAAATTTACCACGTTAAATGAAATTATAGCTCCAGTGTGTGTCACTTCTGAGTAAAACTGGCTCTATTCATATCCTCTCCTTTTAGGGAACGAGTTACAACCTGGAAGCCTGGGAATAAAGAGGTGCATAACAAATACCAAGTAATGAGGGTTATAGCGCCACCTTGCTGTGAGAATCAGCGTTTGTCATTAAGAAACCTGCTATGCTGACTGAAGCGAAACCGTTGGTGTAGCGGATTCAAAAAGTCGTAAAAAGAATAATAACAAATGGATTAAAATGGTTTTAAAAGGTTTAAGTGAGCTTTGCAGGTGGCCATAGTTATTCCAGCTAAGGTCAGGATCAGTGATTTCGCTCCTGTGTCCCTCCTCACAGATGAGGTGCTGTATGGACCCATTTTAAACACTGGTTTCTCTCTAGCTTGTGTCTCACTTATCTCTGTTCACAGCCATCATCCACAATGCATTTTCCACTGTGGAAAATGTGGAAAAGCAGCCAGTGATCTTGAAAATACACTCCATCACCATTTTTCTCCAATGTGGGAGATACGCAATTGTCATGTATGTAATAATAATATATTGTATTTATGTAATGCTTTTCAAGCATGCACCTAATAATAATAACACACAGAGTACAAAACACATCAAAACATAAAAGAGAACAGAAAAACAAAGACTTATTATGGGTACAATGGAGAGGTAAATCAGATTAAGTTAGAAAATAGAGACATGTTGGATATATTAGAGACAGATCATGAACAAGGTAGGTTGCAAACAAATTTGAAGAGATGGGTTATACCATGGTCATACCATATATGCACAACTTGAGAGTGTGGGTTTATGGGTAGTGGAAGATCACAGGAACTATGGGGAGCGAGATAGATAAGCACTTTTTAGGTGAGCCACAGAATTTTGGATTGTGTGCGGTAGGAAACAAGTGAAGGGTTTGGAGGGTGTGTGTAATGTTATGACATGATTGGACATGATATGAGATCTGAAGCAGAGTTCTGAACCATCTGAAGCAGAGCTCTGAACCTTCTGAAGCAGAGCTCTGAACCTTCTGAAGCACAGCTCTGAACCATCTGAAGCAGAGCTCTGAATCATCTGAAGCAGAGCTCTGAACCATCTGAAGCAGAGCTCTGAACCTTCTGAAGCACAGCTCTGAACCATCTGAAGCAGAGCTCTGAATCATCTGAAGCAGA
>JAOYMR010000005.1:7903561-7915366 GCA_025802075.1 Tenebrosternarchus preto
CCCCCCCCCCCCCCCCCCCCCCCCCCCCCCCCCCCCCCCCCCCCCCCCCCCCCCCCCCCCCCCCCCCCCCCACGTGTCACGAAACCGGCACAGTGAATTAGCTCTGGGAATCATGGAGACCGTGGGGAAGCTCGTCAGCAAAAGTTGATTCAGGGTTACGGATTAGTAAAGGAAATAAAAACGCTGGGCATGTTTACAAGCACATGCAGGATTTACTGTAACAGTGGGTAGGAGTTGGATGGAATTTTAATAATGCAAGTGAATGTGATAAAATTCCAGCAAGCTTTGTCAGGTAGGGTGGGTGTATACTTATATACAGGCTGCTAAGTGTTCTTCTTGTGAAGTTCTAGTTTGGAACCTCAGCATTTGAAATGAATATCTTATTATACTATGAATTACACTATATGAACTTGGAACCTTGGCACATGCTGCTATTTTGTTATACCTAGAGTGATGTCACTTCCTGTAGAACATTTGAACACTTCTCCTAGGCACTTAAGTGAGTGAAACATTAAAATCCAATCTGGTTAAAGAAGGATGACTGCCAGGACTCTCCTTAATTTGAAAGTCCTCATTCAAAGGGCCCTTGAATTGCTACAAATCTGATTGCCAGATGACTAGACCTTGGTCTGGTTTTGTCTTGCACTCATCTAGGCCTGTGTTCTTGTGATCATTTTCAGCACCACATGTAACGACTGTGTGGTCAAGCTCTAGCGAGTCCATCATTTAGTCTCCTTCTGTAACCAATTCATTCTCGCCGAACCGATATCAGCGTTTAGACCAAGTGATTTGTCACAGTCCGGCACACTGGCTTACATTCCGAAACACAGTCAACAATGCTGTTCTTAAAAAAGGGAATTTTCTTCTTGTCCACTAATGAAACCATGTATTTGCTTGCTGTTCTACATTTAGCCTTTTCCTCCTTGTGTGCTATTTGTCATGTAAGCAGAATTTTTCATTGAGGTAGATATTTGGTAGATATAGACAGGCTCCACCCGACCCTCACCCACCCACGCCCACCCCCATCCTCAAATATCAGCACCTCCACACAGCCAAGTCTCTGGGATTCTCCATAAACTCGTTTTATCACAAGCTGTTACAGTGGTTAGCGACTGTGCGGAGGTAGGCCTATATTCAGGCATGTCCCCTATGTCTTTACGTTGGACTCCAAGGCCTGTGATGTTTGATGACTCAGGCCTGGGCCTACGATATCCCAGTGCAGAGGTGGAAGTGTTTTTCACATTATGTAACAACTCTCCATAAAGATACTGGACAACGCTGTCACCATCCACTTTGTAGTTTCACCCCTCCTCCCTCTACGAACGGTGGATGTATATAATGGATTCTGCAGTGTCCCGCCAGTGTTATGTTGAATAGGAGATTGTCTCTGGTGCAACACTTCTGTGTGCACCGCTGCCTGACACAGGACCACCTTTTAGTGAACATAGGTGGGGAAACTTACCAGGGAGTGCAGAGTTGAAGCAGGAAACTTGCAAAATGCAGAGGAGAAATTACTGAAGCCACTGGAAAATGAAATGGTAACTGATTATCCACATTGATTCGTTGTCTTTTACAAAAGCTTGAAAAGAGCAAAGCTAAAAACTAAACATTTCAATAAAAATACAGGCCTATTTGATGAACAGAAGATAAAAAACAAAACAAAGTCAAAGACAAATTTTTAATAGAGCTATAAATTCTGTTTGTTAACCAATAGGAAGTCAGAGTGAAAGCTGCCATACAGTAAGATTAACAAGTAAATAAATCAAATGCAAAACCAAGTCTAAGAAATGTGAGGGTGTTACCATCTCCTTGGGAGATGCAGTGTACCAAGGGTCAAAATGACAGTTCAGTTTAGGATTCATGCTGTTAAATTACACGGTGGTAAATGGCCATTGAGCTAGAGTATGATTAGAAGCTTTTACAAACTGATGAATCTAAAACCACAAAGCCAACATGTGCAGAGCAGATTAAATTTAAGGCCCGTGGCTGTAGCTAATGAGAAGTGCAGTTTATCAGTGTTTAAAGGCTGCATTTTTATTCACTCTTAAAATATCAGAAGTAAGAAATATTCTTAAAGAAACCGTGTCCAAACGACAACACTGACCTGATGCTATAGCCGTTGCTCATTGGTTGCTGTTCTGACATCAAAAGAACCAATGATAATCACTGATTTTGTTTAATCTACACTGATGCCAAAATGCGATAGCCTGAACATCAGCTTCTTTTCAACAGATGCAAATTGAAGTTACTGAAAAAGAATGATAAGACTTCCCTTAATCTTATTAAGTCTATAATTTGTACCATCTAACATGTACATGAACACCCAGTAATGAGAAGCCCAGGTAAACCATGCACTACAACATGTGTAATTGATACATTTGGCTCAATTTAATCAGAGGTGACAGAGGACTTAAAAAAAAGGAGTTAAGTAAATTGTCATGCTGTGTGGAATTTCCCTTGACGTTCAACAGCCCAAAATAATATTTTCCATAAGATTCTTTTCCCCCAAGTACCCTCAGGAAAAATATTCCAAGTACTGTAAATGCTGAATTTTTAGAAATCACCATATTATTTGAACGTTGCCATCTGCTGGGCCATTGAGAGCTTAGAAATGTTGATTTTTAATCATTTTGTAAAGAAATTTAAAAGACAACTGAATTGATTTTTAACACATCTGTTGCATTTTGAGATAACAGGTTTTTTTTCAGGCATCCCTTTATTGGAGATAATTCAACCAATCACTGAGTAATTTGTTCGCAAAATATGGGCAAATCCAAGAATCAGTGATAGATGGTGTTTTAATGACATTTGCATCAATAATAGTCAAAATTATTTGCCATAACGAATTTTGGGGTGGAGACACCAGTCACCTAATGATAATTACAACTCAGTACGTATCGGATTAGTTTGGCCCAGGTGATAGAACAGCAGAGAATTAGGGCTCAAGGTAATGTGCCGTATTGAATTTCATTGATTATATTCTAGGCGTTAAACACTGCCACTCCTCTCAGCTGTACAAACAGATAGTAAAACTGAGCTTCAGCACAGCAAAAAAGGTAAATCATTATTGAACATGTCAGTCAGTGCTGAGCTGCTAAGCAATACAGAGAATTCTTTTTGTCCTCCAGCTGATAAAGAGGTATTTATTTTGCCGGGCGGCTTGTGTCACAGAGGTCCTCAGCAGTGCTGTAACATGGATACTTTAAAAATATCTTCCTTTTTGCATCTTTTTGTAGATAGTAAGTTGAAATTGAGCAAAGTAGCAAGACAGACTTTGGCAGTACAGTGAGTTACAGGAAAACATTTAGCCATTTCTCAAAACAAGGCTTTTGTTATATTTCATTGATATTGTAACACAAATTTGTTATTCGTTTATAACGTTTTCATGGCAGAGGGTAGGATGCCTCAACAGTGAAGCATCATGCGAAACCTGTTTTGAGTAAAATGTCCACGTGGAAAAAGGTCGTGTAAAATCCAGCTGAACATCTGCTCGAGGTGGGAGGATTTATGTGGAACTTTGGCCTCCTCATCGTCGTGGTCATCAGTCCAAAGCAAGCAGCTCCCTCTGAATCCTGTTTATCCTGGGCTTTCACGCAAGAGTGAAGGAGTGAGCACAAGAAAGCAACAGAGAGCAGAGAACAAGATGACCAAGAATAAACTGGTCCTCATCGGCTGCAGTTCACGCAACCTGTCCAACAGAAAATAGGACATTTGTGACTATAAACTGTGTTTTGAGATGCGAATCGATATTTTAATTTTTATTTTTAACATTTTCAGGTTTGAGAAAAGAGAGGAACAAGTTGTACTCAAACTGGCACCCCGCATAGAGAGTTTTTGGTGAGAAGAAAAACTATTATTCTTTGCACTTCCACCTATTAATGATTAACATTTTTCCAGACTGTTTGCACATCTCCACTCTCACCAACTCCTTACTCTTCATGGACTATTGCTTGCTATTTCAGCATATGGAGTGATCCAACTGTTGATAAGTGTTTTTCACTTTATACATGTATGAAACCTCCACCGGACAGTAGAATGGAGCACGCGAGAGATGCCAAACCATTTGCTGAATAAACTGTTTGAAAGATTACTGTGGGAGGAAGAAGGGCCCACAGATCCATCCTGGGCCGTATCTCCGCCAGTATCCCTCACAGTAATGTGCTGTTTATATGGCTGTAAACACACCCAGACACAGTTCACACACCCTCAAGCTACAGTGACAGGCTGTTTACCCCCAACAGAGACTGTGTGGTGCATGGTGGAGGGTCCATATTAGGACAGGGCCTGTTTCTTTTCCAGATGAATTCTGAGGTCACTAGTCTCTCTTGACTGTCACACTAACCGTCCTGTAAGCGTTGATAGTGCTGATAGTGCTGTCCAAAAAAAAAAAAAACCCAAACGCTGTCCTTAACCTCAAAATGACCTTATGATTTCCTGTTTGTCAATGCACTGTTTATGTTCTTTTCACACTGCGAGCCGTAGCCTCCAATTTCTCTTGAGTATGAACCACAGTAAAATCAGTGACTCTCGGTTGTAACTGTCGCTCGAACTAGCCTGAGAAGAACATCAGTACAGCCTAGTTGCTCATTTTTCATTGCCATACAAAAGAATGGCGTATTTTTTTCTCCCAGATGTGGTATTATATCAGATTATATTTATATCAACTCCTTGACAAGAACGGCAGGAAACATATGATAAATTACAAACACCTTCACAAATGGCTCCACTGTTACACTTGATCATTAGCCGCAAACAACCACCGTATAATTAGCTGAGGCCTGGATAATCCTCTCAAACGAGCCTTAATGAAGTCTTGTCAGATTCAAAAGGCAAACGCGAGGACAGTCTGTTTCTGTGTCGCTACTTTACATTCTCGAAGCATGACTTCCCGTGTTTCTTTTGCTACTGCTTGGAGGTAAACCCCATTTACGTGCCTCCTCGCCACCTGTGTTTACATTGGGGCCTCAGCCTCCATGACCTAGCAGCAGTTCCTAACACGCTGAAGATGAAGTGTGTGCTCCCAGTCTTCAAATATGTGCTGCCCCTGCGCTTTCACCACTGTGATACATCTAAGACTTTCATTATTGGGCATTGGCCATAGACTGGCCATAGACTGGCCATAGACTGGCCAATTGCATTCCTCCCTCAAAATTGAGTTTATATGAACATGCAAAAGGGCAAAAAACGAAAGGAAACCCATGTGACTTTGCTACGGTGTAAGTGTACTGAGGGAAGATGCTTTTTTACATTTTTTTTTTTATCCCTTTTAGCCCTGGTTCCTTATGCCAGGCCAAACAAAGACCTTTGATAGGCTTAACAGTAATGCAGGAAGGCAGGAGGACTAGCTACATTCCTGGTAACAGAAGAGAAAAATCTCTTGGTTGTCTCAGAGAGTCTTTCTCCTCAAGACGACAATACAACCATCACCTTGCAGGTTTGGGTAGCTTTCCGATGCATGTCATAAGGGGTCACAGGTTTCCCAGCAGCTCATCACCGGTCATTTTCTGTACAGTGATGATTTTTCTCTAAAACGATGGAGGTATTACTACTGCCATGAGAGTTGAAGGAACGTGCACTTTGTTGATTGGGGCCGGCAGTGTTGTGTTACTGCGGCCATCCCCTAACCTTTCACAGAGGTGCTGTAGGATGAGGACATTTTTATGAGACACATGCAGACAGTTTAAGCCCTGGCTCGTTATCACAAGCCCTTTGCTTGGGAGGAAACTGCTCATTTCAGCACCATTACCCCCACTGCACTGGTCACTTTGGTGAAGGTGACATCATGCATGGCCTGCTTGTTTTTCTCAGATAATCACTTATACCAGGGAAACAAGATCAGCCCCTGAGCTTAAGCACGGTGTGATTACAAACAGTTGTTGCTGTCTTGAGAGCTTTGATACATTCTTTTTTCCAACTAAACTTGACCACTGTTAATGTTGTGTGAGTGAAGTGCCGGACAACTTAATATGCTTTGATTCTATTTAAAATATTTGCTAACTTTAGACCATGTTCCTTCAATAGGAGAGCCCAAGTCAAGCATCTCTGTGAATGCCTTATTGGGAATGTTGGTGCATTTTCAGAGCTTTGCACTTTACCTGAATTAATGTGAAGCCAATAGGATGTCCATGGTGTTTCTCAATACCAAGAGCATGAAGAACAGACTTGGGAAGTGTTCTTGGGAAGAACATTTTTGACAAGTGGCCTTGCAAGAAAGAACTCACAAGAACACAAGGATGGAGTATGTCTTTTGAGACATGCTGTGTACTTGCTATTGTGCAATACAATGATCCCATTGTTTCTCTGCTAGTTAAGTTGCTATAAGTGTTAGCCTATTCAGAGTAGAGGCGGGAACTAGTTCAAGAGCCAAGTGGAGAAAAAAAAATTAAAAAAACTGAAGGAAATTTGTGCAAACCTTAAGACACAGCGCTGAATTTCCAATCTTATCATTTGTTTTCATCAACAAGTTAACCAACCAATGCTTCCTCAGTTTTCTGAGCTTAGCAAGAACAAGAATATGGGCACTTGACACATTTTTTGGTACATGCCTTCTTGAAAACTGGAATACATCTTGGGCAGTGGAAGATGATGTCAGTCAAGAACACAAGGATGCAAGAATACAGAAGAACATAAGCAATAGCCTTTTCCAGCCAAACCATGCCTTGCCATTGGAATTACAAATCAAAGAGGATTGATTCACTTAGAGAAGCTATTGCTTTATTGGGCGGATTGCTTGGTCAAAAGCTGAAGACTGGTTGTCATAATGTAGTGTCTGTACAGTGCTGAGCAGGTAAGTCAGTTATTATATATATTCTCCACCCTCTTTGTAACTCTACTTTACCTGGTGTATTGTCTACACAATTACAGACACTGTGATTACATCTCCTCTATTGCCTTGTGCAATTGGTTAGTCACAGGATCACAGGACCACCTCTGACTGGCTATAGTGTGGGTGGTTGACCACTCAGTACAGTAAAGACTCTTGACATGGTTAGTCTCAATGAGAGTACCATGATAGAGGGGGTTGTATTGCTAGAGGTTTTTCATGTGTCCCTGCTGGATTGGCCCACGATCCAATATATCCAGCCAACAGGGGTCCTATACTCTGAAACTGACAACTGAAAAAGACCTGGAGGATGCAGTTCAAATTGTGCATGACAATACATGGGCTAGAGTTTGTAACTGAATATCTACAAGGTGTAAATAAAAACGTCCATTAAAGCGGGTGTTGAATGTGTGCGAAGGAGAAACTGTTACACCATTGTCTATCCAGAATGTTGAGGCTATATGGCTTTAGAGTATGTAATGACTCTAATGTAAAGCTACCTTATATAAAAGTAGTATATCTTAGTCATCTCAGTCTTGTGTATGAAGACAAGGGGGTTTCCGCAAAACAGTTTTGGAACTCAAAACATCTGGAACAGCGACCGTTTGAGCTAAGCACTTTTGACAGGACCAATATATTTCATGACAGGGGTTGGATACTGATATTAAAGTGTAACATATACTGTTGGAGTTGGTTTACAGCAGGGAACCCTTCACTTTACAAGAATGAAAAGCATTGATTCATTCAAAGAATTACAGAGACATTTGTGGTGTGAGACACAAAACCTCTTACGGTTTCTCTGTTGTCATTTCTTTACTATTTTTTCACTGCACTAATAATGTCATTATGTGCTTTTTGATTTCCCTTTGTTATTGTGACAGTTACACTGGAAGGTTGTATATCAAGTGTAAAGGCCATCTGAAATCCATTTTGCGAAAGAGCACTTTTTATTATTCACTTCACTGTGATTAATTACTTTGGTGGGCTCTTGGCTGGCCCAAATAACTCCCTTCGTTTGTGGTCCTGAATTGACGATTAACCAATACTCGTGCACTTAGTATCACAACATTAATGGACAAAGCTGAAAGGACTATGATAATTTCATTTATATCTGAATATAATATAAATTCCTTTTTCTTACACTTTTTTGGAATGAAGATGAATACCCAAGGTCCACACACACACACACACAAACACACATGCATGCACATTGTAACTTCACTCTTTGATTTGACATCGTGTAGCATTGCCTTATGTCCAAAACATAAGGCAATGCTCTTAAACTGGATGTAAATAACCAGACCCTCCATGTGCATCAACACCATATTTCAAGGCTACTTAGGCTTGTCCTTCTAAGTACCATTAGAGGCCTACAGGGACTGAATCAGTTGCACTGAGATTTGCATGACTAGACATCCCAGTCCAACAGAAACCACTTTCCCAACGTTTTGTTCTAGTAGTTCTTCCATTCACTGCATAAAAATAAACCGTTGGCTGTGTTATTATTCAATATTTTCCAGCACTTTGCAATTTTCTTGTTCAGTCTTCAAATCTGCCTCGACACAGCTGTATTAGATGGTGATGGAGTCATAATCAAACACAGGACCGTGTGCAGCTATCTCCGTCTCCATCTTCAGCACACATAGGTAAACTGATGCTGCCAGACACTAACAGGTTCTAGCAGTATGCTGGATATGAGGAATGTGTGGTCAGTTCTGTTGGACGTAGCTTATGTTTTTGCAGAAGCTTTCGCCCTCCTCCCAATGCGTTTGTGGCATCTGGCAAGAGAAATAAATGTGTACTTTCCAATTTGCTATGTAAAATTGTAATTAAGGCACATCTGTTTGACACTTGTTCTGAAATCCAAACACTTCACAGATGTCAGATATTATTGTTTCTGTATATGTAATATATCGCTAGAACACACAAGTGGTACAATGAGTCCTAGAGCATTTCTAGCATTTAGGGGAATTGATTAATAATGAATAATAGCCCATTTTAAAGGTAGTAAACAATAGCCTTTTCCAATCAAAGCACTGCATTGCCATTGGAATTACAAATCAGGTGGACTGATTCATTTAGAGAAGCTATTGCTTTGTTTGATGAATTGCTTGGTCAAAAGCTGAAGACTGGGTGTCATCACGTAAAAACACTCACATAACAACCATATGTGCCCTATAATATCCATTCAAGCACATACTCGAAGTATCTATCCAAATGTTTGTTGGATTGCTTCTGACATTCTATTTTTCAGATCTTCTGTAAACAGTTTGAATCAACTGGAAAGTTCGTGGATTGATTCAAAGACCATATTGAGGACAGCCTACGGTGAACAATGAGTGACTTGGGTTCAGGTTCCACCCAGAGGTGTACTAATTTGGGCCTCATTACTTTTCATTACTTGTTACATAACGAGAACCAACACAGCTGCTCATATGTAGCTAGCTGTCACTAGCCTTCCCCTTCTGTTTGCCTACATGATAAAGGCGATAAATGTTTGAGCGCCTGTTCATTGCATGGCGATTTAAGCAATGATAGAGTAATTCAACACAGCCATAGCTGTTGACTTAGCCGCTATGACATGTTAGCATATTCGTGGTGAATTACAGTCGAGCAGCAGGGCCAGGGAATGGGCACATGTTCACCTGCAGTTGTCATGGAGCAGCTATTTTGAATAGACCGAGAATGAGATTATTTCTAAGATTAACTCAATGAGCTGATAATTCTCCAACACCTCTTTTTGTTTGACACGGTTACTTGATCAGCGGACCGGAGCCACGCTATTGCTAATTCGCGTGTGACATCTTAGCCCTGCTGTTATGAATGGGGCTTATATGTACCGCACTTTTTAATGTAAGGTCATTTTAATATGAATGCAAAACAGAACAGCATAGCTAATCTACATATGCCCCGCACTGTTCCTGCCTCCTGTGTCCTTTGCACAGGAGGACTACACACTTGCTTCATGCTTCTTACGGCACTTGGCATGCGAGAGCACATTTATGAACTACAGGCAGCCAAGTAGTTTTTAGCAAAAATAAATGGCATGTGTGTGTTCCATTTACTTAGACCTTCTTCCCTCGCGTTTCTTTTCATCATCCAGAATAAACAGAAGAGGTCCCCAAGCACATCGTGGTCTGCTAAATCCTTTCTAAGCATTAAGCCCCCCTACCTGCCCCTCTGTAACATGAGCCAAGCAGCAGAGAATGTCCGTTAAATCTAGAGGGAGGCGGAGTTTTGGTGACTCATTAGGAATATTTAGACTTCTGGCCCGGCACTTGACTTTTGGGTTCATAACCATTTGCATAATGGGCTATAAAGTAAACCTTCAACTGACCATACACAACGTCGTAACTATCTTCAGAGTAACTATCTTCAGAGTAACTATCTTCAGAGTGCAGCTGAGTGTTATAATATACTGTCTATCCAAGCGCCCTGCCCTGTATACTGACTGCATTTCAAGCTTCTCTTGACTGTCACCCCCCCACACCCCCCACACCCCCCCCATCATAGTTCTGCTACTTGGAGAAACGACCTAACGTAATACAGGCCAGGTCATCCTGTACCCAGCATGCCTTTTTCACCTCTCCTTGCACCTCACAGAGCAGTGTGTAAACCCCAGGTTCTCAAATACCTGTTTACTGGCGATCGGACAATTCTGCAGATACACTGTAGACATTCTGGGAGTTGAGCGAGGTCAACACCTGGGTGAGGGACAAGGTGCGATGCCTGGTGGTACGCTGTGAAAGAGGCTAAGGTGAGTGTCAGTGTTTTGTCAGGTGCCATGACTTCTGGGCCATGCCATAGCTTTGCTCATGTGGCACCGAGCCAAATCACATCGAAAGGGCAGCATTCTCAACTAGATCGAGACTGAACAATGGAGAAAGATGCCCCCAACGGAACCTCCCTATGTGACTAAGTTACCTATAAAGTCTCAGTTATTGTTGCTTTTCACCAAAATTGCTGGCTGACACTGTGCAGATGTATAAGTCACTCGTTGTTTTCGAGTACAGCTGAGCTCTGATTTAATGTAGGCAGACTGTGTTTTGACTGTTCCGTGTTAAAGCACTTGTGAGACTTGTGTTTTTCAAATTCCCAGAATGCATCATGCTTCAGATTTGTCATTTAAATGAATTTTTAAAGCACATTTTTACGATTCGTGATTTTGCTTATTTACTAGAAAACTATTTGCATGAAAGCCACATTCTTTCATAAATGTACCTAATAATATTTATTCATTCAGTATGTACTGCAATATTTACCAAATAATATTTATTCATCCAGTATGTACAGCAGTATGTACTTAATAATATTTATTCATCCAGTATGTACAGCAGTATGTACCTAATACTATTTATTCATCCACTATGTACTGCAGTATGTACTTAATAATATTTATTCATTCACTGAAATGAGACCAGTCTATTAATCTTGATCAGCTTTATTGAATTTTCAAATTTAATTTTATCCCATTACTGCAACTATTCGTTCCAATATTTTGAAGTGAAATGTGTAATTAGTGTCTATATAGAAAAGGAAGGTGTGGCTGGGTAGGTGTAATTACTGTTATAATAAATTAATTTCAAAAACAGTGAACATCAGTGTGAGCGTCATAAAAAGAACGTTAAACAGAGAACATTTTAGGCTTTAAAGACTTTTAAGGAACATTTCAAACCTTTTCTTTGTTGACTTTTCCAGAACCCTGGCAAGTGCAGGAAAAGAACTCAAAGATAACTTCCTGAGAGCCCTGGCCGAGCGTGAGGAGACCAACCGCAGTGGGAAAATGACTGTGAGTACGTTATTACAGTACTCTGTTTGCTACGTAACGGGATTCCCCCTTGAAATATTTGGTCATTTCCATTAGGACAGGAACAAAATCCACACTGTGTCAGGCTGGGGAGACTTGAGACGGGGGGGGGGGGGGGGGGGGGGGGGGGGGGGGGGGGGGGGGGGGGGGGGGGGGGGGGGGGGGGGGGGGGGGG
>JAOYMR010000005.1:7942333-7964260 GCA_025802075.1 Tenebrosternarchus preto
TGGCAGATGTCCTTTTGATAAAAAAGGGGAGGAAGACAAGTGTGTGTGTATGTATGTATGTATGTATGTATGTATGTGTGTGTGTGTGTGTGAGTGTGTGTGTGAGAGAGAGAGAGAGAGAGAGAGAGAGAGAGACAGATAGATAGATAGATAGATAGATAGATAGATAGAGCGAGACAGTGAGAGAGAGAGCGATTTCATTGATTTCAGGCAAACAGCGGCATAGAAGTATTTGGTATTGTACAAGTCAACTGAAAAGCCTTAAAATGACTTAAAAACTTGACAATCGGGATATAAGCGCGCTATCTGATATATGTTTGTTTTGAGTGGGTTCCCCTAGTCCTCACAAAATCTTAAAAGTAATAAAACCTTTCTAATTAATTCCACCGAAATCAGATGTTCAGGAGGAGGACTGGCCACCACCTGCACCACTGGACTTTAAGATAAAGGCCGTGACGGCAGGTATTCAGTGTGGACGGTACACCGAGATCACTTAATGGCCTCTATAAGCCTCTTCATTTAACTTATTGTCTCACAGATGCAGCTTTACTAGAAAAAATTTCACGAATCTTACTATGTAATTTTCAAAATAGTCCCGTGTCGACTTGCGGAGATTCCTGTTGACATTTGAGAGCGACAGACATTTCTGACCTATAAAACGTATTCTAAGGTGTTTATTGACTCTACCCATTATCTCCATCACGTTGTTTTGACTAACGATGACAATCTTTAAAAAAATGGATTTAAGGTGCCAATAGATGTATGAGACTGCAGCTCCAATGCTGTATGAGATATATGAGACTCTCTCTCTCTCTCTCTCTCTCTCTCTCTCTCTCTCTCTCTCTCTCTCTCTCTTCTACACGCCCCCATAGCATGCCGCGTTGTAGAACCCAAGAGGAATATCCAACTGGTCCCACAAGCCCTATATATCACCAGCAACACATACTTTACCTTCAATGAAAACCGAGAAGGGATGCGATTGGCTGTCGATTCTGCCCAACGTCGAGATACAAAACCAGGAGACGCCTCTACCCCTCAGGACTTCAGCTGCATGTAAGGTAGAAGACTGACTCTGTGGAAATCACCACAGGAGTTAGTATTTACGTACTCAATTTCATCATTTGTAACCACTCTTATGTGATGGTATCGCATTCAAGAGACAAGCGTGTTTTGGAACTACAATCTATAGCGACAGAATACTGTACCTAGATAAACCTTACAACTATCCAGCGCCTTTGAAGTATGGATCGTTGTCAGAGAGTGTTTATCCTTCTTCTGGGATGGAGTTGTCTGTGCTGTGGATATTGTGCTATGCTGAAAGATCACTTTATTGGACTAAAAAAAGACGTGGAATTTGGGCAAAAAGTCGGCGCCGAGAACAAGCATCATCCTAAGAAAACGGCGCACGACTTTTCTGCGCAGGACACGGTGTCAGAACACATGCAGATGCTCTACACCAAGTACAACAGCGCAGGATTTCCAATGAAAGACGGAAATACAGTCCGCAGTTTTAAAGCGCATCTGGGTACGTACCGACATGCGTTTTGAATTCAGTGCGGGAGGGGGCTGAATTTGTGTGTGAATGTATGATTACTGGAAATTACCTTAGACTGCTGATGAATCATAGCGCATAGTCCTCTGCCTGAGCGCTGTGTGGGTGCTGCGAGAATTAGTACTTCGGGTGGAAATACACCTGTTGGAATCGCACGCGGCAGCAGAGTGTGAGAAGAACACCACGCTTGTTCTTAACTGAGTTAACTCATTCTCACTGGTGTAGAAATTCGATTAATAAAGGAAACGTGAAAAACGACCGATGTAGTGGTTTATAGTGCATGCAGTATTATTTATGCAGATTCCTATGGTATCTCCAATCTTATCCAGCGTACGTCAAATTTATTAACAAAATAAAGGTTTAAAAATTGTGAGTGTACATGTAGAACTTGTAGAAAATGTCTGTTCTCGAAGTGCTCCTTCTATACTGGCTTGACAGAATTAACTGACAGAATAAACTGACAGAAAGTTTCAAGGCTGCAAAGCTCGTGCTATTGCGCCCAATTATGTTCTGCCCCCTACTGTTGATTTCTGAGACTGCCTCATCTCGTTGGAGAATATTGTCATTGATTAGGCTGTACGAAGTCCAGGAAACCTATGGATGTTGCAGCAGTAAATAATCAAAAAATAAGTTGACTAGAAATATGCTGTAATAATTTGTCGGTTTTCAACCAGGCACCATCAACAGCAAGGAGCTTCAAATCTTCAACCTAACTTCCCTAACCAAATCGGAGGATGTCCTCTCAGCAACTTTGCACTATTACATTGGTGACGTGCAGGACAGATGCATGCGGCCTAAGAGCTGTGCTCGGCCGAATCCCGGGCGACAGGCCCGCACTCACGTCAGCGTCTGGAGCTTCGCCCCTGGAGACAACAGTACCAGGAGCCTCGGTCGCTTCCTGATCAACGTCTCCGGGATGTACCGCGACTTCACATCTTGGCAGTGGAAGGACATCACCAACGTGGTCAACCAGGCCAAACATAACGGCGAGCTTCTCATCGGCGTCACCATCGAGCCGCAAGGAAGGCAGACGTGGAAGAGGCCCCTCCTGGGGAGACCACCCTACATCCTGGTTTACGCCAACGATTCGGCCATCTCTGAGCCCGAAAGTGTGGTGTCCACTCTCCAGAGGCACAGAGGGGGCCTGGTGTCCGGTCTCCGCAAGCTCGGACTACACAACCGCAACAGCTCCTCGCCGCACAGGCTGAAACGATCGACCGACGTTCTCCTGCCACTGCAGAACAACGAACTCCCAGGTCCAGAGTACCCCTACCAGACGCCCACCTGGGACGAGGCCAAGGAGTACGACGCGGCCGGGAAGAAGCCGGTCAAGCGTCCACGCAAGAAACCCCGCAGGAACCAGCAGCACAAGAACGAGCTGCTGCAGTTTGACGAGCAGACCATCAAGAAGGCCCGCAAGAAGCAGTGGGACGAGCCAAAGAACTGCGCGCGCAGGTACCTGAAGGTGGACTTCGCTGACATTGGATGGAGCGAGTGGATTATCTCCCCCAAATCTTTCGATGCCTATTATTGCTCGGGTTCCTGCCAGTTTCCCATGCCGAAGGTGAGTCGTTTTCATGAGGATTTTGCACCAGTGGGTTTTTTTTTTTTTTTTTACTGTTACTGTTCTTTATCTCTCTTTTTTTGTACTTCATCTTATTTATTCTGGGAGATCCTTTTGCTCCTCTGGATTGAAATAAACAAATCTATATTCTGCATAGCATTTGAATGCCAGAAGGAGCACGTTTTCCTTTGTGTGGTTAACACTACAGGTTGTATGACTGGTTTAGCTGTTCAGTGATGCACCTCTGGAATCACAAATCTTCAGGGGCCTCTGGCACCTAACCAGGGAAACGGGAAAAGGACAGCCGGCGCCTCCTAGTGGCAGGATAATGTCATTTAAAGTTTGTGAAAAATACTGGAAGAGACTGGGAGAATATGGATTGTTTTACATAATAGTATTTCTGTGCTAGATTAGTGAAGATATCTCCATGTAGGTCTTTTTTAACCTTATTTAATGTTTATCTTTTGATCTGAAACTGAAGCCTAAATAGACTTAGCTTAACTGCCTAGCGCTGGTTCAAGAACCACACCATACAGATATCTTCACATAGACGGTGTTACCATGTGCCCAGGTTTCATTCAAACATTCATTACAAAATTATGAAATGCCATTGAAGTTAGCATTGTGCAGATGACGTATTTTTAGTCACTTTTTGAGTGACATAAGTGTTGTAAGTAACGTGGGCAGAGCCCCTGGCATATGTGTAACAGCCATGTCTCTCTTGTCACAGGCACTGAAACCTTCAAACCATGCTACCATCCAGAGCATCGTGCGGGCAGTGGGCGTGATCCCTGGAATTCCAGAGCCCTGCTGTGTTCCGGAGAAGATGTCCTCCCTCAGTGTCCTCTTCCTCGACGAGGATATGAACGTGATCCTCAAGGTCTATCCAAACATGTCTGTGGACTCCTGCGCCTGCCGATGATGCCCTTCAGATCTGACGCTTCGGACTCTTCACCCCCTTCTGGTCCTCGTTTTGCACTGGACAAAAGACTACATAAATGTAGCTACCTGTAGATGACTTATTCCATTACAGTATGAGGATGTTTTTTGTTTTCTTTTGGTTTGTTTGTTTGTTTGTTTGTTTTGGAAGCTTAAAGTCTGAGGGAGCACCTGAAGGAAACTGCAAGTTCCCTTATTATCAAGAAACTTGCAGAAACACCTCATTGAACAATTGATATTGAGATGGTGGTAATGGACCTTCTGAAAAGAGCTCCTCTCTTTTTGTGCGTTTTCCTTTGATGAGTGGCTTTTGAGTGTGTAGGGGGGGGGATAAAGGTTCTAGGAACAAACATTTGCTGTCAACCAGTATGAATTAAACTCTGTACAGTTTTACTTAGCTCTCATTATTGTGCTTTTATGTTTATATTATATTATACTATTATGTTTACTGTATGTATTGGCAAAATACTTTTAATATTCTTATCTATTGCTGCTATACATAAGAGGTCTATTTCATTCCAATGCCAAAATGTGGTTAAGAGGACATTTCTAAAGATTTTGATACTTTTAACAACAACTAACAACTTTTGTACAATAATAATTTAGTAAGACATTCACAGTAATCATTTGCTTCTTAATGATTCACAAAGTATACTTAAAAACAGTTTAGCATCAGCTTAGAATTAGTTTTAAAAAATCTTCCAACTCCCAACTTATATGTACTGAAGAATCTTGTAGGCAGAATTAGTGTATGTAGAGATCAGAGGCAATAACAAAAATCTAATTGGCTAATGTACTGGCTTAATGATCTTTAATTATATATATATATATATATATATATATATAGAGAGAGAGAGAGAGAGAGAGAGAGAGAGAGAGAGCGCAAACTGAGTCAAGCTTCTTCCTCTATTATATTTATAATGTTTCCTAGTTTCCCAGTGACATACCTTTTACGATTTATTATATATTGCAACTGTAAATACCACAAAACCACTATTACAGGACAGAATATAGAACTGTGTTTATCAAGGTGTCATAATTTAAAATAGGAATGGCAGAAAAAACACAATATTATATGTGACCGTCATTACAAACATCCACTGACATTTCTAGGCATCAGGCCATGATGTATTTTCTTGTGAACTTACAAAAAAAGTAATGAGATCAATATACCAAGTAACTTGAATCAAAGTTCGATCAATAAAACACTTGTGGGAATTGTATGTGATTTATGTTATTAAGGGGTCTACAAACAGAGGTCTTGGAAAGTGCCTTGTCAAAAAAGAAGAACAACAAACAATTTTTCAGTGGAAATATTTGATCAGAAGAAAACTTTGCTCAAACCTTTGCTTAGAGTGTAAATATGAATGTTTTACTCATCCAAATGGCAAATGATAATTCAGTAAATTGATATAAATGTGACATTTTCTCAATAATGTACAATTATTCTTTCTTTTTCCTGCTACTTTTTTTATATTTACATACAACTAATGTCATTATTTCTAATGCATGTTAATAAATGATTTTTTATAAACACACAGCTGATGAGGAAAAGAGGTATGCATATATGTAAAAGTGAGCAATTATTTTAATATATATCACATAAATCCCAAAAGATTCAGAGCACTCCTTCAATATTTGTATAATATATTTTTATAGAATGGCTTTCTCTGCCACACTGTGTAATCTATTATGTAAATGATTTAGGTGCTTGTATAATAAGCTTCATAAGAAATTATATTTGTATATGGAAATTACTTTTGAAAACGTTTATTTATTTTCTGTATGTGGCATATCTTGCCATTTTGGGGGCACGGAAAGTCTTCATCAAGATTGAGCTGTAGTCTTAATAAATAATTCAAGCAATTAATAATTAATAACTGAATTTTCTCACTGTTGGTAAAACAGTTTTTTTTTCTTTTAATAGGTCACCCCACTTGTAAGATCACTCTTCAGACCATCAATAAAGTTGTATGTATTTAATTCATATGAGTTTTTATTATGAAAGCACAGTGTTCAGTTACTTCTCTGGTAACACTGTGCAAGACTGCTGAATTGTTTTGTAATTCAAATTGCTAAGAACGTAAGACACTGCATCATGGAACATAATCTACTTAATGAGTTCACTTCAACATTGACCTAAACGTTTTCACACAGTGATGTTCATCTTTGAATATCTAACTTTATTTACAACCAAATGTATAGCAGAAACACTGCCAATAAAGGACAAATATTTAACAAATATGGTCACCAAACGTGAAATGCCTGAATGACATGTTTGTATTATTTGGCATCTAAGAGAAATGCACACCCAGTAGTTTCTATGAATATGAATGTAATAAATACTTGTAAGAAATAGAATTATAAACAGATACACAAACCTAAGAAAACTGTGAAAACATTTTAGAAAATATCTTTGGCTCAAGTGCAGAGGCAAGAAAAACTGAACACAGCACTTTACAGGCTCTAGAAAGATGTGGTTTCTCACAGTTCTAAATATATTTATTTTTAAAAAGTCTAATTCAATTACAGAAAACTGCAGCTGAACTCCTCTCGTGTGGTCCACCTCTGAAACCACATCACTGGCATTTACACCCACAGGTGGTTCTGGAGTTCAAGAGTTCAACACTTGGATTGCTGTCACTTCTAAAACCAGGGACATCTCACCTTCTTGCTTGTCCACAACATTTCTCCATGTCAAAAGGCAAATATTACCTCTGGTTTCACACATTCCCTGTGATGCCCAAAAGTCCATGACTCCTTGGGGAAAACTCTGGAAAGCATTCCATGGTGCACCTTACCCAGCATTTCAGATCTACAGTGTTTCTAAAAAGGTGAACACACAAGGTGAATGGGAAAAAAATCATTTGTATCATTTTATCATGTGAATGAGAACCGAACAAGGCAACTGACATCGTCCAAACAAGACAGGCCCAGTTTTACTCAAATGCCACATTCCCTCCTCCACTGAGCCACCTACTACACCACAAACATGGCTTGGATATGAAGGCTGTGCTTTGTGAAAAGAATGCTGTGGCATACACTGTAATTCCAATGGCTTCATGGTTGGAGAAGCAGGAGACCAGAGGAGGTTTGGCCTTGATCACACTGAGGTAAGGTCATGGTGGGGTGACAGAGGTCAGAAATCCATATCCCAACCAGAAAGCTCATCCGGTGGAAGCTCGTCTTCAGGTGGATAGCTATCAAAGTAGCTGTGGTCCATCGGCCCTTTCAGCTGGAAAGAACATGAGGGAAAAAACTCATAGTTAAGTACACTGAACGACTAATGAACACATGCTGAACCACATCAGTCCAAACAGCAAACCACGACTTTTCTTACCTCTCTTTTTAACGGGGATGCCAAAGTTCTGTCTTTCAGGCCACCCCAGCTGAAACCAGTAAACCACCTACATGGCAAATAAAACCACAATGACCTGTAGAGTCCAGCTGGGTTCTGTTCAGTAGTGCATATCTTCATACCACCTTAAAAACATATTTTTATACCACCTTAAAAACATAACCTTCCCAAAGCTGCCCTCACTGTGACATTAAATGCTGACTGCGGAGTCTGCGTTCATAATAACAGAGCAACGGGCAACTGGCTGTGAATGTTTGACAGGAGAAAAACTAGAATCCTGCGCATTACAGAAGAACTCTTAGGAAAGGGAAGACATTCCTTTCGACAATTACCAAACCATCCTCTTGGCCCGGAGCTGCTCACTACAGATACGATCAAGGCTAAGGATTGTCCACCAGGACGCACAGAGATCAACATCCATCTGCTCAGATTTATGCCCAGAAACTGAATTTCTCAGCAGAATTTGCAGTAATAATGAGACAAACAGAGATCCTTTTGTTCTTTTCAGTCTATATTATCTATATTATGCACACAAGTCCTAGAATAAAGTCACCATGCTGAAGTAGCAAAGACAGTTGGTAGCTGAGAAAATATGGCCACTATATGTCCAGAGAATCAACACTATACTTCACAATATTTAGTTACAGTAATATTAATCTTCTGAGGTGAAAACAGCTCCTGCTTTAAAGCACAAACAATAAGCCTCCACATGTACAGAATTAAAATGCATTAAAGTATTGATAAGCCAAATATAAGACACGGTGACTGATATGATATCAGCTGTGACCAAAATGTTAAGTACCCTTCATACATTTATGTTTAATTTAACATTACATACAGCATATGAAATTGACATGAATTACAAAATAGTAACAAAGAGGTTTCATAGGAATGAAAAACAAAAGTTAGTTTTACAATTAATAAACTTCACAGAAACCTCAAAAGAGCAGGAGACCCACAGCTCCCCCTAATTCCTCCCATGAGTTTAATTCCCAAACACTTTACTGCCTGGACTAAATCGAGTCCAGCTGTAGCCTGCTGGAGCAGGTAAGGAAATAAACCTCCTTCTTCCAAGCTCCAACAATCAAGGCATTGTTCAAGAGCCACCTGCCAGCGGGTCTGTGTGTATTTACCCTCACCTGTGCTTCTTAATATCTGTTATTCCATTCTTCATATTCCCAAGACGCTCTGAAGGGTTTTGTCTATAGGGCAATATGAAATGATAAACAGTTATATTCATCTGTTTGTCTCTTAGTGTACATGCTGAGAACATCAGAGAAAAGATCCTAGACTGCTGGATTTTGGGGTCATATGTTTTATGGTTCTTACTTGCAAAGCTTTCGTATAAGGTCCCCTGGCCTCTTGGTGATGGTCTTTGGGAAGTCCATCTTTTCCATGCCCTTCAGGATGAAAGTGTATGTCATCATCTGATCTGAACCAGTAAAGGGAGGGCTATGGAAGAAACCAGACCATAAGGTTATTTTGTATATAGGCTCAGTCACAACAGTCATAAGTTAGGAGAAATCTTAGCATAAGGATGTGGAGAAATCTTAGCCACACATAACTATCCATAAAATCATATTTTTTCACATCATTTCAGTCAAGTCTCCTTCGGTAAAGTGAGCAATTTCTTTGACAAAACAAGGCAAAAACATCAAAAACAAACAACTGCTTAGAAAGACTTTCTCCCAAAAGCTGTTGGCACGAGGTGATCACTTGCCACATTTGACTAGCACAAACCTTCCAGTCAAAAGTTCGAAGATCAGGATTCCCAGTGACCAAAAGTCCACACTGAGGCCATGGCCTTTATTCAGAATGATCTCAGGTGCAACATACTCAGGTGTTCCACAGAACGTCCAAGTCTTCTGGCCGCCCTTGATGATCTTTGCAAAGCCAAAGTCAACCTGACACAAGAAGGACCAAAGTAAACATTCCAGAACTGCAAGTACTATTCTTTGTTTTTGTCCATCCAAAAGTATGATTAATTATCACATTTCTGTGCAACTTACCAGTTTTACATATCCATCTGAGTCCAGCATAAGGTTCTCAGGTTTCAGGTCTCTGTAGATGATTCCTTTGTTGTGGAGGTATTCAAAGGCTTCGGTCACACAGCCCACGCAGAACTTTGCAGTGTTCTCATCAAAGCTTCCCCTATAAAAATAAGGGGCATATATACTGAGGAGGGGCTTCATAGTCATCTATACTACTATACTATACTATACTAAGTTATTATATATCACTCAAAAAACACTTGTTTCCCTATTATGATCATAGAAAGAACTGTTTAGTCACTACAGTATTTACACCACAAAGGAGAAGTTCAGAAGTGAAAAGAACTTCATTGGTTCTAGTATTTTTGCTGGTCTCTTCTATCCTGCCTGTATGAGCAGCGGAAAACTAACCGGTCCCTCAGCAGGCTCCACATCTCTCCACCCAGACAGGCCTCTAGCAGCATGTACACATACTTGCTGTCCTTAAATGTGCGGTACATTCTGTGGTGACAAAAAAGAGAACAGACAGTTGAGTATCACACTGTAAGAGGCGTGTTGTCAATTTATTATTTTTTTCACTATAACTATTTAAAGAGGTTGGTACTTCCTGTATAGGTTCTAAGTTCAGCAGACAGTTTTTTTTTTTGTCTATGCACTGGTCATCATTAGAAAATGCGAACAGATTTAATTATATTTAGTACAACAGCATTTTTTGTATATCACCTGTAATGTCTCCTGTAATGTCCCCAAAGTAATAACACCATCATTGGCTGCATTCAAATAATCTGTGTGTAAACAGGGGCATTGACATTGTCACTTGATGCCTTTTCGGTCACAGGCTGCTTGAACCTACCTGACAATGAAAGAGGAACAAGTCTGACTCAGGATCCTCCTCTCTGAGTGGATGTGCTCCTCCTGTCTGTTGTCCACAATGTGACGCTTTTTGATGCACTTCAAGGCAAAGGTCATGTTCTCATTCTTCAATTTAACCTACGGAGGACACAAGGCACAAGACCATCAGAATAAAATTCCCTCAAAGAGTCTTTCCTCATTTCTTTTAAATCTGCAAGCATGCTATTTCATTTGACATCTTTAAGCTATTGCAGTATTTCTTATTAATGACACTGATCACATTTAGTACACGTCATAAAATGGTCATGAAACAGCTGTTTACAGATGTAGCACTGCTCACCAGTTCAACTCTACCAAACCCCCCTACTCCTAGAGTTGTGATGACCTCCAGACTACTGAACGATATAGTGGATGCAAAGTCTTTCTCTTTGAGGTGTATCTGATTGAGTGCCACGGGGGAGCTGGAAGGTGTGCTGCTCCCTGATCTTCTACAAAACACCAGAAGAGGTGGTTCAAGGTTGTTAACAGATGGGTCAATGGGTGATATTTATCTGTAAGATCTTAATTGAATGTTGACCAAAAATCACTAAACTTGCCCCGAGCATAAAGACCTCAGCCATTGTCTGTAGCTCTTACACAGTTTGTGTATTTCAGACAAGTCAAGGAAACTTACTTTGCATTTCTCTTCTTGTCATCACGTGCTAATGTCTCAACATAGCCTTGAAGATGTTTCTTAAGTTCATCAAAAGTGCCAACGGTTTGAGTGAATGTTCTGGGAGGAGAAAGGTTGAAACCAAGAAAATAAAGAGAAATGATGGATTATGTAAAGCATATAGCTCTAACAAAATTGGAAAAAGAGAGTGTGGACTTACTCTCGGTCAATGACGAGGCATTCTACCCCATCCTCGTCCGCAATTATATTAGCTGACCTGAAGTCGTCACTGCACAGCAGAGGCAGAAAACAAACACGTATGCATTGTGTTGAAATCTTTACTCAAAAGTCACTGGAGCTTCTCCAAGCTGCTTCTTGCAACATCTCTAACTAGGGTATGTAATGTGTGATACAAGTGTATGCAGGTGTTTACCTGATGAGGGCCTTCTCGCCAAAGTAATCACCTTTATCTAAGGAATTGATGACCTGTGGCTCCTTGCGATCCTTTGTGCTTTGGGTTACTTTAACCTGCATGCCACAGAGTCAGACAGACTTAAGGCACTCAACTAGAAATCAGAAGGTTGCTGGTTCAAGCCCCACCTCTGCCAAGGTGCACCTGTTGCACCACTGAACAAGGCCCTTAACCCTCAAATACTCAAGATGTGTTCCACCATTGGATAAAAGTGGTGTGAGGTTACACAACTGCCGTCAGTGTGATTCATCACCATTGTGAGTTGAAAACATGTTATACAGTTAATACATGATATAGATTGCAACCTTTTTACTGGCTATGTATATAGTGATTTCTCTGTTTTTCTATGCCTCATCCATGATGGGTCATCCAGTTCTGTCTTTGCTCCTGTAAAATGATCCATCATTGACCCTCCTGACCTGATGAGCAGTTTATCGGTGGCTAACACTAATGGCCTTATTCCCAGCACACCGTCTTGGACAGGGTGGCGACAGGCTGACGCAATGCATCATTTCCGGCACTTAAATCCCCCTCAGAAAAGAACGCATCTGTCGCCCCCCTCCCCCTCCCAGCAACCATCCACCCGTGTGGGCAAAGGAACCCCGCTGGGAGGAACTGAGCCTGGACACCTTGTGCTAAACGGTTCACAGTCTCTTAACCCCTGCAGTGTTGGGTTACTGGTTTATATTAACACATTCTGACACCCTGCAGAAATGGATAAGCATTTCTTATACAGACCATGGGAGAGTCAGTGTTGTTGTGGGAAAGTACCCATGGTAGCTGAATTCAGTTTCTTTTCTAAGAATGGTCAGACCTGGGTAAGGGAGCCTGATACAGGAAGCAATATTTAGCAAGCAGGAAGATATATTAAAACTGAATAAAACTATAATTTTTAATATGCAGAGATGAGTGCCAGTTTTCACCAAATACTGGCTAGGATTATTTTATTGGTCTCAGTTGTGAAGGATCAGATCCATTATCAGAGCCATTAATTCTAGGATTAATGCATTTATAAGATAGTCTACAGCACATACTATTGATTTAGTAGAACCTCATTTAATATATTATATGAAGATTATGAGCTTATAGCAACTGAGTATTAGAAAGCAATTTATAGCACACATAATAAATCACACTATGCACTGAATCATGACATTGAGATTGTCAATAGCACAATTAATTTTAAAGTCCTATCAAATTATCAACAAAACATGACATGGTACAGATGGTGTTTTCTCATAAATGTATTAGTACATATAACCAGATATCAATTTGAACAGATAAGGATGTGCACTGCAGATATTACCTTTCCATTGGCAATGATGTAAAAGGTGTTTCCTTCCTCTCCCTCCCGGATGACATAGTCACCTCTGTCATAATACTCCTAATGAGGAAACACAATAGAGATGTCATTTAGGTATTGATTTCCCATTGAATCACTTCTGCCTTCTTCCCGAAAGCAAAGTCCCAACGGAGCCTGGAGGAGAAGCTTCAGTATGGCACTCTGAGACCCTACAGGAAATCCTGCATTTCATGCCAACATCCGATAACAATTATGCTTTGATAACCTCGTTTTAAATGTGTATTAGCTAAAAGGCTTGAACTGTAAAAGGAGAGACATTGTGCACTGGTAGAATTCAGAATATCTTCATGGCTTTGCATGGTCCCAAATGCAATGGTAAATAAGAATTTGCTAATCCAGTTGAGACTGCTGATCACACAGAAGTATGCACTTGCAAATTATTCTTATTCTCTTAATATTACTTATACCCTAAAGCATATTTCCAGTAGTTCAGATTATGGCATCTTGCTTCCAGCTGTTGACAAACATTCTCTGGAACCGTCCACTGGAGCTGTGCTTCTGTTCTTGTGGCCCAGGTGCTAACAACACCAACACCACATACTGTCATATGAATCAATATGTTCTTTGTTGTTTTTTGAGGGAGTTGAAACATTCAGCTTAATATAAATATAACTAATGTGCCATTTTTATAAACACATAACTAAGCAATACTGTATTAATCAATATTGATTAGTATTTATTTTACCGTCATTCAGTATTTTAATGACAACCTTTGAAAAAAAGTGACAGAGTTCCATAATTACTCGTTTGTCATCATTACTTAACACGTGGTGGTGTAGAGGTGTACTTGAGGTTTTGTGATTCTGAAAAATAAAGATTAGAGCAATTCCAAAAATTCCTTAACTTGCAAACTAGCCAAAATCCATTTCTCCAGTGTATTATGGTAAGTAAGAATCAGAGAATATCAATTACAATTTCTTGGTCATTTGAGATCAGTGTGATACCTTTTGATACATCCATGACCCAACCACACGTTCTCTTGGCAAGACACTGCTGTTGTTTCATCTGAGAAGATCTCTAGGCGAGTCCTGGACCTCTTTACTCCAGGAACTCCAAAACATTTGTCCACTCCAAGGTTCCCTCACCACATTCCGTTCCCCACTGTTTAATGATGGAGCTCCACATTATCGGCATTCTGCAGTCCAAAACATCTGGGCCACTATTGAGTTACACTGCTTCACATCCCCTCGGGACAGAATATAATCAACTCCATCGGAATGATTGAATAACAGAATTCTTCCATTTGACCCCAGGGACCAACAATCGAGAGGAATGTCCTTGAAGTTTTTTTCAGAAGGTGGGGAATGTGAAGAGGGTTATTTGACACAAAGCTGACGAAGCCCACACTCTCAGAAAAACATGCTTTCAGCCCTTCGAATAAATCAGTCAGCAGAACCCATCGGCAGTCACACAGGTCTTTAACAAATCACAGCACCCCTCCAGCTTTCTCCCTCAGCCTCTCCAACAGGAGTACTTTCATTTGGCTTTGGTCAAATAGACATGGCTAGAATATTTCAGATAATTACATATAAACAAATAATTCTAATAACAATCTACTGGACCATGACCTGACATTTTTGGTCATTGATGGTTGGTGTGGCACATAACTGATTGTGTTTAAAAGAGCATCCAGTAAACTGTATAAACACAAGGTTTTTCCTTACCACTTCCAAGCAGTCAACAATCTTAGTTAGTTTGTCTTCTGGTAGGCTGGCCAGAAGTGAAACACTGGAAATTGCAAGAAGAAAGGAGGCAATCAGTATTTCAAAATGATCAGCAACTGAGCATCTTTAGAACATAATAGGGAATGTTCTGTGAAAATGTGGTACAGGGATAATAAGGAACAGTTGTGTTTATTTCAACTCAAATTAGATTACTTCGATTATTTATTTTCTACTACTAACATGATTAACTTAGCTTTCAAACTGAATCATTCCAATGGGTTTCACTCATCTCTCTATCTAAATTGTATATAGAGGGTCACGAGGTCATTTCAAGCATATTTCCAGGACAGTGCAACTTGACTCAGGGCCATAGAACATTCAAATCTATGCTTCACTTGGTGAATTATCTCATCTCATGGTAGGAACCCTCTCCATATTGGCTGTGGCATTGGTCATGTTTGGAGCAGACATCTGTGATGCGGACGAATCACCTTCTGAGGAAGTTGCGGTGCAGCTCATGTCGCGCCTCGGCGGTCATTCGCATGATCTTGTGAAAGACCTCTCGATCCAGGACCCAGGTCCTGACGCCACTGGCCGCTGCAACCGCAACAAGTTGAAGAGGACAGTTGGTGAGGAAGACACCAATGTACTGAAGCTGCTCGACCCCCACCTCACCATGGGAGCCCGGGTTTAACTCAACACTGATCTGATCGCAATTAAACAACAGATGCTTCCAAAAGGGTGTTTAAAACCTAATTCGGTTTTATTGCGGTGCATCAAATTAAGAGGAAGTGTAATGAGGAAGCATACTGGACCGAAATTGTGGTTGTCATGGATGTACAGTGCAAACAGTGCTATTCTACTGTGGAGAAAGTGCTCTCAGCCAAAACAAATGACATTCTCAGATGTCCAAAAGCTTTGAATTGCAAATAAACCAGGAATTTACAAGGGTGTTCTGATCTCACTTTTTTCTTTATTTGAAGGCCAGAGGCATAAGTGGATTTAAAAGTCTAAATCTGAAATATCCTCAATGTCTGCAGTCTCCAGGTTTAAATAACATACAAATTAACTATTGGAGCTTGTTTTTATCTATGCATACTTTCAACACTCTTTTTCAGTTCAGTTCTCCGATGACTGAGCTCAGGACAATTGATATCATTCCTCAATCCACCTTGAAGTTGTGTTTATATTTGCCTAACTCACCAATCTCTATTTGGCCTTTGATGTTTTTTTAAATAGCTTTCCTCTCTTGTTCAAAATACTCAACTGGATCATTTTTAAATTTTCCATAATTTATTCTCATATAAAAAATTTTAGAATCCCATTTAAAAACTACTTCACCTTTAACTGATGCAGTCCTGGTACAGTTATATAAAATAGCCAATTCTCCAAAAGTTGTCCATACTGTGATTGATGTGAGCAGTTTGTTGTTCTGATAGACGTCTAGGTTACCATCTGTAAGTAAAAGTAAGAATAGAACAGGCCTATTCAAACAAGTTGCCTAGCAAAGGTTCCCAAATATTAACCTAACAAGAAAATGTTCTGGAAAATTAATGATATTTGAGGTCTTTAATGAAAAGAATTAACTGTGTACTTCTTTAGTTGATTCTATAGAGATTCTTACCTGCCAGCACAAACAGGTGGTTTCCAGGTTCACCTTGCTTGATAACATATTCTCCCTTCTGGTAGGTTTTCTCATACATACACTCCACCATGTCTTTGATCTGCTGAGCCTCCAGCCTCTTCAGATACCGGTTCTTATTCAAGGCATCTGTTAGGAGCTTCTTCACACTGCCAGATTCATAAATCATATGTTCTTCCTAATCAGCCAGTGCATTTAGGCTTTACATCATGAGCTGCTGAAGAGCAGTTCCATATTAATTATCAGCATGATAATAAATCTGCTGCAATGATCTCTTATAAAGCAAACAACAGTTGCAACGCAGAGGCCTAAACAGATGTATGCAATAACCTAAGCATGTTCAAATCTAAAAGTACAGGGTATTACCCTCAGTTTGGGTCTATGGTCTTATGTAAATTAAAACAGTCGGGCAGTTACTGCTCTGTAGGGTGTTTTACTGTCATATTATTAAAAACAAGCTAAGCAGTTTTTCAGGAAATCTTGCATTTTCAAATTCAGTGAACGCTGCATTGTGCCAGTTGTTTAGTGATCTGTACCAGCAGATAATGAATCTCCAAATTGTATGACCTGATATAAAGAGAGCTCTCTCAACATGGTCTCTATGGAGATTATCATCTGAATAGCACATCCTAATTAGTCATGTATAAAAGATGATGGCAGTTCTAGAGCTCTGAACAGTAAGAGGTAATGCAGGTAAGAAGTTAGTAACAAGCTTATTAAAAGGTTGGAAAACAACCTTTTACATAACCACCCAACACCCCGCCCCCACCTGGCCAACAATAGACTGACACTTGGAGTTACAAATCACTTGGGATAGGCTTTTATATGGGCATGGAATTTTATCAAAGATCTAACCTTGGTTCTTTCCAGACTCGAGCACTCTCAAAGTAAAACTTAGGCACAGTACTCAAGTCGAACGTCCTGGAAGAAGGTTCTGCAGACACTCCAGCTTTGGCTCCTTTTCTCTTGTTGAGGGTATCTCTGAGCAGGCCACCAAGTAGATGACTGGAATGGGCTTTAGTGGGTGAAGACAGGAGTTCCACATCTCCCTGGTTTTTCAGAACTTCGTGCAATTTGTTCAGCTGAAGGCACTTGCTCCTCAAAACATCAGAGATGTCAGTAACAGCTTGGCTCTGATGGGCCAACTGCTCTTCCAGGTGCTTGATGTGGATCTGTTGGGAGCTCAGTTCTTCATCCTTCTTCCTCAGCTGGTTCTCCAGCTCCTCCACCCTAAGTCTGTGGACCTGAGGAGGACCACTGGACTCACCGTTGACCTTGGATTTGGCAGAGCTGTTGACGTTTATGAAGGGATTCAGTTTTACTGAGCCATTTCCCATTTTGGCACCATGTAAATACTACAGAAATGAATGAAAATAGCAGATAAATATGTTTGTGATACAGTCGAAAGTCCATCAAATAAACAATGTAATAGTTTAAGATTTGTGATGGAACTTGTTGAATATATTCTCAAGTATATTCACAATATTCACAAATATTCTCAAGCTTCATACAAGACTGTGTTTCACACACAACATTTTGGCTCATCATTTGTATGGTAATGTGTGGGTATGTTTTTGTTCTTCAATATCTAATGTGGTTCTGCCATTTGAACCCTACAGCTCACACTGTTTGATGGCAAAGGTTAGAGGACCCTTTTAATCTATCTATTAATGAATCATGCCTCAAATGCAGAGACTCAGAAAGAGAGAGAGAGAGAGAGAGAGAGAGAGAGAGAGAGAGAGAGAGAGAGAGAGAGAGAGAGAGAGAGAGAGAGAGATTTAAATAATATCAGGAGACCCAAAGTCTAATAATCAATTATTCAGGAGGTGCAATGATATTTAATAGCTCTGGCACCCCGTGCACCAGCTTGTGGTGATGTAATTCTGTTTGGCCATTTCCTGGTGGATTACAGTGAAATGATATACTGACATACTACTCAAGTGAGGCTCAAGTGAACATATAAACAAAACTGGACATTTTTACAATGGATACTCCCACTCATAAGCAAAAATGCTCAAAGACAATTAGCCTACAGTGCTTTACTGTAATGGAAATCTGACTAACCAACATAATGACACCAACACACTTTCACCACACAAAACTATAGTTCATTTCTAGTGAAAGGCCATATACACAGAAAGATTATTATTGTTGTTTCTTGAACTGGGTTTGTAAATTCCATAGCAGATTACAAAGATTGTTTTAATGTTTATCTTTCAGTATAATAGCATAATAGTAAATAGCGTTCAAAATTTCTTTGAGGACTGCACCACATCATACGAATTCAGCTTTGGCTGCAGTGGGTTACATGATATACATATATGAGTACGCTGTAAATTAATGCATAATATTCCGTCTTTATAATAAGAGGCCGTCTAATAATAAGAGACCAAGAAAAGTTAGTGTAAAAATCTTTGAAATATGCTTGAATACTCCAGTAGCAATTGATCATATTTTTTAAAGAAAGATGCACCTGTTTCGGCCTATGAATTCCAATTTAAGCTGAATAAAGTAATAACTTCAGAGTTTTGTTTTCTCATGGGTATTAGAGCACGAAATACATGAATGAACTCACCTTTCTGTATTTAGGATCTTCTACGTAGTTCCATTTAAGAATGAAGATGGAAATGGAAATAGTCCGTCTGTTTTTTGGTTAGTTTTTTTTATAGATGCTTTAGACCGCGTGTCCACGTTCACCCAGCACTCCCCTGTAAGCACTGTGACAGCTATCTTGCACGAGACCATAATGACTTGCCTGTATACAGTCACTGGACCCGAGCCAGAGCAATAATGATGACGTGAGATCATTTCCAGTTATTTGGTTTCTTATTAGACGAGATGCACACCGTTTGCAGTAAAACATTCTATGGAAAGGTTTAACCACTGTGTCAAGATATTACTTAAATGGGAATATGTTGCTCATCACAGAAAGCATAACGCTCTTGACTTCAGTATAGGTGAGACATATTTCATTTCACTTTCTGTTTTACTAAGCAGTTTGTCCAAAAACGAGAACACATGTTCAGTGAACGCTGCTAATGTAATTTTTCCCCATTAGCTGATTATTCACTCAGGCTAAGCCATTAGCAGCTGAGCTTGAACGCTATTTCTATTGATCAGTAAGAATTTAGCTCGATCACGGCCAGGATGTCAGGTTTATGAGAGAAGCTGAAGCATCTGGCTCCGTGGAAACACCACCCATCGTAGCAGCACACTTTATACCCTGTATAGACCACTGACACTGAATCGTAAATTGCACTGCACGTTTTATGTTTATTTGTGAATATTCTTGCATGTGCAGTGGGCACGTGTTCCACGTGGGTATGTTATCTGTGTATCTTTAGTTGATCTAAACCCTAATCCCGTCAGATAGGATTCACTAAAACAGTATACATATTTATACCTATGCATATTTATTTCTTTTAACACCTTTTAACTAATTTTAAGATAACACATAAACACAATAACACCCCCTCCCTAGTCACAAGTCGGGTTTATATCCCAAACGCAAATATTTCGCAATATTTTATAATATGAATATGTTTCGCAAATATTATGCGCGTTTATGAAATATCGGCAGAAAAAATGCAAACCAAACAAGAATGGAGAACAAAATTCTGGAAGAACATAGGACAGAACCATTTCTCAGACGAGCTTTGGATTCGGCACTTTGAAAAGCGTTGTATCGTGATCTGATCATCAGTAAGGCCAGTCGATCTCAGTCAGCGACCCCCCTTTTATTTGAAAGTGTATTTTCCATCACTTTTTTCGTATTTTTAGGGATATTAGGAGTTTCCCACCGCCCTAAAATAAATCATTTTGCGATGGTTCGGTTTTTCGGAATTTTTAGCTGTTTCTATTCAAAATTCCAGAATTCGCAAAATCTTGGTTGAGCTGAAACCCGCTAAAATCGCCTGAATGAGGGTTTTTAATAAATGAATCAATTCGTTCCACATGGGCTCAAACGCTAATTAATGTGAACCAACCCGTCACCTTCCTAGTCCAGGTAAGGCGCTATACCTAAATCAGCCAGCAGATGGTGTCAAGATCAACTTTTCGTCAAGCACAATTGGACTGTTTGCAGCTGATAAAAGCTGCATTTCATGACAGAACGTTCAGTCCTTCAGCTTTAAAATGTCAATTAATCAAATATAAAACGGAGTTTTACACAAGTTTTCTTTTATTGAAACATTTTCTGTCCTATACCAGCTATTTCAGAGGCTCTCTAATTCAATGGAACCATCAAAATACACAATATACATAGTAAAACTTATTTACACAGTAAACCACAAGTTTTTGTGAAAAAAATTGCTTAAGCAAAGGTTATTAAAGGGTAGACTAATTAAGAATATCAACTGATGTCTAATGTCTTTGTGTTCTAGTATCCTGAATATTAGTCCGTCTCAAAAAGTTTTATAAATATAAAACATGAGTTACTATAGTCCATGTACCTAGTACAAATTAATATACAGCAAAGTGTAACAAAATTCGTAAATATCACCAAATATTTAAAGAAAATTACATCATACAATTATTATGGGGGAACATGAATAATAATATTCTTTCATGGTAATTCTGTACCATGCTATGATCCAACTGAACTAGAAGTCTACTCAAAACCATCGTTAATAATTCTCATCTGAACCAGCAGGGGGCCACATAACATCGCTGGAGAACTAACGGTAAAAAGATAAGCAGGCCATCCCCAGTTCCAAACTCCGTATACTTCATACAGTTGGTATTTTTAATATATCCTGGGCATCTCTTTCAAAAGTCCATATAAATATGCTAAGAGCCCTGAAGGTTAAGGACAACAGGTAAATGTAATATAAATGTTTCAGAATATCGCAAAACAGATTGTAACACAATAGGAAATGACATCTTTATTGTCAAATGCACTCAGTGCATTTAGCAGACTTTGACAAGCCTCTCTCACCCATACTTGGGTTACACACATGTAAGGGAATCACATCACACATTTCAAATGTATAAAAAACAATGTGAACAAATACAACAGAGCAATAAGAACAAAATAAATCTATAGTTAAATTAATGCTGTAGGTCCTTTATGCACTTTAGTTTTATTTTATTTTTTGACCCGTTCATACCGAGTTAACCAACCAGCAGCAAACTCATTTTGTCTATGCAAAGCAAAACAAAGGGTTTGAAATGTCCGGCTGTTTGCATCAAGTGTTTGAATCCCTCATGAGACATAAAACACATCACTGATTGCAGCCAAGGAATATAAACAATGCCAAGCTTTCTCTTTGAGAAGTCTTTTTTTTAAGGAAGATAATGGCTAGAAAGTCTTTACAAAGAAGAAAATGCTCATCTGAAATATCCAGTATGAAGAATAGAACGGTTCTTTTCCCCACAGAAAGGTGTTGTAGTTAAAGATGCTCAAGACCAGAGATGAAACCCCTTCCAGCAAAGTAGAGATTGTCTTTTCCCTTCAAAAACAGGGATATTTCTCACTTTATGAGGAGACATGAGGAAGAAGAAGCTGGTTGGTGAGCACGTCACTGACTTGCTTCCTCCAACAGAGGGAACAACTATGTCCTGTTCAGCAAAGACGACCTGTAAGGAGCACGAAAAGCAGAGGGTTAGGGTTAAACAATGTGGCATGAATCTCCAGCAGTTCCCAAAGGTGCCAACCACATTCTAAACCAGGCTGGTACAGGAGCATCAGGCTCGTGAGGCCCGATTGCCGTTAAAACCAATCTCTCCAATCCCCGTCTCTTCCCTGGTCACTATGGAGTTAAATTCCTCCGAAGCGCTGACAGTCACGCACCACCCCCCCCCCCCCCCGCGCGCCCCCCCCCCCCCCCCCCCCCCCCCCCCCCCCCCCCCCCGCGGGGGGGGCGCCCCCAAGCAGGGG
>JAOYMR010000005.1:7964360-8001774 GCA_025802075.1 Tenebrosternarchus preto
TCCACCGCCCCTCCACCACCCCCCCTCCACCGCCCCCTGCCCCAGCACGTTCTGCTGATCCTCACAGAATCTGGTGATGTGACAGATCCTGTCGCAATGGGCGGGGGGGCTCTCCCCATCTTCCGCTCCCACCTTCCCCACTCCTCTCCTCTCTCTGTCGTTTCCTTTCTCTCTCTCCCTCTCTCATGGCGGTGGGGAAACGTGACTAAGTGAACTACCAAGCATGTACACCTTTTGCCAGACTCTTATTAAGGGGTTGTGGTTTGTCATCTATTACAAAAATTATCACCATTCCACCCCCCACTCCTTTGTCAGAGCTGTGATGCTAAACACAAAGTCTTTCTAACAAAGGACAACTGACAGTTTCATCCAGTCTATAGAATGTATTTAGAACGGAACGGAACCGTTATGGAATTACATTCATGGTCACCGTTTATTAGATTGCCACTAGATAGATTTCTCTAATAGTTTTTGCAGATCTGTCCTGAAAATATCAAGTGCATTAAATCGACCAAGCTTAAAAATATATTAAAAATATTCCCCGACCTGCCAAGCACACAGCAAACCTGTAGGCCAACTGAGTGAGAAAAATTCAGTCTGTTCTTATTACAACACAGGAGTTGTCAGTCACAAGTCGCTATATAGCTGTGATGAGTGAGTGTTGACACATTTATGAGCACAGACACCCACAGCTACACCCACACCCACACACCTGAGAGATTTCCATCTGTCCTTTTCCATGTTGTTCTCTGGTCCCTCGCTCTCATAAGACGCAAGGTACAAAGCTGTTGAGAGAAGAGAAAAAGTAAGACGGTGATGACTGTGATGATAAAGCCAGCGAGGAGCACACGCCTGCCAGAGAGCCTTCGTCTCCATCTCGACTCGTTCACGCGAGAGAAATTCTTTGCGATCCAGGTCATTTGGGCGCTTGCGTTGAATCTGCTCTCGCGTGACGCAGCTACAGTAAGGCGAGCGTCATTGGACGGGGTGCGATGTAGCCCGAGGGAAACCAGACTGTGCATAATGAACAGGTTGGACAGCAGTCTGCGTTTGAGGCTGGTCCATCGGAAGCAGGAGAAATCGCTAACCCTCAAATCACCATGGAGAGCTCAACCAACAGGGGCTTGGGGTAAATAGGAGGTGTACAGGTGGGAGGGGGGAAGGATCCCCAGAATTGCCCCCAACTCCCTTGCCAGCACCGGTGGCTCGTCCTATTGGCTGCCAGGGCTTGACGTGGGCGGAGTTGCTTACCGTCCTCGGTGAAGACGGGCGCGGTGAGGAGGTACTGCAGGATCTTGCGGTCCCTCTCGAAGGGACATTCCACCTTCTTCCAAGTCATGAACTCCCTCACTTGCTTTGCCAGCTCCCAGAATTTCTGTACCATAAAACCAGAGCCAAGCAATCTGTCAGCACTTCCTGCACCTTAGCAACTGCTCCTTGACGCTAAACTTCCTCCTGTGTGGCCATCGCTGTTGCTAAGAAGACTGCGTGTTTGCCTCTGTTGTTATATAACAATCAAAATACAGTGTATTTAGTTCTTGGTAAGTACCTCAAAATTGACATGGCCATTCGGAAGTCGGTTGGCACATCCTTCATTGAGGAAGTAAATGTCCTTGATCAAGAGGCTGAAGAACGGAATGACAATCTGAAAGAGAACAAGATGAGATAAGTGACAATCATGCTGTATATACATGCACACATAGCAAAAGAAAAGAAAAAAACTAAACAAAACAAAAATTAAGTTTGTTATCCTTGTTACTAGGCACTAGGCCAGTACCCAAACAGTACTGGTAGCTTTCGCAAACGCACAAGTGATGGTTTGCACCGATAGATTTAACCTCTGCGTTCATATAGAGTATGAATGTGCTTCCTTGGGGGGGTGCACAGAGAACTCAGCACAGAGAACCCTGAACTCTGTGCGTCTCTGTGCACGAGTTCAGGCGTCACCCATCACCTGAGGTACAAGTCCTGTGACTAAGCAAAATGCAAAACAAGCTCCTCCCTAAATATAGATGTACTGTGGTTGCCGTGACACAGAAGAACAAAATGCTATTCTATCGCCATCCTTCCCATGCAGAATATAAGAAATCTAAAAACAGTCCAGGGTGTGTGAAGATGACCATCGAAATCCAAGATGCACTGGCAGTGAAAGCTCTAGGTTCAATATGCCTGGGTGCAATTTCAGAGAATTAAGCAAAATTCTTTATGGCTGTGATTCGAGTTGTTTGTGGTGAAAAGCCTTGCCTGAGAGATGCAGAGAATGTATTTTTGTTCTTGTGCGTCTCTGGAGTGACAACGCTAACCAAAACAAAAACAGACTTGATTTGGGGGAAACAAAGTTGTTGTGTCGTCACAACTGTGAGAAGAAGAAAAAAAAAAACCAAAACTCAAGAGCAACTCTACCATGTTCAGAGCACTGTCAACAAATCAGCTCCCCTCCCCCCACCATCGAACAGGCTGGGTGAAGTCAAACATTCCAGAGTTGCTCTGGAACATTCTGTCTCATGACCCTAGCAGCCAGAGAGAGGGAGAGCGCACGTCTTCCCAAAGCATCCCCTCCATAGCAAAGAGGAACAAAAGAAACACATGGCGAAAACAGGATTCGGGTACTCCGAGGAACTCCGTTGGCCACGAGGAGTGATATTACTGGGCCGAGCTGGTCCGGAACGCGCCGGCCACGGGTCACTCGCGAGCCGCAAGGAACGCGGGAACATTGCTGGAACTGGCCGTCTGCCACGCTGCTCCGGGCGAGGACAGGACGTGTTCAACGGAGGATGCTGTACGTCCCCTCCAACGCCTCACCCACGGATGCAGCTCAGGCCATCAACCCTCCGCCTCTTCCTCAGTGCCGTTACATAATGCTCTTTGCCAGAGGTGGGAAAACGCTGGGAGTTCGACGCGGAGAACCTGCCAGGGGCCATGTTTCTGATTACCTCCGTGCTCTGATCATCGTGGCCGCGTTCCCTCCCTCATTTCGTAGCTGGCTGAAGCAGCCGAAGCTCGATAGGATCTTCGTCTGAGTCTCTGTAATCAGTCCTTATCGCTTCAAACGAATCCTGTTTACTGGCTCGCCGCTCAACAGTGGTCAGTTTACGTCAAATGCTTCAAAAGCTATTTTGGTTGGTGTACGCCAAACAAGGCCCAAACGCACTTACGCAATTAAGTTAATTCTCACTTTGTGTGCCGAGTCCCAGTGGAACAAAAGCCAAGGCAGAGAGGCTTAGAAGAGCAAGAAAAACTTGCAGGGTGAGAACATTCTAAATTAAGAGCTGACTTACCTTCTCTCTGCTGCTGTGAGCGGTAATGGATCTCTGGGTGGCTCCACGCAGAGCTGTTCTGTAGTTGTAGAAGTTGCTGGAAGGGTCCATCTGGTGCTAAAAAGAGAGAGAGAGAGAGAGAGAGAGAGAGAGAGAGAGAGAAAATGCAGTCACTACAACAGAACCCTGAGGGCGTTCTTCCTGAACCCGTTCCAAATTTCTGAATGCTCTCCGCAAAAGCTTACGTTACCGCCACAACCACTGATTTAACCGAAGGCAAAACGAGTCGCCCATGTCACTGTTTGGTTGGGAACGCTCTTGCGTGGGAACCAGGTAAACGGAGCTGCGCTTCAAACAGCAGCAGCCCGTCCCCAGGATGAACCATCTCGAGCAACTTTATGCCACCCAACTTTCTGATCCGTTCTGCGGAAATCCCGGACCGGCCTCCGGCCCAGAGGCTTGGCTAATGCACCGAGTGGGGCCCCCCGCAAAACTCCAGAACCCGGACGAATGCCGAACCCCTGCTCAAGCCTCGCGGCTGGTGCCTGCAGCTCTCTCTCTATTGGTTTCAACGGAGATGAGGGATCTCTTTGGTCCTTTCATCTCCAAGCCCTCAGATCTACAGACCGTGCGGGAGAACCAAGAGCCCTGGGTCTGCTCCGCCGTGTACCGTCTGCCCGAGCCAAATTACAATCCCACGTGATCAGAATGTGCACGCAACATCTCCCCCAAGACGCCTGTTCCAAGTCGTATTTACACATCAAAATGCTTTAAGCCTCAAAGATCAGAAAGCACCCTGTGATTGTGATATGGCTAGGAACAGGAGGAGTGTATTTACTTTTACACTAGTCAATTATCGAAGTTCACCGCCTTAGCTGGAGTAAAGATGAAGCAAAACCTGCGTAAATCTTTTTCTAGACAGTAAACACGGTGTCTGGGATGACTCAAGCCAAAGACTTAAAGGACTTTGCAACCCCTTTCATCCATTGCCTTTATAAACATTTACGAACCCCATCTGAGATGTGGGTTGTTGGATTTCAGGATGATAATGGCACAAGAGCGGTAATTTCCACCCACGGGAGATTCAATTGGAATGAATGGGTTTCCATATTGTCAGGGGCTGATCATCGTGTGTGTGTGTGTGTGTGTGTGTGTGTGTGTGTGTGTGTGTGTGTGTGAGTCACCAGAATAATGGCCAGCCTGTGTGCACAGCATCAGTACCACTTGGACAGAGCTGCTACATCACACACACACCACTCTGCCACGCTTGGTTCACAGTGATTTCCCTGCTGCATTTTCCCAAGCGTTCCCACACATTATAATCTCGCCCCTGACTCACATCCACCCACCAGCACCATTAACACGAAAAACAGCGTTTGAAGAAAATGGAAAAACATGTTTTTAAAAGAACTGCTGATGGGGAGAGGAATTACCAACCTCCAGGATGTCAAACTTGGCTGTTTTGACTTTGCCCCAGGTCTTCTTTAGCCGCGACACAGGGCTCATGTTCATGCCAGCTGTAGAGAAGACACACACACACACACACACACACACACACACACACACACACACAGGTCAGCAGGAGACAACACCCTGTAACAGCTGCCGTTTCTCTGGGGTTAAGCCCACGCCGTCTCCAAGACGTAGCGGCTACGGCCTCAGTGGGCGTTTTGCATCTCTGGAAGAGAGCAGCTACCACACCACAACAGCTGGGTGGAGTCAGCAGGTCACCAGGCTGCAAGGTCAACGCTCTGGTGCCATCTGATCAGTGTAAAACTCTCTGCGTTACACTGATCCCTGCTGTGATGGCAGAGTTGCTGTTCTCTGGGGACTAAGCAGATATGTAGTGTACTATTGTAGTGTAATATATAGTGTACTATGTAAAATATGTAGTGTGTACTGGATGTCACAGAACTGACAATGGCTTTAGTTTGTGAGCCCTGCCAGAGGAATCCTTCTTCTCCTCATTATCATCATCATCATCATCATCATTATTATTATTATTATTACTACTATTATTATTATTTATTATTATTATTATTATTACTACTACTACGTCTATTAGTTTCACTTACAATTGAAAAGTTTTAAATTAACAATCGTTCTAAGCGCTACTGTAATCCATCTTACACAATCTCATCTGCCAGATGAAACTGTAGCTTATTGTATATGTACTTTTCTCCATTCTGTACTTTTTCCTTTGATAAACAATGTTGTTTTGAAAGCAGACAAAGGCAGAACCTGATAACATCTACAAACAGGTCACGAGACAACAAAGGGACCCCATTTCTGTCCTGACAGGTGCTGGGCCTGAATCTCTTCTGTCCATCTCTCTCCGCTCTCTCGGGTAACAGTGGAACGGCGGACCAGCCACTATCAATGAGCTCGTGGCCCATTCACCCGGCGCAATGAGCGGGGCTTATGGGCGACTCGCGCCCTGCCTTTCCCATGACTCGTTTGTTGCCTCCCGGAGACTCTAGTGCGCGTCCTGCATGTCTCTGGGGAACGAGGCTTGGGTAGGAGCTCATGTGGTCTCGCCTCTAGGGAATGGACAGCTGACAACACCCTACCCCCACCCCCCTTTCCCCCTCCGGTCTCTCTCGCTGTCTCTCAACTATCGAGCCGGTCGGCATGGACCATCTGCCCCACCGGAGTCAGGGCCCGTACAGCTGCCTCTCCTACAGCCGCGTCCGCCCCCGCAGCCCCAAATGCCCTGGGCGTGCTGCCGCGCCGGCAGCTGCCCCCTCAAGGGTGGGGGGGGGGTTGTCGAGAACATTACCCCCACTCTGCTCTCACTCTGAGAGGTCTGGGACACAACTCACGTTTTTGGATCATTTGACATCGACAAACCTATTCTGAGATTATTATAAAAACAACTTCTGCTACTTTAATTCTCCCTTGAGTGTTTTTGTTAAGTATGGACTAACGAATCATTGCCGCTCCTGCTTCACCTACCAAACTAGATTAACAGACACCGAATCACATCTGGAACAGTCTGTTCCTCTTTGTTGAGAGTTTCACAACAGGACTTAGGAAAACTGTACAACAACATGTATTATTCTGACAGGCTTGTGGGCAACACAAGGTGTTCTCTGAACCTAAAGTCTGATAGCCAAATGAAGGAACTCACAAATAATGGCCATGAGAGAGTTGAAGTTGCCGATGTTGAAGCACTCTCGTGCCACGTCGATGAAGAACTCAATGACCCGGGCTCGATGCTTCTTTTTCACCGGCTGGGTACCAAAGACAACATTTCCCATATAAACACAACTGAGCAGCATGGTTAAGCACAAAATATCCCCCACAGATAATGCACTTCCTCCATTACTAATTACAAGACAATAGAATAAAAGCTATTTCCCGGGGGCCAGGCAAAACTTATAATTAATGGATAGTTGCTGTGGCAATGTTGTACTTTGTAACGACTCTTTATTATGACAGGCTTAACGGTGTAATTGTCCAGGTAATTGAAGGGGGTAGAGAGGGTGTCAACATAAAAACCACTTACAATGCAGATCTCAGAGGCCACCAGGTAGCTGAGCCTGTTGAACCACTGCACATACGCCTCCAGGTTGCTGGCTTTCTTCTGATTGCTGAAACAGGTCTGCAGAGAACATTTTTGACAGCTTGTCAACAGTCTTCAGTGCCTGAAGAGCTAAACAACAAGTTTCTGACAACTGTACATACAGGACGACCAGCAGTAATGTAGACGTGTTTATGTCTCTAGGGTTTGTCCCTTGGCCTAAAACTGATCACCGTTCAGTCTTAATCACTCTGACTAATAGAAAATTCAGAGTGGTCAATAAGAACAGTAGAAAGTGAATCTATTACTGACTTTTCTATGTGAAGCAAAATTACATTATTTTGCATTTAGAGTTGTTGAAATGGGATTCTGAAACTACTGACTTTCGTTGGAGATTTAAGAGAAAGTTCAGATGGTTTACAAGACTGAACCCAAGACAATCAAAGGCTCACTTAGTAAAGAAAAGGCACCAGCATCTGACTAGAGCCTATTCACATCTGACTAGAACCTATTCACATAACGCTTGCTGACACTTGGCGGGAAGCTGACGTTCCTTTCTCCCTCTCATTCCACACGTTCTTTCGGAGTGAGCGTGCTGTCCGGCACACAAAGGCCAGTCTGGCTCTTCTTGATGGACAGGCTCAGAGAGGCCATGCCTGGGGACAAGGGCTCAAGAGAAGCCGCCGACCACACAAAGGGAAGAGGGAGCCAATGGCCCATTCCTCAGGCAGTTGCTTAGCAGCCGAATGCCACCGAGCGGCTGCTGACAATGTGGCGGGTCCTGAGGTAAACTTCTGAGGTGGAGGCGGGGGAGGTTGGCGAGAGACATGGTCGTAAAGGAATCTCTGTTCAAGTGAACCTTGACAGAGTTAGATATCTTGATAGAGAATGCACGAGGTTTTCGGTTTACTGTGTGAAAAAGGTGACACTGCATTGACCCTAGGGGAGTGCAAAGATTGTGCTTATTGATCTGTCTGGAGTCAATATTTGTTGTTCATCACGTCTCCGAGTGGTCAAACAGGGATTTAAAATTGCAAAAATATTTTTTTATGTATCTTTGTTATGCAATATTACCTGTTCATTGTCGAGATGGTCTTTCTGAACAAATGCCTGGACAAATTCTTCTGGTCCTATGTAACTTAGACGCTCCTAAAAAAACAAATAAAAAAATAAACAAACAAACAAACAAACATTCTCATATGCACCATCAGTCACAAATGCTTGCAGTGGTTACCTTGAAAACACCTAAATAACAGAATCATTAGAGCCACCAAGCCTCTGCCATTGATGCCCAGAAATCAATGAGTCAGACCTCATGGTCAGGACTGGGCAGATCAACACAGGCTTGTGGCGACTTATAGAACATCCTCTCACCAGTTCTATGTGTGTGAGTTGCTGGGCAAGGGTGAAGGGGTCACTGCAGATGGTCAGAACGTCTCTCTGGATAGACTGGGGCTTGTTCTTCAGAACCATCAGCCTGTCCGTCACGGTGGAGCTGATCTTTGCCAGGGCCTCCTCATACTGGCTGAGCGCGGCGAGCTTACGGATCAGCGCTTGGGTAACCTGATGCGCCGTTTTCCGATAGAGCTGCAGAGGAAGAGATGGAGGAAAGGAAAGAAGGGTGGAGAGAAGGAAACATGGGTGGAGGGAAGGATGGAGACGTGAGTGCACGACTGGCACCAGGATTCCCGTCCGTCCACTCTGACTCAGTCCAGGTCATTACAGTGTAATCATTGACAGAAAAATACTGACAGGCATGTGGCCTGCTGAGATAAGAGATTTGGGGAAATTACACTTCCTGTTAAACATCTCATGATCCAAAACTATCGCCCAAAGACCGAAGGTAATGTAGTGCACATGAAGAGAGATTACCGGGTATAAACCCAGAGAGATTACCGGGTATAAACCCAGAGAGCTGGCCAGCACGGCCAAGATAAAAATGGGGACATTCTGCTGATGGGGACTGGCAACCCAGCATTGGGTCTACGGCGTTTTCAGTACGTTTCCGGTACTATTATGAAGAAAGAAGAGCAGCACTCTCCACAGATGGTGAAAGGTCCCACTAACAGTACTCGGAGTCTGGCAGGCCACCCATGTCCCCTCTTAGTGTGGTCCAACAGCTAACGTTATCTGCCGGCATGTGCCTGAAATAGGTTAAGAGCAGCGGTTATTTAACTTTTCTCTATGCTGACGGAAAGAGGTCCCCCAAGTATCCACAGTCTGGCAGCCCGGACCATCAGCTTGAAGGAGTACGCTCCGTAAGCAAGTGAACTAATATCACTTGGATTTTGAAATCATTTATTTTGCTGCCTGAAGCACTTTGTTAAGAGTGAAAGGGCAAGGAAATCTGGTTCCTGCAACGCAAGACCAACATCGGAACCAACGAATTTGTTCTTTGAACTAGATGATGGATGGGAGTAGGGAGAATGCAGAGGGCCAGACTCTTTACTCTCTGGCCTGACACATGGGAAATTGGAAGGCAGCCCATCAATGTAGAGATGAGCAAGCAGGAACGTAGGCGATTATGGAAGTCCTGTGTCCCACAGATCAGTGGCTATAATAAATTGCCTCGATCCTGAAGAGTCATTCTTTGTTTAAAAAAAACTAAGCATTTTTAGCAGTTTGACAATGTGACATGAAGGTATGAGCAATAAGTGATTCTTCAGAGAGTGAAGACATTCACTTTTGATTTCCGGGATGATCTTGGGTAAGAAATGTGTCTGCAATAGCCGCCTCTTCAAAAGTCACCATATGGAAAAGCTTCTGTCCCCTCCACAAACAGGATGGGGCATTTATTTTTAGAAACAATTCATGGCGATAACTGGCTGACATTTTAAGGCAGCTGGTAGCTTCCCGCTCGCTTCTCGGAGAAAGACGGCCGCATCGGCGGCGTCTCGGCACTTTAACCCTGGCTCGGGATTGCGGGCCAGCTGGTCGTGTGGCGCGACCTCGGTTCGAGCTGCGAGCCCGCCTGACGTCACGCCAAAGCCGAAGGGGCGAGGGCTCTCTGGGGTGAGCTCCGCTCCGGAGTAAACACGAGCCGCGCAAAACCCGCCACTCGCGCTTAGATCACAGAGCGCGGTTACTCCAGCCTCGGCCTTCTCTATATAGATGACCACATCCATAATGACAGTCTCAGCAGACCAAAGGGCTGAAGATCATACTGTGGTCTGGACACAGATGTTGATTCATCTATTTTGGTGTCACTAGCTAGAAACCAAGAGTTCTGCAGCACAGTGCTAAACTTTGTTGTTTTTTTAAATTCCTACTGCTGGCTGCCCTAAGAAGATCATGTCATCTGCAGTGCCCTTGTTCTGCAGGACTCCGTGCTCTGAAGAGCAGGTCTAAAAATCTCCTTCTTAACCTTAAGTGCAGTAATGCTCGGCTCTAAAACCCAGGCCGTGGCCATTATTTGCATCTGGCTGGCAAGAATCCCTGGGGTAGTCCGGAGCCAGTAACCTGCTCTGCAGGAAGCTAATGCTATTTGCTTAAGGGTGACATGGAGTTCACAGTGCAGAAAATACCAGACAGTGCACTGGATTGGATAACACAAACCACATTGATCTACTCTGTGAATGAATGCATCCTTGAAGCGAACAGAGTACCACATCTGCACAGCCACAGATACAGTTGCATCTGCACAGCCACAGATACAGTTGCATCTGCACAGTCTGTTGCTTCGTTCATTATCAAATAAACAGTGGTGCCAGGTGATGCCCGACCCAAACCACGCAGCGGTTAGTGTGTATTGTTGGGTCTGTTTGTGTGTTCCATCTGTTAACTAACCAATGCTCATCATCGATCTCCTTTCTGTTGATTATATAGAGTGTACTCATGTAGGCATATGAACCACAGAAAATCATTGATCCTTCTGGTCAAGATGAACAAGGTCAATCATCACACATTTACTAATTGAATGAACCAAGTCTTAGGAAGAAAGAGAAGTGGTGTGTGTGTGTGTGTGTGTGTGTGTGTGTGTGTGTGTGTGTGTGTGTGTGTAAGCCTGCCCTAACTACCCCCCTACTACTACACTAATGCTTTGTCTGAATCAGAGGACTGCTGAAAGCTTTGCTCGGTCCACTTTTCATTCAACCTCTCGGTGCAAAAATCAAGCTTTTCCGCTGCAGAGGAGAAACTATAACCGCTCAGCTAAGCAGGAACAGAAGGAAACAGCTGGGTCATCTGAGTACAGAACACTGAAAGGCAGGGAGTTCAACCCGACTCACGTCAAAGCGACCGGCTCAGCTACAGCAATCATGAGGACACTGGCAGAATGGAGGGAAGGTCACAACTAGAATGAATCTAGAAGAAAAATCTTGATCACTGCTCAGTGCTATTTAGTTCTTGTCAAGTGCATTTTATGTGCAGTTTAAACCCTTCAGTTGGAAAAAACAACAAGGAATGGGCAAAAAACATAAATAATGCCATGATGACACTCTTTCTTTCATCTGTGAAGGAAAAAAAATCCCCTTTTGGGGAAAATAAATGCTTTGCCAGTGATATTCAAGTCAACGCTAATGGAGCCATTTAAATGCAGCCTGTAGAAGAGCACCAGGGGAGACAAAAGCTTCAGAACAATGGAGCTTTCTTCTCCCTCTTCGTCGACAAACCGCTTTGGGGCTGAAGAAATCTCTCCCCCATCCCCCAAGAACTTCACCCCAAGAGCTGTAAACAGTACCTCCACCTGTGATACATAAAGCGATCTGTGGCACTGTTCAGAAGCACTGTTCATCTCTCTCTTAGCTTCCGGTAATACAAACCAGGTACAAAGTCACACTTTGATGCTTTTCAGTTTGGATAAACAAAAAAAAAAAAAAAAAAACACAAACACACACTACTAAGCCACTACTACTAGAAAATGTTCTTCCTTCTTGTAGGCTCTGTGCTTTGTGAAACTTCACTCACCTCGTCCCCTGTGCTTAGTCGCTGCGTGAGGTCCTTCAGACTCCTCATCATCCTCTCATCCTGGAAGTCATAGGGAAACGTCTCTGTCCACTCAGTCAGCAACTGCAAGATCTTGGGGGCAATTTTTCTGATCCTCACCTGCAGGGAAAGTTCACAGAAACCCGACAGTTATCCGGTTAAGCCTAGGACTTTAGAATAAAAGTCCAATTCTAGAATAAAAGTCCAATTCTTTTATTCTAGAATTGGACTTTTGAAATTATTGGGATTATTCTAGAACTGGAGTGACTGTTACCTTGTCTGCCTGAGGATCACTCAGTCTCTGATGGTCCACACACAAGTGGCACACTTTGGACATGAGCTCATAAGGGTGAATGAAGAGTCGCGAACTGAGCAAGAACGTGAAGATGTATGTCCTCTGTGGAGGGAATCAGAAGTACAATCAATTATGGCCTCGCTGAACTAAACCCTAATGGAAACCAACCTCTTACTTGACCACGGAGCTTAAGCTAAGTGGGGAAGGTAGTTTCAGTGACATTTCTAGGCAGAGAGTAGCCCTCACATCAGGGTAGTAGGACACAGTGGGCACCAAGTGCTGAATGAGAGCCTCCAGAGAGCCAGACGCCAGGTTGCTGTCATGGTAATACAGGCCCCCGTAGTCCTCCTCCTTTGTCTGGTAGAGGTTCTTGTTGTAGCCACTGGACCCAAACATTCCTGGGAACGGTGGTGTTTGGGGCATTCTGTCCTGTTGAGAGACAAGCAGGATATAATTAGTCTACATTCTACGGGACCTCTAAGGGTGGCTGATAAGCCTGTTCACAATCGTAATGACAACAGGACAACAGGACACAGGGTGTTTTGGGAATGGCACCTCTTTTACCCTGACATATAAAGATTTTATTTACCTTTGCATAAAACACAAGGTCCCCGAAATCATTATGGGAAGCTGAGCGTAAAATTACTCGTCTTCGCAGGACCACCCATGGGGAAGATGCGATTAATCTCGACGTGCCTCCACTGATCGAGCGTACTGCACATTTCATCTCCACTCTACAGTTCTGTCAGGTACGGGGGCAGAGCACATGATCACGAACGGAAAAACCCGAACACACACTTCCTAATCCACCGGAACGCCTCAACAGGCTTGGACGAGCTGATCTTCTCATGGAACTTAACAAGAAAAACGTGTATTGGCACAAGACTCGAGTCCCATGAGAAAGTTCGGCTGTAGCCAAGGGGGGGAGAAGACACCATGGAGGTGGGATGGGCGGGGGGTTGATGGTTCAACCATACTCAGGACTCCGGTTCACGTTGTCCCGCTCTCCACGTGTCTGCCCGCCTTGTTACCACCCCCCCTCACACACACACACTCTCAGAGCTCGGACTGTGTATTCAGCCTACGTGTCGGCGAGCCACCTGACCAGCAGGGCCTGTGCCGGGTGCCGGGCTACACCCACGCCGCTTTCACAGGCCGACTGAATTCCTGGGGAAGGCGGCGAGCCTGGAGGGGGACACATGGGCCTCTCAATAGAAGCATTCACAATCCCGGCACGGGCCGCCCAGGGACCTGCGAACAACGCACAGCTGGGGGTGCGCCTGCCTATTCAGGCCGGCGTTTGACTGAGGGCGTCCGGGTGCCAGGGTTGGACAGGGGCGTGCAGAGAGGAGAGAGGACGTGGGGGTTGCCAGGAGTTGTATACGTTTCCCCCTTTTGCACCCCTCTTTTCTTTTTTACTTTACGTAAGTCTGTGGAAATTAGCATTAAAATGGGGGATAAAATCAGAGGTGCAACCCCACGCACATCTGTTGCAGCATGTGTTACACCGTCCTGCTGCGTCAACGAGACGAAGGCAGCCGAGGGGCGATCAGTGTCACCTCATCACTAACACTGTCAAAGAACAAAGCTGCTGCACGACGTTCGCCAGCATCACACTTTACACACTTTGGTGGCAGCTTGAGACACCGTCACAGGAGTGATGGGAGATTATGAACAGCAATCTGGAAGTATGGCCAATAATCTGGAAACTACTGAACTATTGATTTTCCTGCTGTGCTTGTGATTTCAAGGAATTTGTAAGAGCTATATATAGTCTGACACTATATATGAAGAAATGTTTTAAATTTGGAAATTTAGGTCACAGTCACATGTTGATCCTCATCTTCGTGACCACAGTTGTCATAAGTGACGTAAAAAAGGGACTTTCTCTTTAGCTGGGAAACTCCTAGCAACAAGAAAATGGACACTTCCCCAAACTTGCCCAGATATAGATGCAGTGTCCAATCATCTAAACTCTGACTCAGAAAAAAACAACACATCAGCACGCTGTCCAAAATTAGCAGTGGGCGGATAGCACGGCCAGAAAAAGCTCCACGGAACATATGACAAGCTGACAAACAAGCTCTGCTGTAGAATTTCTACCTGCACCTTGAGGTGCAGTGAGCACTTGCTCAGCACCTACTGGACTAAAGACTCACGTTACGGCAACACCACGGGTGGACAGGGAGAGGACAGAGGGGTGGGCAGGGAGAGGACAGAGGGGTGGGCAGGGAGAGGACATGGAGGAGGAAATGGTTCCCACACTTCTCAGGGAGTGGCTGCTCCGACACCAGTGCTGAGAGAATCCTGCAGTTGAGAGCAAACAGAGGTCCTCCTTGTTTACAGCACTTTAACCCTAAGGAATCTCATCTTGCCACAAGACAGGAGAGAGAGAAAGAAAATAGCCACCCAACACCTCTAGAGGATCTCTTTGGTATTAGCATGTTAAGTAAGCAATGAAACAGTAATAAATAGAGCACATTAAAGAGAAAGAACAAGGCAAGACAATTTGGCCATGGTGTCCTATCTAATACAGCTCTTTATGTTCAAAATAACAATGACTTTCTGGAAAGCGGATTTCAACTAGGATATACCCAAATGTGTGTGCGTGTGTGAGAGTTTGTTTGTTTCTTCGGGGGAAGGGAAGGTGCTGTTTCACTGAAACCGCTGAAGTGTGTCATGCAGATAAAAGGGCCAGAGTTGTAGCTGGTGTGAGAGAAGGTGTGAAAAAATGTGAGTCACCTGACAGAATATTAAAGGGTATAATTTCTCAGTGGTGCAAAGTCTATTCATGTAATATAAACACTCCTGGCCACAAAGGCCTGGAAGTCAATACAGCACTACAACATGTACAGGTGTCTTACATGTGTTCAGTTAACTCTTAAGTCAGCTAAAAGATACGTATAAAAAGATACGCAAATACACGTATAAAAGATACGCAAGGATACGTATAGCATTAGGAGTCAAAATACCTTGCAGTACTACTGACACACTCGCAGTGTAGAATAAAACACGGCAGAAATAGCTTTAACAAGTTTAACAACAGAGCATCTATTTTCCTCTTTTCCAGTACCCCTAAAACCATAGCAGCCATTAGACTGGAACACTCGACACGATCAGCAACGTTCTCAAGGCATACGGACCAGATTTGTAGGCGTATTTCTTTGTAGGCGTATTTCTTGCTAATCTTAAAGGAAAAGCCTACTGTGTATGGGCAGTCTTTCTGAAACGCATGCATAATTAAAAATTCATAATTTTGTTTTCATCCGTAATCACAATAGTGAACCATGATGGCTAAAACAGCTCAATAGCTGTTATAATTTACACCACAGCGTGCAAAATAAAACTACAAATGATCTAATATTTTAGATGGGATCACGGTAGATCTAAAGGAGCCTAATTAAAGAGTGGGATTAAGTTGACACGCGGATTTTGGATGTCATTCAGGAAATGTTAATTGTCACATCGAATACTAAACACAAGATCTAAAACATTTCTTGTTCTCTCAGAATGCAGACTTTGCAACCTGTAAGCTTCGTTCATGAATTGACCCTTAATCCCTGCAAGAAACTACAGCATGTTTACAGAAAAAAATAAGAAATTATTATCCCGGATACTTGGAAGAAGCTGGACCGTCTGTGCATGCAATACGAAATAGATAAGTTTGAGCTCACCTTAAAACTGTCTTCTCTATTGAAGACCAATTCCGTAGAATTTGCTCTTAGAATCAAAGTACAAGACGATTCTCCGGACATGCAAGCGCAACTGGGATTTCAAATATAAATCCTGTCACAAGTTGGCGAACAATCAAAAGGTTTCTGAAATCACAATTTAATCAAGCAAGCGAAGAACCGCTGTCAAGAAAAATCCACACGCATGGTCTTTAAAAAATATATATCCAAACTGAACGTAGGTGACGAGATCCTCTCTCGCGAACGTCTCACGAAGCGAATGAGCGCAAGGAGTCGCGCGCTGGCTCTGTTATAGTAAGAGGTTGAGCGGAAGCTAAAGCAGCCAATCAGAGGGAAGACGAGCTGTGCACTCGTATGTGGGCGCTTGACCATCCTACTCAAACCAAATACTTCAACCGAGTAGAAATGGGGAAATGAGATCGAAACCGACAGTGGTCTATTCAGTAGTATGCTAACGAATGTTGGTGAATTCCGAATTCATATTCCTTTGAGTAAAACCGACCTAATTTCTAAGCAGGTTTTTCCCACTCACTTTAAGTTCAGTATTTCACGTAACAGTTTGTAAAATATCTATTTGGGGAAATGTGCTGTTTTGGGGAAAATAAACCAAACACAAACAATTGGGTAGTCTATACTGGTGGCTTGCTATAAAGACACCTTTAACATGCTACAGGAACGGTAACCAACACATTGTCCGAAAACATTAAGCAATCTCGAAATCCCAGTTCTGACCTATTTTTGCTCATTTTTTAAAGTAGGTCAAAAACGGTTTTGATCCATAAATATACACGGCATACAACTGATTCTGGAAACAACATAGGCTGATTCTGTAGCCTATTTCAGGATAACAACTTGAAATACTAAGCACAATACTAAACTCCCCCTAAAGGCTACAATGAAATCCAGACACAGTTCATTGAAAGGTTCACCTTCTCTTGTTTCAGGTCATAGGAAAGGCCATTACTTGCCTTTCTTTTGTAGATGTGTTATTATTAGTATAGTTTAGCTCTTAGAATAATGTTGGTATTCTTTGGTCTAGATCTGTTTAACTACATATATCCACACAGGCTTTCACACAATCTGCACTGCTGAGCTGTACCAGTAAGTCAATATTAGTTAACAATGTTTGACAATTACACTACGCTAGGTTTGATCAGAACATTTCTTTTATACTCTAGCAGCTAAAAGAAATCTTTCAAGCACCTCCTACCCCCAAAAAATGTTTAGAATAAAATCTTAGGTGGTTCTATTACATGTGGAAATGTTTCTTTTACACTGCTTTTGAGCAGAACAGCAGGGATACGTACTTCCTGGGACCCCAAACAGCCCTCTGAATGATCTCCCCAATCTGCATCCAAAAAGAACCTGGCAGGTCCCAGTGTCGATGGACGTGTGCTTTCTTGCACTGCAGGCCGAGCGCGAACGAACGCATCCTCTCGCCTTCAGCTATTTAACAACAACAACTGCTCAAAGCTACCATATTTGACACTTACACACAGGACCCGCAGTTACGTAACCGCTGGTTAGAAGCAGGCATTGTTGAGCGTTGAGAGCTGCAGTGTGGAGGTGTGTGGAAATCAGACAGCTAACGCCTCTTGGAGTGAGCGGCGTCAGAAGCGATGCGTTTCACAGCTTGGAAACAGTCGTGGCTATGGAGCTAACAGAAAGTCCTGAAGCAGTACAGTTTATTTATAAAGGAGAAACTCAGCGCTTAGGTAATAATGAAAGGCTGAAGTTATGTGTTGGGCTTAAAGGTCGTCACAGTTACACTGTCGCTAACCTGGTTCCTGGCCTCAGACCTACATAGAATGACCTCATTGTGAGGGGCAGTTGACCGCACTCCTCCAGCTTTCCTTGAGATTTCACTCCCCCTGGTTTTGTGGTCTTTGATGAGGCGTAAGAAATGTTGGTAGCGACAGACTGACTGAATTATTTAGAGGGTGAAGAAGAACATAAAATTGGTGCTCATCTTGTTCTTGTGCTCATTTTAAAAAGACAAAACGCCTTTTCCATGTTCAGATAAAATGAACATCCTTCAAACATTATGCACATGCTTATCACCGTTCCCGTGTAGAGACATGAAGCACTTGTGCAGATTAATTTATTTACATATTCTTTGATGGCAAGCCATCTTTCATGCCTGAATGGGAGCATTCCTTAATGTTTTAGCAAATTTATAAAATAAACCCAATTTGAGGACACTTTTACTACTAAAAACATACATAATTAGTATTAGTGAAATAAGGCTAAAAGTTTGCTCCATTCTCATCCTTGTTTAGAATAATGCTTTCTTTTCCATGAGGCAAAAAGGTCAACAATGTTAAGTTACTTTGAAGTAACACCTCTGAAGTAACACACCTTAAGGATACCACAAAATGTCATCGTGACAGTATCTTATTTACGCTGTATGTGAACCACATAAACATATTCTTTACTTTACTCACGTCTGCAGTAAATGACATAAATTTGTGAACCACATAAACATATTCTTTACTTCATTCACTTCTGCTGTAAATCACTTATATCTTTCTCTATTCCTTTGAAGAGCAAATAACCTAATTGAGTTTCTCTAATTATGTTTACATCTACATACACTCTGCATGAGACATGGTTTACACTGATCTGTAATCTGTTCACTTTTCTTAAATAATAATCTTTATTATTAGACGCATGGCCAAACCTGCTCTCAGGTCAGTGCCAAAAGACAGGTCTCAAAAACAAAGGCAAAAGCAGGTTGGTCTAGTCTGCTGCCTGATTACTCACTGGCTGTTCAGGAGTCTGCATTAGATACTCACACGTTACATCACGGGACTGCAAGCATGGAAGAGGCTGGCTGCAGATGTGTGTGAATCACTGGTCAAATTTAGCAGCTTGTCAAGGCAGGAAAAAATACTTCCTGAGAGTAAATGTGTTTATTGTTTAAGAATATTGATGTAGAGCTTCTCAAAACACGGCTGTGATTTTAGCAGAATCCTGTTCTCGTGTTTCTCCCTAATTAAAGATAAGATTAAGATCAACTGTTTACTCCGCTCAGCTCGTAAAGCTTAAAACAAAATCAAACTTCTTCTGAATTTGAATATTCTTGATATGGAACTCTACCTCAGTCAGACATTTTAAATGTATACCAAAAAAAAAAAATCTGTTTATCATTATGTTTTCATGATTCAGCTTCTCACCCATGCCCACATTCTGAAGGCTGCATATAACACACCATGGAAACCCCCACCAACGGGTTAAGAATGTCTACAGACCCCAGTCTGCTCCGCCAGTCAACCTAAGTCTACAGTAAACCGACATGACCACACAAGTGGACCTCCAGTCCCGATTAGGTAAATCACTGTCAAATATGACCCCTCTGATCAGCACCATATGGAATTATAACTGGATGTAATTTCCCAGGAATGTGACTCATATATATATATCAACTGTAATTACAACGTATGATGACGCCCCCTCTTCATGGTTTAGTCACATGAGTTTTCGGAGGCACCTCTGCCAAGTCTGTCCCAAATACAGTTGTGTTCACTGTCCCGAAAAAAAAAGAGAACGTCTCCTACAGCATGCTGTGACTTTTACTGTGCCTTGACGTGGAGGTTATTAGCTATTCTTGAGTATGATGAAAGGAGAAAAAAAAACACACAGTTCTGCCTCGCCATCAGACGGCAACTGTGAAACAATCCACTCTCAAAAGTCTGCCACCAAGATGTAGCAATAAACACCACTGCCAGGAGGAGCCATTACTGAAAGAACCTTCCCAGCTTTGAAGGTATTTGATCTGGATCAAAGAAATAGTTAATAACCCATTAGCAACATTATTGGAGGCTCCCTTCGCCTCTGCCATTACACTAGGAGATGCCCTACATGATAAAACAGGCCTCAAATGGAATCAAGATAAGATCTTCTGACAGGTATGTAAGTGGAGGGGGGATAAGAAAGGGCCAGAAAGGACAGGCATATTTGTCTCATCTAAGGTGAGACAAATTTTTAATCTGTCACTCAGCCTTCTACAGAACAGGAAACATACATGAACATACATGATACTGGAGCTGCATGATACCAAAGTTATTAGGACTTTTCCTTCTTTCAGCTCCCGTTCACCAACAAGCACAACATCCCGTCACTGTGAGGTAGAAAAGATAAACAGCACACAGCCTGTAGTTTTAAATGCAATACGAGTTGACTTAAACTTCCAGTTGATGCAAGGGGGACCGGCCAGCTCTAATTAACTTTAACCATGTGTGGCCTAAGTGTTTATGTTATTTAATGCTACGTAAGAGCATAAAACAGCACCCACATATCACTATTGTTAGGAGGAGCCTTTCTGAGGAGTACAGCATATAACAGTTTTAACATATTTGAACCAATCCCAAGTCTTTCATTGGTTAATCTACTCAAGGTTTTCTGGTTGTTCAAAAGGAGACAAGCATCTGTTTGTATGGGTCAGTTTAGTGTCACTCTATGAGTGAGTACATCACCAGCTGTCCCTAACATAGCCGAACTCCACCCCAGCCCAATGGACAGACCTATTTCAGCAACATTCTCTTAGGAGCACCCTTGTCCGCCCAGCTCCCATCTGGATGTTGGGGTGTGCCAGGTGGGGTCTGGCTCTGTTAAGTCACTCAGGCGGCTGGAGACACTCAGGGCTCCATCTGTGACTTGAGCGTCCAGAGAACAGCAGTGACAGTTTAATTGCCTTTAACTGAACAGCTCCAGTCTGGGAGAAAACTCCTGACAAAGGAGCAGAGGGCAAAAGATGGGGAAGAGAGTCCGAGGATTAAGACAATACGAGCCATATGCCTGATGAACAGACAATTTTCACTGTGGGAAAAAAAAAAACAAAGCCATGTGAAAAAAAGTCTGTGTTTCTAAAATGCTAAATAAATGGCTAATTTCAGCAGTTGTTTGTTAGATTAAAAATATCTCCTTCTGTTTTAGGAGGACACCCCCATTGTCTTAGGAGGACACCCCCATTGTCTTAGGAGGACACCCCCATTGTTTGTTTCATCATCAAAATGCATCAATACAGAACAGATATGTAAAAATAAGGTCAAAACAATCTGTCTTAATAAACGTCTCTGTCCTTTTATTGGAATTCTAGAAGAGACTTAGGAGAAGTGAGTTCTGAATAGTGATTTGGAGTGGAGGGGAACAGCTGAGGAGGAGTGTGTGCATGTGTGTGTGTGTGTGTGTGTGTGTGGGCAAGAGTGTACGTTGGGAGGGGTGGTGTAGGAAATGAAGGAAACTAGGGGACAACACCCAGACAAGATCCCTTGGAGTCAGGCAACCTCTCAACTCCCGCCAGTTCCCAAACCCCTCCCCCCTCCACGTGTGCCTGGGAACCAACCTCACCCCATTCCACTGGTCGCCTCAATAAACAACAGAGGGGCACCTGAGTAGAAGGTCCTGTTTAATCTGTCTATTCTTAGCCTGCCTAATGGCCCACCTCAAGCACATTCCATTCAAATCATTTCACTCTTAAGGCCATTGACACTGTCTGGATTTAAGTACAGCTGTAAAGGAGTTACTTGAGTTCATAGTCTTTTATGTCTAATGAAAGTAACCTTGAAACAAGTATGAAGTATTAATTGATTTAATTTCATACTACAATTTTCTTGTTCCATTTAATTATTTAACTATTACAAAGATTCTGCATTAATGTATTAACCCGTTTAAAAAATCCATAAAAATGCACTCAAGAACACAATAAGCATTTACCCCGTCTATCAGGAGATCTTTACTAAATGCTTGGTGCAGACATGATGGCTAAGCAATTACAGTGAAGTTCCCAGTAAGGACACTGGTGGTTCCACTCTACACTGTCTCCACCACCTCAGCCAAACAAGCCCATGTATGCGCAAGTCAATGCCCCTGGATAAAATCTGACAAATGCAAAAACACTCGGTCAGCCAAGCGGAGATGTGACTGAACCTGTCACTTTCACCATCACTCACTGCTCATCACTTGAGGATTGCGAAAACAATGTCACCACAGCACAAAGAACCAACTCGGCCAGCAAGCCCCCACACAAACAGGGCAGAAATCTGCTCAAATTGCACAGCTATGCCGTTCGTGTCTGGACAGTGCTCACTGCTCACAGTCCGGTGTGAGGCAGGACCAGGGGAGGAAGCGAAAGGCCGACTGAAGACGACCACGGTATTCCGTTACATAATTGAGATCCTTTATATAGCGACCTTTTATCCAACATTGACCCACAGAAAAAGTTTCGTTTTTTTTTTTTTTTGAGATCGTGTTTTCAGCTCTCTGGACATTCCTACAGACCGCTTTCTCAGCTTTTCTGACGGTCTCGGTAATGCCTCTCGGAGCCCGAAAGAATGTAGAGGCAGATGGCATGGATGCCGCGCCAAATGCCACACAAAGCGGGAATCAATGGAGACTTCTTCAGATGCGCTAGGCAAGCGAGAGTGCCATGAGTACGAAAACAAGTACGAAAACAGTCCACGTCGCCCCCCTGGGAAAGTGAAGGGCGTTCGACTCGCTCTGCTCTGCCGCCGTCTAACCTCTGACCCGCTAGTGTCCCGACGAGGAGCCATGGTGGGGGGAGGGGAGAGGAGGTTGCGCAGGACCTCCTGGAGAGGAAGCCAGACCGGGGGAGACAATGGAGCACTTACACAACAGAGAGTCTGAATTTAGCGCTGCTTTGGCTTAGGATGTTTGGGTTCTCCTGAGTCTGAGGCTGAGTCTGAGTCTGAGTCTGGCTTCAGTACTTCCATTTTCTCTCCTCAAAGCCACTGTAAACATTGTGCAAATTTAGAAGCACTAAAAACAGAGATAGGAACAAAGTGATTGGCAGCATGATAAACACAGCTGCTTGGCATCTTGCATTGCAAAAGCACAGAAGTTCAACAAAACAAAACAAGTGGTGAAAATCAAAGTAACCAGGCCTCTTATTAAACAAATTCTAGAAATGCATGATTTAGTGTAGTTTCACCATTTTGCATACAGTGAGACATTCTTTTCCAATAGTGTACAAACATGCCAACCAGACACAGAGGGCATGTAACTACTTAGGCCACGAGCCACTCGTCAGCTTTCAAATATAAAAGGAAATTCTGCCATCTGTCCCTTATTAGGAAAGATCATATAACAAATTTTACTTAAAAAGGTACTTAAAGGTACTTACTTACCTGCCAAAAATGGTTCCATAGCAAAAGGAGTTCTAAACAAGAAAGGCTTTGTGATCTGAAAATATTCCGGAAATCTTACTCTAAAGAAAATGTTTACCATACATTAGTTAGAGCTTGGACCTCTGACCTATGGAATACACATTCTCAAAAGTCAAAGGGTATCTGGATTTTAGGAACTGGATGTTAGGATTTCAGAATTCTGCTTTAACTTATTCAGAGAAAATAAAAATCTCTTCATCGAGGGTAAAAACAGAGATTAGGATCTCAAAGAGAAGGATTTGTCTTCCGCGCAATATTTTTAAAGAAAATATTATCAAGACTTTGGATTTCTGTAGTAAATTAAAGAATTCGTTCAGGTTTTGGGAGGGAGAGTCACATTCAATCATGGTCAGTTTCTATTAACACAATGAATCACAAATAATATAAACTATAATATAGAAGTAGTGCCCAGTAATACTTTTCACTTAAAAATGTAATTATCGTAAGTATTGGCCTTACAGCTGTGCACGTTTTGGATTTAGAACCTATTACATGTACTATTTACATAAAGAACCCTAAAAACACTGCACACTCTGTATATGTGCAGAACTCTAAATGATTAAGTGGAAAAATGTCATTTAGCTACATAAAACCATTACCATTTACTGGTGGAAATTACATTACTTTAATTTATTTTGAATTTAGAAACTCCTGAGCAGTAAGGAGAAGGCTGAATATCTCCCTACTCTTGTCCCATTTCTTGGCCAATTTCCCTGACCCATCATAAGCCTAAATCAAGACTAAACAGAATTTAGTCCAAAACTAACCTTAATCCATATCCAACAAACCGGCCCTTTGAGTAATCAGAGTAAACAATTAAATGAGGTAAAACTTAGCATTTGCTTGCATCCTTGTGTTTGTCTAAATTCATGAGACTATATAATCACAGTGATTCTGTATTGAGAAGCTCTGTTGGTGTGTGTGTGTATGTGTGTGTGTGTGTGTGTGTGTGTGTGTCTGTTTGTGTTTTTTCCATATTCATGTACACTTAGGAGGAAATTGACACTAGGCATACCACAGGTCTACTCCCACACACCAAACAGACACCAACATCTAGAAGCTCCTCTCAGAGAAGCCATGTTCAAAGGATGAGTCAGTGAATGTCAGCTTTAGATTTGGACACAGCTAATAATGACAGGACATAAAAGTGTCAAATGAACATTAGTCAAATAAATCAAATGAACATTATTCAAATAAAACAAAGCTAATTTCTGTTTGATATCTTAACTAAATGTGTAATATCATGCTAATAAATTGTTAACCATAAAGTTCTTGATATTTATTTCACCACTTAAACTATATTAACCTACATGCCTCAGACAGGCAGAAGAAGAGTTAAGAGAATCCAGGCCAACCACACACCCCACCACACACACCCCCAGACAGGACACTTCCGAAAGATAGATTCTAGATACTAACGAAAGCAAAAGAGCACGTGCAGGTGAGAGTGCTCATCCACTTTACTGTAGCTTAGCTTCCAGTCTAGTTACACCACTGTGGCTCAGACTCCAGATGTTGGCTACCCTCTGGGTAGATGACCTCCTTTCATTGGAGATATCGTTTTGATTTTTGATCGACACGTTTGAAGTCCGATCGAAACTGGCTTTTTCAGCCAAATGTTATCCGCGTGTCTTTAACGAAGTGCGTGCGAGATGACGTTGGCTGTAGTCGGTATATGCGGCTGCAAACAGCGGTGCCAGAATCTACGACATGCTGAAACACGCTGAGGAACCGTTTTAGATCAGGTCCTATCTAACCACTGTTTGCCCTGAAGGTGGTTTAAGGACCAGAACTAGAAGATTATGTAGGTCAGAAGCAAACAAACACCCAAAGGTCAGCTATGTGCCAACACATCAAACGGTAGAGTCTCTTGCATGTTTTAACACACATTTGATCGTTTTGAATTGGGACTTCTGCATTCATGTGCACCATGGAGAATGACCAGCGCCTGCTTAAAATGTTATAAACAGCAGTTAAAATAACATGTATGTAAACTGGGATCCAGTAACTTGCATTGGTTCATATAATCAGACACATTATTCTGGAGATTTTGCTGCAATGTTCAGCAGATGCATAGAAAATGTTCAAACATTTTGGATTACGCTGTTTGTAAATTCAAATGCTGGGCAAAGTTATCAGTGGTAATTGTTGCACTTAAAGTTGACCTCATGTGAACTCACTGTTAATGCAACAAGTTATGCTGAGAGGCCTGAGGTCACCGTTATAAACTCACTCTCCAAACTTGAGACTTGGAGGTGGGGGGTGTCTCCGTGACAACAAGCTGGACCTCCACTGTGGTTCCATAAATGAGGAGTGAGCCAACTCTGAACGTAGAGCCTCATCATTTTTTGCAAATATACAGCGACGAAGTGACATGCCAATTTAGAAACACTGCGGATGTGCTAAACATCAGGATGAGCAGTCAGGGCACTGATGCCAGTACACATAAATGGACATCATGGTGGGAGAGCATGATGTGAAGATTCCACAAAGGTAAGTTGCTTGTCCGGAAAGAAATGTATTTAAAGCAAACAGCCCTTTATTCTAACAGTCAATAGCTTAAATTGATGAATTGGCTTAGTCCAAGAACAATAAGGTAGACAGATGTAAATTATCAGGCCCCTCTAACAGAGTCATTGGCCTCAGGGTGGCCCCCAGATTCAAATGGAACCTCCGCTGAGACATTTCAGTTTAATAAATGTGCTGACTATTGTCTCCTTGTCATAACTATCCCTCTAACACACACTAACACACCCACACCCACACCCACGCATATAATTTAGGTCAGAACAAATTGTACAAACATGTCCCGTTTACTGGTTCAACAGCTTTAATAATCTTTGCAGCATCACATGTAAAGGCCTCATGAGGACAAAAACAAACAAAAAAAATTAATAAACAAAACTGACACAGAGGTCGGCCTGTAAGTGCAGTTCCCTGGAAAGCCACAACCTTAGGGCAAGATGATTAGATATGTATATATTCCTACATGCAATGTATGTTTATAGGTTGATAAATGTGTTTTACATAGCTTTTTTGACAAACTGTTTGTCTTATTTTTGTTTTAAAGACTACCCTGTGATAGAGGCTGCAAATAATATGTAGCTAGCTGCCCCATGTACACTGTTTTATGTAACAATGGTTATTTCCATTGGCCCAGGCAAATAATCAAATATTACTAATAATAAAAAGATCGTTGATGACAAAAAATCATGAGTTGTTTTGTTTGTATATCCAGTCTTGGAGAAATTAAAACTAATGAAAGTTGTTTTATAATTATGGCAATATACATCTTGAGCAAGTGAGGGTTAAGGTTCTTGTTCAGGAGCCCAACAGAGGCATCTTGGCAGAGGTGGGGCTCAAACCAGCAATGGCCTGATTGCTAGTCAAGTGTCTTAACCACTGGACATAGCTTGAGGTAAGAGGCTCTTGAAGATGATGGGAACTGAGGGTCTTCATACTGGCAATTTTAGCTAAACGTCTGAGTAGCCTATAACTCTGAAATGTGTTTAGGAACTGACAAGCACAAGTAATGACATCCCTCTTGCTTCCTCCAGTCAAATCTCTCATCCACGGTTTCAACTACTAACTTTCTAATCATGTTTAATAGCAGTTCATACCTGGCACTCTTTGAGATAACTGTTACAAGATAACGTATTTAGAATGAATTTAGGGCACACAAGCGTAATATATTGCATTACCCAAATACAAGAATTATACTGACTCAAGTTTTCAGGATGTGCAATAGTATCAAGTGTTTTATTCCTCACTGTGATATGGAAACCAGAGGAGTTGTGTATAATATTAGGATAACCGGAACCACTTTGTAGGCATCTCTTGTCTCCAACACAACAAAGGAACAGGATGGTCACTCAAGCATCTGGTCTCACAGGCTTGTAAGAAGATGAAATCTCCACAGCGTGTGATGTGGACTTTGCGACAGAGTGCCATGATCAATTGAAAACCAAGACATTAATGCTTTGAGGCAAGATTAGAATCAAAGGCTAGCAACTAGACACGCCTACTGCTTTCAACAATAACAAAAAAAAAAAAAAAAAACTTAAGTCACTCTGTTACATTGGATGATTATGAAGCTTACAATTGCAAAACAAAGGCTTCATAACCTAGACGTAGGCCATATAACCTAGTCACTGGCTTCATAGCCTAGACATAGGCTTCACAGCCTAGGCAGAGGCTTCATAACCTGGTCACATGCTTCATAGCCTAGTTATAGGCTTCATAACCTATTCACAAACTTCATTACCTAGTCACAGGTTTCATAAACTAGTCACAGGATTCATAACCTGGTCATACGCTACATAGTTTAACTGCCGGCTTCAAATCCTATTAAAGAGCAACAACAAATTCAGTTCTGAATGCTTCACGGCCTGCAAAACAAGCCTCTCTCCTTTATCTTCGGAACTTTTAAACTGTTTTAGAACTGAGTGCATCTTGAGTGATAGTTTCCAATAATTACCTCATCTAGCGTCTTGGTTTGGCCACTTCCTCTTGTGTAATGTGTGCTTGTTTACAGAAAGCACTGAAATGGGTTTGAGAAATAGGCTGTCAAGGACACCAGCCCTTCCAAGGGCAGTGCAGAAGTGCAAGGGAGGTTTTCAAACGTCACTCAACCTTGATACATGAGAAGGGCAGTTGCATAATCTAATATTTACCATGACATAGATAACAGTTATTTATCTAATCTAGACTGAACACATTTAATATTTGTGTGACATCTGAGCATGTCCACATAATGGAATTTAGTTTGAATCTGGTAAACGAATCTGGAAATTATCGAAGGTGCCTGAGATGACTGGGACAACTGTGACAAAAACATCCCAAAATCCGTACTAACCATGACAAACAAACTCCTGAAAATGACCCAGGATTGGATTTGAACTCAAAAATAATATTTTCCATTCTCATAAAGAAATATGCACATTAAAAGCAGAATCCATCCATGGTATTAAGACTCTAGAGAAAGACTGCATACCAAAAACAACATGAAATACAATGATTTGTCAGGCAGACATGCAGCAAATCTTGCTTCAGAGATGTTAATCGCACTCAAAGTACAAGTTAACAAGTCCTTTCAGACACTTAGCATTGACCTCAGGATCCAACTGTAATTGATTGGGCCTTAAAAGCTAGATAGTGGGATGATATGAGTATGGATGGATGGATGGATGGATGGATAGATAGATAGATAGATAGATAGATAGATAGATAGATAGATAGATAGATAGATAGATAGATAGGCAAAATTTAGCCAATGATGTAAGACATTTTGAGATTAACTGACCTTTTTTTTCCTTTTTGCCACTGTATAGTAATTAGCGTACATCCGTACCAGCGGTGATTCACGATGTAACTGGACATGGGTTCATTACTTTAGGAGTCAGACAGGAGGGATTTAAACGTACGCCGAGTGGGATGTTCGCTTCAGCAGGCTTGTTTAAGACGCGGGCGCTCACAAAGTTTGACGGTAATGGGATGTGAGTCTCCCTTTGTCCTCTGTCGCGACTCAGTCAGCAGTGAACGATGTGCGGTGTTATCAACGAGACCTTTGAGAAAACATCTTCTGAAAGAATGATTCTAACAATTTATCAATGCCGTCTACAGCGCTACACACACAATAGCTAAAACGTACTCTTACGAACACTAATTCTTCCCGCAGAAAGTGTCTAGTGAAAGACAAACAATATTTAAATGCTGTTTAGACAGGCTGAAGGTTCTCAAAACACAAACCTCTTCTCTGAAAAGTATTTCACAACGTGATATAGAAAAGAAATTTGGAATAGGTCTTAAAACCTTATATATGATATCAGATATATGCATGACTCATAGCACGAAAGTATGACGGACCCAGACTCGAGGCTCGGGTCCTCCGGGTCAGCTGGAGACACCCAAGTCCGCCCTCCTCGCACGCATCCTCCCATCCTCCTCCGTGCCCATTAGTCATAAAGTCGACAGCTCAGTCCGTCGCTGCACCTGTCCCTTTCCACACACTCACGCGCCCCAGGGGACAATTACTGTTCTGGGAAGAAGTGCCTGTCTGTTGTCTCTTTTTTATCCCACTACGTTCTTTGCACACGCGCGCCTATGCATGCGCACACAGACACGGACACACGTCTTGGTTTCTTTGACACGATAATTCCAGCAAACACGTACACCCACGCCCACGGGAACATTTTTTACTAAAATCATGAACCACCTTCATGGATGACCAGAAATCCTGCATTTGTACACGGTGCTGTAACATGTATAGAGTTACCGCCGCGTAGAAGAGACGCTTTCGACTTTGATCTTCTGTCTTTCCCGCGTTATTTGAAGTTAGACCGAGGTTAATCGAACTGAAAAGGACACCATTCACGAGCCACTCATAATACTGTCACATGTCCCTTTCAGTCATCAAAAAATATCTTGTCGGGACATTTTTAACAGAAGTACATTTATAAAACAGAAGTACAGTATCTGTGTGAAGCAGATAAGATGTATACTTCTAAGACGTATATGACATTTTACATGTTTTCATGTATCACTTCATTCAGCAAGTAGGCTGATACACACATACGCACACACACACACACGTACATGTGTGTGTGTGTGTGTGTGTGTGTGTGTGTGTGTGTGTGTGTGTGTGTGTGTGCTGTATAGAGTGAGAGAGAGAGGGAGTGAGAGAGAGAGACAGAGAGAGAGAGAGAGAGAGAGAGAGAGAGAGAGAGAGAGAGAGAGAGAGAGAGAGAGAGAGAGAGAGAGAGAGAAATCCCAAAATCATATTCAGCTGTAGGAATGTCATCACTACTAAATTATGCCTTAATCAGTAATCACAGAGAACAGTACCAGACACTTTATCTTCACCTGACCATAAAAGACTGAGGAGAGGTCAGCGTGTACTGTACTCAAATACTCCAGCACATCACTATGACCACATAACAGGCACATGATGCATCTCTTCAGGTAAAAAAAGATAAATAGAATAGAACATAATAGACTAACTCTCAAAGTCATTCCCTAGAAATAATTATTAGAACAGCCCATCTATTCACTGATTTATACAACAAACTGTATATAGGGGCTATGTTAACCCCTAAAATCACAAGCACCTGATGGTTTTTCATGGATGTTCCCTGTAAACCAGGCATTTACATCAGAGGGTTGAACAAAAATGAGAGAAAGAATCGCTGATGGGCTTTAACAGTGCAGCAAATACTCAGTAATTTCCTTAAAAAACTAAATGATGCGTTGAAAGAAACGGCAGCAGATGTGGAATGATATTGATGGGCAGAAGGGGAGATTCATTCAATAAAAAGGTCACAGCACTTACAAATTCATTCTAAATACAATTATAAATAAATAAACTGTCCAAAAAACGGTTTTATTTACACGAACAAAAACCACGAGCGCAAAGTCTCGTGCGCACACGCCATAGGAAGTCCGACGAAGACCGACAAACGCCCGGTGACACGCACACGCTTAAATACACGGACCCTAACGAGACACACGTGAAATTAGTAACGCTGATAGGCGAGCGTTACTCCCCACAACACACGCAGCACACAAACGCACCTCAACACCGACACGCCTACATAAACACAAGACTAGGGAAGAGGCAGGGATGACCACCGTCACACTTCAGAACTGTGAATAACGGATGCTACAGGTTCAATCCGTCATAAGGGTGTCAACCAAGCATCTGTCTTGCTATAACAGAGGCAAAAACTTTGACATCTCTGAAAGATTTGTAAACATTAGGCAAGCAGCACCAGGGCGTTCATGCAAATTCCAAATGCATTATGCAGTTGAATTTAATAAATGACTTAACAAATTTAATCTCATTTACTGAAACATTTCTTAGCTCGCTAGGGGCGGGCGTACGATATGAATAAAACATGACTCAAACTCTTTTACCTAAGAAGAGAGAGAATGAAATTAAAGGAATAAAGAGAAAGCTTTCATAGCTCCTCGAGGCTAAACATAGCTTTCTTTTGTCTATATCCAAGCTCGCCATGTTCAGTTGGCCGAGCCAACGTCTCATTTGTTCTGCTGTACTAGACAGTACCTGAAGTACGCAGTAAATTATTCGGCTCTGAACCCAGCAGACACATGTTTTATGCGTTGTGCCTCACTAGAGGATTTCCCCACAGCGTTAGAAGTTCGGTCTGATTTCCCGCCAACATCTCATGAATTGTGAGGAGGACACGTCAGTGTCCTTTGCCTCCTCAGCATAAGCACAAGAAGTTTATTCAACAGCCATTTTTCCAAAGCGAGTACTTTTTATGTTTTGCATGATCAAACCAAAAAAAAAAAAAAAACAGGAAGACTGAGTCTTCAAAAACCCTGTCACAGTCTTGGCCTGATTTCACAGTTGAAGTGCTCTGTCTGGTGTGATCGATGGAAGACAGCTATGAAATGAAATGCCGTGTAGCTGCATGAAAATGGAGATTTCTACTTTGGCAGGTTTGTTCAAATGTTGCGTTCCATCTGAACAAGGTTGCAGGTGATAGACGACGGCGTAATTTTCACAAGCTCCATCACGTGTCCTAAGATGGCATCGCCTTTCCAAGCACTGGCATGACCTGTGACATAGACGTACTGGTCCTCTGTGCTGAAAACCACCCACCACTGACCTGCACAGTAATTAGGGGGTAGAAAAGCACCAAGATGCTTTAAGTGACTCTTCGAAAGATAAAAAACATGGTTATTCATGTTCAGGTAAAAACATTGTTATTCGCGTAATTCATGGTTATGACATGAGGCCACTTGTTCAAATTATACGAGAGTAGCTCTTCAGAAGGTCCTAAAATTCATCCGAAATTGTTTATTCCTTTCATAGTTTCTGAATTAATAAAAAAATCTTTGTTGAAACACGATCGCCTTTTGGTTTAATGTACTAACCATGACTGGAGAACAGTTGATGTTATCAAAAAATATATATTCCTTCTATTGGAAATTCAGTAGCCTTGGAATGTTCTGTGAAGCTGACATGGGTAGAGTTCAGTTTCCTGTGGTGCTGGGGCAAAAATGTGGAGTTAACATAAAAAACTGCAGGACGAGGAGACTGCTGGGCCTGTTTCAGGACGGCTCCTGGGTTGTAATTCCGGGACAAAAATCTGAGCTGCCCTGGGAAGCAGGGCTGGCGGTAGTCTCCATCACAGTGCCAGTGGCCGACGTCTGGCCCTCCTGGAGTTTCCCAAAGTCAAAAGCAAACACTTTTGTTTTGCTAGCGTTCGAAAAGATCCTTCTCCCTCCTCCCTTTTTGTTCGAGGGTTTTGTTCTCTGTCATCAGATAGTGTAGCTTTTGTCCTGTTCGGCTCCACAGTTGTTCTTGAATAAAGACCACAGGCACTGTGGGCAATGACGTCTGAGGTAGCATTTTTTACTGCCCTTTTTCTCCAGCACAGGGCAAAATCAGCATAGCTGCAACAATTAATAATTTAGGTAGATTGTACTGCGCAGTACTGTTGTATTAATGCATAAATTGCGTTGTGAACTTTTTACTTTTCCAAAGGTTCTGCTTATGTTCTGCTCAGAGAGCTTCGGTGTGAACTTCCTCCGCTCACCCGGAGGCTGGTCAACAAGATCCCTGTTCTGAGACTCTCAAGTGAAGTGTTAGTGGTGATGGCGGCCATGACACCTCCTTTGTAGCTGCTGACAGGTCACAAGCCCTTCTGTAGGCGCCGGGAGTCTGTGTCCCGACATGGTGTTTCCGTCTACCGCAGACACGGAAATCATCTAAAACGGCTTTGGCAGCTCATTGTTGTCATGTCAGAGATTTTCGGCGTTCCACTCTTTCGACAAAAGGTTGATTTGTCCCCACACCAAAGTCACTGTGTCTTTCTTGTGCTTTGTGAGTATCCTGGAAGAGCTTTTATAAAAAGGATGATTCTGTGAATATACTAATCAAATAACTATCCAAATCCCCTCCAAAGATGCTTCAAAACTATTGGGGAGCGTCTGTAGCTCAGTCAGTTCTGTAAGTGAAGAGTTCTCTGAATCTCAGGTTCAGGTTTCTTAATTTTTATTTAATGATTTTTCAGCTATTTATAGCTTGTAATCACTGAGAGTAGCTACAGTTGGCCATCTTGTCATTAATAATTGGATATGCACAGTACAAGTAAAACAAATAAGATTTTACTAACTATCTAGTAATACATCACACAGATCAATGGTAATACAAATTGTTGGCAACAAATGTATTTATTGATTAGTAATAAATCATTTCACTGAGCGAAATGAAGGAAAACATTTTAAAATGGCCAGGGCTATACATGTAGAAAACATGCAGGACCAATGTGTTTCCCCCATTCCAGCCATGTTTTATTTGTAAACGACAAAACAGACAAAGCAGCCATATAACACCAGCAACTCAAGGCTAAAATAACAAAACAAGGAAAGAAACTCAATCATCATGTGCTACGCACAGCCTCAGACTGCCTCAGACAGCAAGGTCCAAAAGAACAAACAAAAATAACTGAGATAAATACAATTAATTAGCAGATGTAAGCAGTACTGCTTGTTTGATGTCCCAAGCATTACCTTTTTGACCTTGTTGTCCTCCAAACGATATCAGCATTTGCGCTCGGTAACATAACATACATACAAGTAATGCTGGATATATCGTTTCCCAGGACATATTAACACGTGGATAAAAGCCCACAGTGCAGAAATGTGCTCACACATACTTGGCATTTAATGTGCAAATCATGCATGAAATCAAGTTTGTGCAATTTTGTGGTGGTGGTGAATAGCGCATGAATGGTTCTGAACTGATTAGAGGTAAAGATAAGATGGATGCAGGGTAGGGTATCATCCCACTTGGGTCCCCTGGGACATCTACAATAAGATCTATTTCCCAATCAATTCTACTGGAGTTAATGTTCATTGGGTTTCCCCATTTCAATATACCATAAAAACTCAAAATTATTAGTATCAGAGTCAGTCTTCAGTTTTTTATTGTGTATTGAGACATAACATAACTGATTAGTTACCAAATGTTGAAGCCAAGGACTTTCTACGGCCCTCACTTTCAAAGTAAAATTATTTTGTCCTGGTCCAAACTGTTAAAGCAAAAATGTAAAATAGATTATTCACTGTTAAGCCTTCCCTAGATTTCTTTACAGGTATAATATGTAGGTAACTACAATATGATTTAATATCCAATTACAAAGAGAGTTTGTCATTAGTAAACCATTCTTTAATACCTTTAAATTGGGCTGTCCAGTTATAGAACTGTATATTAGAGGTGCAGAGCTGTAAATTCACAAAATCATTTTTGTCTTTTTTCCTAGAAAGACAAAACTACATTTACAGCATTTGGCAACTTACAATTGTGAGTGAACACATCTTGAGCAGTTGAGGGCTTTTTGCTCAGAGGCCCAACAGTGGCAACTTGGCAGAAGTGGGGTTTGAACCAGCAACCTTTGGATTACTAGGCAAGTGCCTTAACCAGTGAGGTACCACTATCCTTCCAAAAGCTTGGAAGGTCATTATAATCATATATAATCTATCCATCAAGTAGAAAAACAAGACACATTCAGTGCTGAGTGGGTGGAGGTGTGTTAACGGCACCCAAATATGGCGATGCTAAGCTAAACATGACGATGCAAAGTTATAGCAAAAAGAAGGAGAGTCCAGTCAATCTGAGCTGTTCTGGAAAGTGTCATTGTGAAATTAGAAAAAATATCCTCAGAAAGCTTAAAAACGTTCATATTGGTTTGGGTGGAAAAGGATCATGGCACCTCCTGCCTGTAGAGAACTGAGTCTCTAAGAGCTGGACCTTCAGGATTTATCCTGGTATTAAATTACCGTAGATGATTTAAGAAGAGGCTGAAGGATGCCTTTTACTGTAGAAGTCTTAATGAAAGATAAAAACCACACCTGATAGAGATGTGTGGTATACATTCACCTGAACAGAGAGTAGCTCATATGGTGAAGTAAATGGCATTGGTATCTCTTTTTCTCAGCCAATGAGTTACTGCAGAAAACCCTAAATGTTTGCTTTGGGGGTTTTTTGCCTCAGGAAAGCCAAGGATCTTACTGTGTAGTTTTGTGGCAATGATGATTTTCAGAAAGGTTTGGCTCACCATATTTGTAACAAAAACCAAAGGCAGTAAACACACCCAGTTTCAAACCCAGGTCTTCCAGCCACAAATATGAATTCTTACCACCAGACCAAAAATTCCATTCATTAGCACAGCAAACAAAACACACTCTCAGTGACGTTCTCAGTCACACTACCCTCTCCTTCAGGGAGTGACAGTCTCTGTTACAGTAGCCACTTAGATTTTTACCCAATGACCCCAGAGCTCCAGAGCTTATGTGGTAGAATTTCTTTTGGTGCTAACTGGGTCAATCCTGTGCTCTACCAGCAGCAAAAGAAAAGATCCAACTTTAGAGACACTCACAAAAAGTAAGCCTTACACTGCTGAAGACGATTTTTCTTTAAATAAAAAGCTAGAATAGACTTGATAAATTATCAAAATAATTAGTTGCACTAGAAACAGTATTTTTAAAATGCATCATTTGAGGCCATAATTACTACACAATATTATACACAACCTTTTATAATCTACACAATATACACAATCTACACAATATTCCTTTTATTATCTACAAAATATACACAATTTACACAATCTACACAATATTCCTTTTATAATCTACACAATATACACAATCTACACAATATTCCTTTTATAGTCACAATCTACACAATATTCCTTTTACAATCTTCCTTTTATAGCTGCATTTTAGCTGTTATATAGTTACATAGTTATAGATTTAATTACAATGTTATATAGTTATAGATATAGTTACAGTATTATATAGTTATATAGTTATAGATATAGTTACAGTATTATATAGTTATAGATATAGTTAGTGTTATAGTTATATAGTTACAGTGTTATAGTTATATAGTTACAGTATTATATAGTTATAGATATAGTTACAGTGTTATAGTTATATAGTTATAGATATAGTTCTAGTGTTATAGTTATATAGTTATAGATATAGTTAGTGTTATATAGTTATAGATATAGTTAGTGTTATATAGTTATAGATATAGTTACAGTGTTATAGTTATATAGTTATAGATATAGTTAGTGTTATATAGTTATAGATATAGTTACAGTGTTATATAGTTATAGATATAGTTACAATGTTATAGTTATATAGTTAAAGATATAGTTACAGTGTTATAGTTATATAGATAAAGATATAGATCTAGTGTTATAGTTATATAGTTATAGATATAGTTACAGTATTATATAGTTATAGATATAGTTACAGTGTTATAGTTATATAGTTATAGATATAGTTAGTGTTATATAGTTATAGATATAGTTACAGTGTTATATAGTTATAGATATAGTTACAATGTTATAGTTATATAGTTAAAGATATAGTTAGTGTTATAGTTATATAGATAAAGATATAGTTACAGTGTTATAGTTATATAGTTATAGATATAGTTACAGTGTTATATAGTTATAGATATAGTTACAGTGTTATAGTTATATAGTTATAGATATAGTTACAGTGTTGTCATGGTGCTCCGGGCACCCAGAACCAGGGACACGCCCCCTCCAGTGTACACACCCGTTTCTAATTCACAATCACCTGAGTATTAATCACACCTGTCTCAAGGCCCTTACACCACTTCTCACAGTATTTAAGCCCCCAAGTTCTGCTCATCGATGCTGCACATTCGCTTCAGCCAAGCTCAAGACATCCTGTTCAAACCCGGTGTGCTTCTTCTCTCTCATCCAAGAGAAGCTTTTTGGTTGCTCTGCCTTGTTTAAATATATTTGTTCTGAACTGCCTTCCGGTGTTTCAGTCTATGCTATAATGTGACATGGAGAATAAAGCTCCGTTTGCCACACCCCTGCCTTCTGCTTCCTTACTGTCACCGTCTCAAGTATATATATCAATACATGCTTAAAGTACAGACTCTCAGCTTTAACTTGATTGTATTCACATCCTGACTGGAGGAAGGGCTTAGGAAATACATCTCTTTAATATGTAGCTACCTCTTTTTCAAGAGACCAAAAGTAATTAGACAATGATCTCTAAAGCTATTTAATGGGCTGTATTGGATATTCCCTTGTTAACCCATCATCAATTAAGCAGGTGAAAGTTTTGGAGCTGATTCCAGGTGTGGCATTTGGATTTGGAACCTGTTGCTGTGAATCCACAACATGTGGTCAACGGAGCTCTCAGTGAAAGTGAAACAGACCATCATTAGGCTGAAAAAAAGAAGAAATCCATCAGAGAGATAGAGGGAATGTTAGGAGTGGCCAAATCAGTTTGGTACATTCTGGGGGAAAAAAGAACCCACTGGTGAATTCAGGAACTCAAAAAGTCTTAGACGTCCACGGAAGACAACAGCGGTAGATGATCATAGAGTCCTTTCTACGGTGAAGAAAACACTCCAGGAAGTAGGTGTATCAGTATCTAAATCTACCTTAAAGACCTCAGGAGAGCAAATACAGAGGTGCAAATCATTAATCAGCCTCAAAAAGGCCAGATTAGACTAT
>JAOYMR010000005.1:8026669-8037172 GCA_025802075.1 Tenebrosternarchus preto
TAAAGTTCTAGATTGTGTCTTCGAGCATAGATAGGAATATATACATAGGGTTATATAAATATACATAGGGTTATATACTTAAACAGAGGGATATATTAGAGCTTATACTGTGGATGGTCATCGTTTCTTATTCAACCCCTTTGTGTTTGCAGGTTATTTCAAGTCATCGAACGCATCGATGACACTCTTGCTCTTCTCAATCTGGTGCGTTCACACGCAGCTGTTAAACGTTTCGTGCGTTTCCCCTTTATGCCGGTCATTCTTACTCTTCTTAAAGCACACAGACAAGGCTTCCATACTTGTTTTTATATTTCAGGCTTGTATGATGCTGATAACGTTTCTGCCCTACACGGTGAGTAAATGCTCTTCTGAAGAACTACGAAATTTCAGACCTCCTTAAAATGTAATTTTTAGTTATTTATTTATTTATTTTTTAGCATTTTACCCCTTTTACCACACAGCCGTACACAGTATTTCTCGGTCACATACTGACCTGCTGATTTGGCCACTGGCAAGTGGCGAGAGGAAGAAGTCATTTCACACAAAGGCCTTTGGCGTCATATGTGGTACGTTTTCAATCCCACAGTTCTCGCTTATGGCAACCTTCCCAAACAACACCCTTGGGGTCCTGCTGTTCTGCGCCTGTGTTATTGTGATCGGGCTCATCCAGGTAGGGAATCCCGGCTCTTCCACATCATCCACAAGGTTTGGGTTAAGGGTTTCGATCCATTGAGATTCACCCTCGTCTCCACAGGCCGTCATCGTCTTGTACGGGTTCAGCAGGCCTTTCCTCCTGAACGAGCACATTCAGATGTCAAAGAATCAATCCTACTACAGACGACACATCCTCAAAGTTATTATGAGGGTTCCTGTAATGTGTTTCTTTGCCAGCATCTTTTCCTTCATTTTTTTCCAGATGGTTAGTGATATTTCCTTTCTGATTGTTATTACACCATTACAGCATTATTCTGGCACAGTGGTGACCTTCCAAACTTAAGTTCTGTCATGTTATGCAATGCTTTAGATCACAGTCCTCATGAACAGTATTGTATAACGAACTGTCCTCTTTGCTTATATTAAAACAGTCACACATTTATATCAGATAGGGCCAGGGTTCGTTTAGTGTTCATTTATAATGACACTATGGGCAGCCATGATATCTGAACACCTTCCTAAAATCCTGTTCGTAACCTGTTTTTATTTCTTCTTGCAGTCCTATATTTTGCTGGCCATCGTTATATTCATGCCCTACATTTCTCAGTCTCTGAAGTGGATTCGGAACAAAGCCATTGGTAGTAAGTGCCGTATAAACGTACAGTAGGTTACATCAGTAATGAACTGTGAGCACTTGGACACAGTGGATTGATTTATAGTTTCTGTGTAACTGTTTTTGTATGGGTCTAATCTCTGGGTGATTTCCTTTAGGCCAGGTAGATGATACCCCAGACTCTATGCTGTTCTACACGTACCACCCCAACGAACCACTGAGTAAAGAGCGTGTTGAGGCCTTCAGTGATGGTGTATATGCCATTGTGGCAACTCTTCTCATCTTAGATATATGGTATGTGTCTATTTATTGGTTAGTGCATTCCACTAACTGGTATTTACATTTTCAGTGTTTAGCACATGCAGTATTTGGCTCATCCAGAGTGACTTACATATTTATCAGTGAGATATTTATGAGTATGTGTGATTCCTGTGATTCAAACCCATGACCTTGGTGTTAGCACCTTTGTCTACCTGCACTACCAGGATCACCATATTGATTATTGTGCACAAGACCTGAAGAAGAAATGAAAAACTGCTTATTAGTACTGTAAGACAAACCAGCATCCTGCCTTCTGGTTCTAAACATGAGTGAAAACTGCAAGTTTGATAAGTGCCTGCTAACATGAAGAACTTCCTGTTCTGCCGCCTCCAGCGAGGACAACGTCCCAGAGCCATCGCTGGTGAAGAGGGAGTATGGCGGCAGCCTCGTGGCGGCACTGCGGGAGTACGGCCCCGAGTACCTGGCCTACTTCGGTTCCTTCGCCACCGTGGGCCTGCTCTGGTTCGTCCACCACTCGCTCTTCCTGCACGTGACGCGCGCCACGCGACTCATGGGCCTTTTCAACACCTTCTCGCTGGCGTTTGTGGGCGGCCTGCCGTTGGCCTACCAGCTGACTCACGAGTTCCCCCGTGGCTCTCGTAACGAGCTGGAGGCCGTCCAGATCAGCTGCGTAATCGTGTTCTTCGCGGGCCTCTTCCAGCTGGCCATGTGGGTGACGGCGCTGTTCTCCGAGCGCGAGACGCTGCACCCATACGTGCGCTACGGCGGCCGCGAGCACGCCTTCATGCTGGCCAAACTGGCGCTGTACCCGTGCGTGGCGCTCGCCACCTTCCTCTCCACCTGCGTGCTCAGCCGCTTCAGCGCCTCCATCTTCCACCTAATGGAGATCGCCGTGCCCTTTGCCTTCCTGGTGCTGAGGCTGCTGGTGCGGGCGGCGCTTGCCGTGCTCAGGTGCCTGTTTTGCCCCCCCAGGGCTGCCGCGGGAGACACGCTGATGGAAGAGGAGGACTTGCGATTGCCCTTCAACGACGTCGTCACCTAGCGGGCAAGCGGTCGGCGTTGGGGGCCCAGCCCACGGTTACAAAGGACCTCACAAAGCCTCCACAAATTCTCTGAGGCAAAGAATTGTGAATATTTCAAATTGTCTTCAATCCAGGTCAGATCGAATAGCCTTGCTTTTGTTTGTTTGTTTTTTTATGAATAACTAGGAAAACCCAAGCCTTTGTTTGTGTATTATAATTGTAACTGACTTTCATGACTTTTGAAATGTAACTTTTTTTTTTATTTATATGGCACTTTTGAAACAAAGGTTTACAAAGTGCTTTACACAAGGATACAATAAAGATAAAATGAAATAATTAAGATAAAACGGATAAAAAACATAAAGCAAATAACAGTAATGACATGGAATAAATTAAGATAAAATCAAAGTTAAAACATTAGAACATAAAGTGATAATTCTCTGCTCCACAAAACTTTCTTAGTCATGATCATTCCAAGACCTAAAAATGTACTTTGAATTGATCCATCCTCTAAAACTTAGAACTTTTACTCAATTTCCTGTAATTCAGGAGAACGTTTCTGCACTAATAACCTTCGTAAATACTGGCCCTGATGAATTTTTATTAGAGTGAAAAAAATATTTTGTTGTTCTATACAGGAATGAAGTCATCTTAAAACGTATGACTGCTAAATCCACCCTAGCCTTAACCGAGATTGGTGTTAACCTTAACTAAATAAAAACGTACTGGGGCATCTCCCTCCACTACTGTGGTATGGTTATACTATGAACGATATGACAGGCTCACTTCAGTAACACTTAAGATGTCGGTTTTAAATCATGTCTAAGGTAGCAAATTACCCACTTTGATTAATGCAACTTCACTACACCATTTAAAGCTCTACCGTCAGTTATGGCCCAGTCTTATTTGTAGATTTAGGAAGCAATTTTGATTGCTACAAACAAAAATCATGATCTACAACCATGGCAGAGGGTTAAGTTCTTCACTTTGTAAATAGGCTCTTGCTAGCTGAAAGTTCAACTAGCGTCTTGTTCAAGGTATTTTGACTAACAACATTCACTGAATGCTGTAAACGATTCTTTCACAGATTGAAACAAATCTTGTAGTTGACCAGTATTCCTCTCATTCCAGTAACATTTTACTATGAACTTATTAGGGAAGAATTTGCAAACCATTTAGATTTTTTTTTCTTTCTCAAGGCACTCTCCTCTTTCTCCATAGAGCTGTAAACAATGACGTTTAGTCATTCCTAACCAATGTTTTTTAGTCAGGATGAATTATGCAAATTATTTTAAGACAATTCCAAAAATATGGTCTGCTGCGGACAACGATTCAGATAGTTCCGTCTCTCACCGTCAGCACCACGCACCCTTCACTGTTACTGACGCTGAAGAACGCACACCATTACCGTCCGAGAACGCAGTGACTAAAACAAACAAGAGATACCAATGTCTCCGAGGTAACAAAAATATGCACTTCATTTGATGGCACTTCTAGACGTCTTAGGGTCATTCAGTGGACACCTTGCACTTTACCCATGATCCCCTGCTGCCATATTCAGCTTAATGTGAAATGTTGACTGTTGAGCTTCCACTGCTTATGACTGCTTTCCCTGTCACGAGGTCGTATCACTAGTGCCCCACCACATCGCCTGCACACGCCGCCGTTACCATAACACGTCTGTCAAGTCCCGTTACTATGGATACGTTAGTGTTCGGCTGAGGGCTGCCCTGTTCCTCAGAACTGCAGCATGTTTTCCTTTTCTATCTGGTCTACTGACATGTGAATGTACAGGGGACATTTAAAAAGTGCACGGTAACCCAACACTCCTCAGCTTATTCTATAAATAATAAAGCTGGAAAACTGCTGCTTGCTGAAGTACTGAAGGACTTTGCGTTTTCTGTTCTGTGTTTGTGGATGAGTGGATGGGAAATAAACTATCAGAAGCCTGTAAAGGGAAACAAATTGAGATTTTATTCATCTTCAAAAGTAATAACAATAATGGTAATATTTATAATAATAAAATTATCATGAAGTTCATACATTTTGTTTGACTTCTTTAAGTTGACCCAAAGACAATTATTTGGTTTCCATACTCTTGGTAAAATTCTGATTGTTAAATATTTGCCCATTTGAAACATTATATATATAATATATATATAAAGTATTAGAACGTCTGTAAATCATAGTCTTAAATAATAAGTACAATGAGAATCCAGTTTTTTTCTTCTGTCCCTTTGCTGAATGGTAAAATAAAAGCTTGTTCAGAACTACATCTCAGAGAATGTAATCTGTGCAATAAATTATATATATTAAAAAAAACACGTAGCCACACAAGTTCAGCTGCTAGGTGTTTTCAAGCTACAAACACCTGACTAAAACACATTTTCTTTTTGGTCTGACAGGGTTAAGTCTATGCAACATTCATACAATGGTCACACAATGTTAAGGGTAAAAGGAAGTATAACCGTGACACGAACGTGTTTTAAGGAACCGGAGACGTAAAGGAACAGGAAGGGGGATGTGTGTAAACCACCTGTGGATAGGAATGGCTAGGTGTACGCCGCTGACTCAGGACCACGCCCCAGTCACTCGTTCCAGGTAAACACTATAACATCTGGTCCCAATCTCCACTGAGGCCCTACTAGATTTCTAGGTCAAATGCCAGGACTAGTCCAACAAGTCCAGTAATGAGGTTTGTTTTTCCCTCCTTCGCCCAAGACCCTGGAAAAGTGCTAAAATGGTAAATTGTAACATTTCTGAACGTTTCATGTGTACTTACATGTTTATTTGGATGTAGGACACTTAGTCTCAAAAATAGTGTATAATTATTAAAAACATCAGTGGATATGTTGGACTAATCCCTAAACAAAAAAGTGCAGCCTTTTAGGCTTTGCGCTTTTGATGTGAACCGTTTCTTTTAATGTTCAGGTAAATATGGATCTTGTTATATAAAAAGGCAGGATTCACTTTTTCTAACCACATTCTTGATGGCTCATCCAGAATAGTTTCTGCAACACAACAGTACTAGCAAATGAATGAACAAATCAAATAACGTACATGTTCAAATAGCTTCGTAGAGTATCTCAAACAGTCCTCATCAAAGCATGTGTGAAACTCAAATCCCCTAAACACGTTTTCTACCACAAGATGTTAGTGTTTGATGGTAAAACCTGAAGAGGATATGTTTTTTGTTTGTTTTCTTTGTTTTTTTAAGTTACATCTCCTGCCTCTTCTAACTACAGTGCAACTAAAATGGCGAGTAGAGGTTACTGGAAGCACAGCACGATTTCCGCTTCACCGAGTAGGTTTCCGCTTCACCGAGTAGTCACTCCGAATCATCCTCTGGTATAAATCTCTCACCTCAAGTTCAATTAGTTCAAGTCCTTTCCTTTTCTTTCCTCCCCACGGAGATTTAATCATGCTAAATTCCTGGAAGTTAAATCTAGTTTGTTTGCATATATTTTTCAAAACTCTAAAATGAATAGAATTGAATGTCACATAAGTATACTTTATATATTATACTTTAAATCCTTTAGTATAATCTTTATACTATTTACATCAGAGATATGTACACATGCCTACGTCTTGTAAATTTCATATAGTTAATATTAACAGAGTTGTACTTCTGAACTAGAATTCACTCACTCACAAATACACCCACCCGCACACACAAAGAGAATGAGGAAAGAGAAAATGGCTACTTTTAGTGATAACTGTATGACTTCAGATACATGCCAGTTTGGGTTTTTTGTTTCATATGCTGCATGTAACGTCATCATCACTGATGAATCGCTAGCTACATGCTAATTCTGTGTGATAGCATTTGACAAGCCAGTGTCACAGCCTTTCTACAGTCACAAAGTGGCCTATTTCTGCTGACGATAAAAAAGGGGGGCAAGGGGAAGACTCAAATTATTTTAGAATAAATTTCAGAATCAGTGCAATGTTCTCACTGTACATATTTCAAACGTTCAGCCCTCTTACATTTACTTACCATGTGCTTCCATCTTTCATTGTTTATCAGAAGGCGTTCTTGTACATGGTTCAACTTAGAAAGAACCACAGCTCCCTCTTGTGGTCATGTATAGTTGTTTGGTTGCTGCTCCATTTGTAGATCGACAAGATGTTCGTGCAGTGGAAGCATGAGGTAAAGTCTGCTGGTAAAGTCTATTTTGTTGTTGCGAAACTCTAGAGACGCTGTAAAGGGGGGGATGGGGGGTGCTCACACTCATGTGTGAATATTTGAAGAGTTAAATGTTAACTGCAGTAGCGACTGGCTGCCTGTTCTCTCATTGAGCCTCCAGCACAGCAGGGGGCAGCATGCCCTTCTCTCTCAGGTGGTTGCGTAGTGTGTTGAAAATGCTGAGTTGCTGTTCTAGCTGCAGGGCCAGCAACTGCTGTAACACCTTACTGGGGTTCGGACCCCTGGAGGAATGGGGAAATCAAGGGAACGGCACTTATTAAACATGGTGAACATATCTCTGAGATAACAGAGAGAATCACAACAACACTTAAACTCTTCTGGTCCATATTTTTAGTAGTGAAGATTTCATCCACACATCCAAAATTGCCTAGGCTACAAGAAAAATAAAATCTACATAAAATAGTTCATGAACTTGTGGAAAGCACAGCTAGAGTGAGTTCCTGGAGTGTTTTCAGGGGAAATGGAAGGAACTCCTACAACTCCTACATACACTGAACAACTCCTACATACACTGAACACCCCCATCTGCTCAGCCTAGACAGGAGATGTAATGTAAACATCACTAGGGCAGGTATACATTCTTACCTGATAAAGCTCGCTATGTAAACATGCACAAATGTGGCCATCAGATACTGACAGTCAAAACGATCCATGATACCACCATGGCCCGGGATGGTGTCTGCAAAGTCCTGTGAAGATCAACATGGCTGTCAGTGTGACTGAGAGGAGCAGGCAGGTAACATCACAAAGGAACATTATTGATTTGTTTGGCTGGAGAACGATTGAGTGACGCTCAGACTGACTTTGATCTTGAAGGCTCTTTTGAACCCGCTGGCGAAGAAGCCTCCGAAAGGTCCGATCAGCGAGGCGAACGTGGAGAGGGCGATGCTATGGATTTGAAATGGGTACAGGTTCACTGTTCTCTGTAGAAAAAGCAGCAGACATGGGAAGGAGTTGAGCTGGTGTCCCGGATCCCATCAGAGACCTGAGCTATTCCAGGCCACATGAAACAAAAAGCTACTCAAGCCAATTACAGGCAGATAAACGTAAAAAGCTCCTCTCCTCTCTGTGACACTTTGTCTGTACATGCAAGCCTGCTGTCGCTCAACTTCAGAGAATCTCTTAAACCCAAACTAATGTTGGAGATCCTTGGAGAGCCTTTAGCATCTATGAGTGAACATATATGCAGCGCACTGCTGATGCTCCTCTTCAGGCTGGCTATATATTTACAAAAGGAGGTGCTTCACTTGCCTCCAGTCCATAAAATCTCCATATACCACAATCGCTGGCTATGTATGACCTATCAGGCTTGAGTTTTCACACGTTCAGAGTGAAACTCAGCATACAGTGCTGGGCTTAACTGCCAGACCACATGGTAGTGGAATCTGTCTTCTATCTCAGTGCCACCAAAGCACCATGCGCTCAAGCTATTTTTGGATCCACACAGGATTCATTCTGGATTTCCTGAGGTATATAGTTACTGCTTCACAAATAAGTGTAAATCAAGCTCCTTCCTTGTCAAAGGTCTATAGAGAAGCTCCATTTTATAGTGGGAAATGGGTTCTCTCTTTTGTACAGTGAGCTGTCCTTACTAATGTGATGGAAGAAGCATCACCTTGGGTCAGAACTTTGGAATATATTCAGAATATATTCAGAATACTAGAGCATATTGCATAATGGACTTCTAACTCAAATGATAAATGATTTCAAACTCCCTGTGGCGTGTGTAGCTGGAGTTCGTGGCGTGTTCTGAGGGGAAGAGGAGGTCGTTTTACATTGTTCACATACACTGACTGCCCGCATCACGGACAGGGGCTCTAAGGTAAAACATCAGTTGTTTGAGAGAAACAGACAGTACTCAGGGGTAAAAGCCCCGACTGTCATGCAATAGGTTTCAGTAGGTTTCCGGTAGAATTTCTCTTATGGCATGCTCCTCGGGGATGAATTTTGGACCAAAATGTAGAAGGGGACTCTGGAAGGGGACCCTGAACTGCCCCTTTGATCCATTTAATAGTAATAATTAAAAAAAAAGAATTGCAACTTTTTAGTATGCTAGATTCATGCTAGCATTTTGCTGCCAAGGAGCACAAATGTATTGTCATTAATGTAAATGAGATCCAAAAACCTTTTAGTATGCGAGATTCATGATAGCATTTACTGCCAAGCAACTCAAATATATTTGCCGTTCATGTAAATGAGATTCAAAAACTTCAGAGAGCTTTTTCATCAGTAACTTTCGTCCTTAAGAATAACAGTTATGAGTCTGTACACTTACAAGAGGTTTTAAAAAAAGTTTCTAGTGTGTAGTGCAGATACTGCACACCATTAGCGAGATGCTCTATCTACACTATACACAAGAGAGTATAGTGTTGCCCAAAGGTAGATGCACAAAACCCCACAACCAATGTTAAATATTCATTCTAGTCACTGCATCATTTATGTGTCTTTCCAACAAGGAATCCACCCTGTTGAGAGCAACACATTTATCCACACTTAATCTAAGCTTAGCCTTTTAGACTGAATCACTGGGTTCGTCACAGAGGTTTTCCCACAATTCCGTGTGCCCAGGTCCCCGTCTAATAGCTGCCATTTAACTTCCGTTTCCATAGGGACCAGGATGCCTGACCATTGCCTTACCCATCTCAGAATGTTCTGGGCCATTGCTGGCAACGTGTATTCGTGCATCACGAACAGGTCTGAGGGCTCACACTCCACGGCGAAGCGGTTCGTCTCACTGTTGTACTCCACCGGACACACAAAGTATTGGTACTGGGAGAGCAGGTAGGCGAACTGCAGGGGAACCACACAGTTAGGGCTTGGCCCTCCGGAGGACCCTGTGTTAATAATGTATGCACTGAGGCTGGTAGTAGGCTTACAAGGAAACTGAAGACCACCGTTGAGAAGAAGCCACCGATGAAGCCTTCCCAGGTCTTCTTTGGAGAGAGCTGAGAGGAAACACAACAGCTTGTTAGAGCAACCGAATCTATTACAGTTACAATGCATAATAATAATAATAATAATAATACATGAGATTTATATTGTGCTTTTCAAGAACCCAGACACATCATGTCCAATCCCAAAAAAATTACAGCACATCATCGATTGCAATTAGTGCATATAATCAATTATTATAATTGATTATAATTAATTTTAACATTCCAAAAACAATGCAATTCAATTACCACCTTCAGATTTATACATCATGATGCACTAAACACATTTTGTTATGTTTACAACCCTACATGATTACACAAGGCCAATGGCTTTCCTCCAAAAGGACCCTGGCTCTCCAAACAATGTACACTTTCCCCCAAAACTTTGTAGAAAGCAGAAAACTTGCAAAAATAACACAAAACCCTAAACCGTATAGGAAGGTTTACCTTAATCAGAGGCGTTCTTCCAAAGAAGAAGCCGAACAGATAAGCCATGATGTCATTACAGATGACAGTTGATATTGGCACAATGAACCTGTAGCATTGAACACCAGTGTTTGTAATTTATATTCACGTTACATAAAGTTGTTGATGTTGAAAGAAAAGGAAGATTATAGACCATTTTGGATGGACATTGTGAGTTTGGGGATTCAATGAGTGACCAACAGTCCTAAATATTCCTATATTCAAATGAATGAAAATCATATGAAAACAAGGCTGTCTATCATGTAGTGGATTTGGTTTAGGAGGCCACAAAAGGGCATCATCTCCTGCTCTCCCATCAAGAACGAC
>JAOYMR010000005.1:8066415-8080604 GCA_025802075.1 Tenebrosternarchus preto
TTAAAATAGAATTTTTTTAAAAAAATTATAATAACTGAAACCGAATATAAACACAAACATTTGTGTAATATAAAAATATCTCTCTCTCTCTCTCTCTCTCTCTCTCTCACACACACACACACACACACACACACACACACACAAACGACTGCCTGATAACACACACTCATACATACACACAAACACACATCTGAACTGGGACACACACAGAATTAAGGTGGCACAGACCATCCCTTTTGTTTGCCAGTCAGTGGTAGAGCCAGAACAGTGCATACCTCCTTTATTTATTTATTTACTTTTTATAAAGGTCCAATTCTTCTCCACTTTCTGCTCTCACGTGTTTCTCTCTGTTCATCTCTCCTCACTCCTGTTCCATTTGATTTTAATAACAGTGTCACGCAGGCACATGTGAGAATTCCTTTGAGATGTAAAACTGCGTATGAAGTATGTAATTTTGTTTTGGCTCATGTCAGCTAGATACAGTTGGCGTTACTGGTTGCATTTCTCACGTTACAAGCTTGTGTTCTGTATGTAACAGCGCCCCCTTTTGGTAATATGTGGTTTTGGTCTAATGGCTATATGTTTGCTGGTCTCTGGCACAGGCCAGTTTCTATTCTGTTTGCTCCATAGAGCGAACAGAGAAGTCGAAAGAAACTGCCTCTGAGAACGTTAGCCACTCCAGCATTGGAAAAGATGCTGGTCATTATGGGAAACGTAGTACCTGTAATGAATTTGCCTCACGTTTGTATTGTGAAGTTTTGCTCGACAATCTGGGTTTAAGCGTAAAGAACTAGAGCTTTCGTATTGACTTTTTACCTCCACGATTGCTGCAGGCTATAAAAGATTTTATCAAATTGAGACTAACCCCAAATACACACACACACACACACACACACACACACACACACACACTACCTGTGAGCTGTTGTTGAGCTCGCCGTCAGGCACGTAGGGGTAGTGTATATAAAACATGTCATTCCGAACCATCTTTTTCCTCATTCGACAGGGTCCCTCTGTCATGTCCAGCTGGAACTTGTCCAGGTGCGAGCCAATCGGAGGCCCCCAAAGCCCCCTCTCACGCAGCAGCTCGTACTCGATACACACCCACTCGTCCGTCACGTACCTGAGGGCGTTCTGCTGCCTCTGCCAGAAAAAGGAAATAAAATGATGGCCGTATCATCCAAACTCTCCTCCGATACATTCAGAGCAGCAGATACTCTGTTGTATGTGCGATTCATCTAAAAACGAAGGGTTAACTAGAATATGGATTAACGAGAAGTCTGTGAAGAAAATGACTCTTCCGATAAAAACCTGTCATTTTTACATTAGCTCTTTCGAATCAAGACCTTTCACTGGTGCGAGTGTCTGTAAAATCAATACCAGCCTACTCATGTTTCAGGGGTCAGGCATCCCTTTAGACGACAGACAGTTCGAACGTGATCCAGATCTACTAAAATGAAGTTTGTGCGATGGGCTTGGCGCGTGGCCCACAAACCTCTTGATATTCTTTGTACTGCATGGCCACCAAGTCTCGCACCACTGCGATATGAGTGAACATCCACTGGAAGGTTTCCTGGAGAAACAAGCATTGTGCATCAGGAAAAACACACTGCTACTGCAGCGCTACGTGTGGTCTGTTAAAATACACCGGAGAACCGGCGAAGTCGAAGACTACTGGCCTGAATTATTTCAAGAAAAATACCTGACGTGAATGGATGTTCAGCTTGATGCTAAAATAAACATCAGAATTGTTTGGGAGCTCATTTGCATATTCTCCTTTACAAATACAAAACCAGTTGCTGCGCTAATGATTAAGGAAAAAGATCGATGGGTGGGCGGAGTCAAGGCGGGGCAGGGCGGGGCACCTGGGCAGAGAGGCTGCTTTTGTTCAGGCCGCTCTCTTTCTTGCTGCGGCGAGAGCCGGTCAGTTTGGACAGACCGAATCCACTGCTGACCCGGGACAGCTTGGACTGGGAGGGCGGGGCCACTGCCTCTCCTTTGCTGATGCTCTTCTTCTCATGGGCTAAACGGGGGATGGGGGGTGGAACAAAGAAAGGGTTGTGTAAAGGGGTTGGTGTGTGTGGTGTGCGTTTGTGTGTGTGTGTCTGTATGAGTGTGTGTATGTGTCTGTGGTGTGTGTGTGTGTGTGTGGTGAGTGTGTTTTTCTGTTTACCGAGGTGGTTCTGCCAGCTCTTGGCAGCAGGTTCCTCCAGAGCAGGCCGAGCAGTGGCGATGTCCACGTGTCCCCGGTCGTTGACGGGCAGGGACACTTTAAAAATGTCCTCCAGCATCTGCCTCTTACTGTGCATCAGCTCTGTCCACACGCGGTTCACAGCCTTCAGCAGGAGCTGACGCCCTGAGCAACGGAAACGAACGGAGACGTGGTCCGACCGGCCTTTTACGATCTATGGCGTAACCGAAGCCTGCCTTTCAAAGAAGCGTACCTTCGCTGGCGTCCTGGCTGTGGGGCGCGTCGGGCTCGCTCTCCGCCGGGACCATCACGTGCCAGGTGGTCATACGGGCCTCAGCCTCCAAGCCGAAGCCCTCCACGCTGCTGCAACGTGATGAGAGAGGGAGGTCAGCCGCACTAACAGTTCTGGGCCAAGGAACCGATCGTGAACGCTTTAGTTTTTTTTTCCTTTGAATAATCCCAAATGCTCGAGCATAAGGCAGAATCTCAAATCGTTTCCGCACGTGGGAGGGAGTTAGCCACGTGGGTTGGAAGCGTATGGAGTAGCTCACGTTAAAGCAGCCTGACAGTACGGGGTGCTAACGTCCTCTCCCTACTCTTCCCAAAGCACACGTCCTGTTGGACTCAGCTGTGGCTCTGCCTGGTTACCGAGCCCCGGCAACAGCAGCTTCTGCTCCGACGCCAGCGACGGCGGATGCGAGTCACACGTGAGAAAAGCACAAACACGCACGTGTACGGGCGCAGGGATCAGCCTGACGCACGCACGCTCGGCCCACGGGCTTTGGAACAGAATTTCCTGTTGCTCCTCCCCCTTTTTACTGCCAAACACAGACTCTACATCGCTGCCGTCCAATTGGAATTTTTATTTTCTCTTCCTACCCCGTTCCCAAGGGCACAGTCTAAGAAAAACACCTTCCCAAATCCCATCTCGGCACTTCCACGTACGCTCGTAAACACAGAGACAGTTATATGTGTAGACACACACACACACACACACACACGTGCATGCACGCACACACGCACGCACACACACACACACACACACACACATCCTCGCCCACCTCCCCGTGTGCAGGTTGATGAAGCAGTGGGCCAGGCAGGCCACAAACTCCTGGTCGTGGTTTCCAGGACCCAGTACCAGGTTGCGGTTGACGGTGAGCACGCGCAGAGAGTCCAGCAGCGCCACCTGCTGGGCGACGGTCCTGTGCGGCCGCGACAGCTGGTAGAGGATGGTGCGGTTCAGGCAGTGGTAGATGGGGTCCAGAGAGAGGCCCTGGGAGCGTCGCTTGGACTGGGGAGGGGGTCAGGGAAAGGGCGCAGACAGAAAGAGAGACAGAGAGAAAAAGACAGAGAGTGTGTGAGAGAGGGAGTCTTATGGAGACACTCTGAACTGCACGGAAACGTTTGTGTTACCGCATTAATTTCGTCACTATTCTGGGCAACGACGGCCTGAAACAGCTCCTTATAGATCACACGTTTTCCACAAGACCGGCAGCATTAAGACTGAAGCCGCTATAAACTGATTCTCAACCAGCCATGCCAACACTTTAGGGACCTCAGCACTTTAAAAGCTGACGAGCTCATCTGCTCGTTAGGGCTGCCCTGCCATTGCTCGGACGAGTTCATTAGGAAACCCCTTCGATTTCCGTGCGGCTGCTTGCAAGCGAATGTGCCGCAGTGACCGTGGGCGTCCACTAGGGGCGGTGTTGCACAGCGCTCTAGCACCTGCGCAAAAGGTTCATGCTGTGGATCACATATATATTTAATGCATTTCATCATTTATTCAGTTCTTTCTTTCTATATACTTTCCGAAGTTTATTGGGTCTTGTTTGTCATGTTGCTTCATTTTTATATGACACACTTTAAGCTGCATTTTAAAAGCCTGAAAGGGGATAAAAGCTTTTACTTTTATTCTCGTCACTTATTTATAAATGGCTGTTTTTATTATTCGACCTGTAACTAGTGTTCTGCTTGTTTTCTGGAGTGGTTCTTAAGACTGAACGTCTGTCTCCTCGAGGAGCCAGAAGCTGGTTAAGTTGTCAGGCTCTCATATCCTGCTTAGGTTCCCCTCGGGTGGTACAAGGAAAGAACGTGGTTAATGTGTGTATTTAGATGCCATGCTGTCTAGTTGTATCAGAGCAGGATTTACACGGGACTCTTATGTTCACTTCCTTCCATTTTCCAACCTGCAGATTTATCCTGAAATCATCATGAAACCATTCATTATCTGAAGTTCGGCGTTTAAATCAGGTTGGATGAAGTCACCTTACTGGAATGTTTGCAGCTGCGACATAGGGAATCTGATCCAGGATCAGTATTTTAAGGGCACTTTTACCCACTGCTCTCACCTGGCTGATCAGCTGCACTATGAACTCCACCACCAGCTTGGAGTCCTTGTTGAACATGCTCTGCCAGAGTTTGTCCACCACCCGCTGGGCAAAGTAGAACACGTTGTTGACCAGCACCTGGTAGCTCCCCCCAGTGGTGACAGGCATCGACGCGTCTTCTCCTGCGGGAACAGTGAAGGCGCATTAGAGGAGCGAGAGTTGGGGTTCATCTGCCACTTTCTGAAAGCTCAATCATCTGACCAGCAAACTGACCTAGAAGAACATCTGCAGCCAGGAGGTGATCCATCACACTGTCCAGGATGTAGGACTGGAACTCCTTCTGCTGGGTTCTGGTGGAGCGCTCAGGCGAAGCCTACAAACAAACACGCATCAGCACAGCATACAGACATTTGAAATTCAAACGTCCAGCCTGGGGGACCCGAACATCCCACAATGCTTTTTCGGCTCGCCGCCGTACGTAACGGTTATTATGATGGGAAAATCGAGGAAGCTGCGGAAAGCCAGCAAATAGGGTCTCACCTCGAGCAGAAGGTCTAAAATGGGCGTCTGCTTGCTGGCAGGAGTCGTGCACAGGTTGTCCATGATCAGCACCCGCATGAAGTCGAAGACGTACTTCTTGGCCGGGTGATTGGTCAGGTAGGTCTTGGAGCCCACATTGCAGTACTCCGATTGGCTGCGGTTCATGCCAGTGTCGGCGCCGAACGCTTTGAACTCCTCGGTGGGCGAACCGGCTTCGTCGTCCAGATCGGTGACCTGAGATAAGGTTTGGGACTCGTTCGCACAGCGTGTTCATACATCGTGTGACATACACATAAATACAGACTGGTAATATCTGCACGCTCGCTGAAGCGTGAAATTAGCTTAGAGGTCAGCGCTTGACACGTTTGACAAAGGCTTCAGACCTTGGCCAGCGCATCGCTGAAACTGAATGGAGTCTAAACGAATCGTTCCTCATCTCAAAGCCTTACAGCGACCATTCCGGAGTCTAGAGGGGAGAAGGGCAAAGACGTAAGAACGTACCATCTCCGAGTACGGCCGGATGTTGAAGGGGAAGACGGCGGCGGCCAGAGCGCACAGGAAGTCCGCGCTGTGCCACATGGCGCCCAGGTCGGGCACGTTGTGGTAGAGGTAACGGAAAAACTGCATCAGCGTCACGGGGTATTCCCTGAGCCACGAGCCCTCCTCCTCCGACTGCCATGGCTACGGGAGGAACACAGAGAGCAGAGGGAAAGCACTTCTTTAAGAATCCCTTCCCCCAACTACACAGAGGCCATGACTCTGCCAGGTGAGCTACACATCATGGAGGAATCCCTGAACCCACACATCTGTTACAGGAGCAAATTTAATTTTGGAAGAAAATCCTGTCATGACCCCACATGGTACATTGGCTCTCAGTAAAATTATGGTTGAGAACGTGCTCAGCTGGTAGATTTGAACTTTAGGTAAAGTTCAATAAACAGATTACAACAATACTTTTGACAGGTTGAAACCACAAAAATGAATCACATAGAAGTCGGACAACATTATAACATACAAGGTACTTGTTATGAATCGCCCAGTCTAATAAATATACTGCACGTTATATGAGTGCTGTCTGATTACTCTCTCTGTCTCTAACTTCTACAGTGCCGATTTCAAAATCAAAAGCAAAGAGAAAAGTCAATGGGGTGAAGCTCCACGCGGTGCCGGCGGAGTCCAGCAGGGGGCGATGCTCGGCCTCACCAGGTTGAGCATGCTGCGTAGCATGGCTAGCAAGAGGAAGGCCGCCTCCGTGCACACGCTGTGGACCGATCCCACCACCGGGGCGGCACCCGCCGGCACGCCGAAGATGAACGTCCAGATGGAGTCCAGGTCAAACTGCGAGGGTGGGGGTGCGGGTGGGGCAGCAGAAAAGGCGGCAGTCACTCAGGGGCAAATTTTCAGGACTAAGTTCTTTTTCAGATTATTTAAAGGGAATTGCAGTAATAATTAGGAACAGAATACCGGGAAAACGCACACAATTGTTCTGTGTTTAAAGATCAATACATAGATATGTTGAAATGGTTATAAATAATAAATATACACAAACAAAGCTACATACATATGAATGTAGCTGAATGGTTAAAACAAGAACATTCACAGGCGTGTCAGTAACTCTTAACTTCTTGTGTTTACATTCATGTCTTTTCTGGGGCATAAAGAGAGAACAGAAACGCATGTGCAGCGTCTGCCCTAAATGTTCTGACAAACACAGAACTGTGTGGTCAGATTATCACTGGTGTATTGACCCAATGGTACAATAATACAGGAGCAAGCAGGTAATGTAGGACCTTAAACAGTTCCTCCAGCAGTTAGAGGAGTTCACAAGAAGGGAGAAAAAAAAAAAAAGAGGGTTACGGCAATGACACGAAGGGAATGTCAATGACACGTGGGGTTACGGCAATGACACGTGGGGTTACGGCAATGACACGTGGGGTTACGGCAATGACGCGGGCTTGTGTTACAGCTATGACGCGGGGGGACTCGCATTTGGTTCGATCACTAAGGCTGGAAGGTTGGCGTATTGACGCGCACCTGTAGGCAGTCTGGCAGCTCGGCGACTGGCTGCTGCAGGAAGAGGGCCATGAGCAGGAAGTAGAGCTCGGGAACGTTGGTGTGCTTGGGCAGCAGCGTCTGCAGCACGGGGAAGCCCAGGAAGTGGCAGGCGTCGCGGTTGATTTCGCGTACCGTGGACCTGCCGCCTGCGCTCCGCCCCACGTTGAAGCCTGCGCCACAAGAGACCAGGGGGGGCCTCGGTTTACAGGACCAATCGGATAAGGCGGGACAGCGCAAAACTAAACAGCATTTACATTTACATGCATTTAGCAGACGCTCTTAGCGACGTACAAGAGTGCTTCGTTATTGACTCACAGAATGCATCCTAGTCAGTAAGTAGGTTAGAGTTCAGTAGACATTTGAACTAGATCACTGCTAGAATACAGTCCTAGTATGAGTTCTAGGCATTGGAAAGAGCAATGAAAGTGCAGCATCAGTGGTCACCGAGATACTCTACAAATAGATGAGTCTTTAGTCTGAGATACTCTACAAATAGATGAGTCTTTAGTCTGAGATACTCTACAAATAGATGAGTCTTTAGTCTGTGATACTCCTGAAACAGATGAGTCTTTCGTTTGAAGACTCCAAGGGATTCTGCAGTCCAGACAATCAGTGGAAGTTCATTCCCACCATCTTGGATCCAGGACAGAAAAAGGTCATGTTTCAAGCTGAGCTTTACATCAGAGCTTTACGGTCTTACGGCAACCTTTTTCTAATGGATGATGGGAATACTTGTTTCTTTTGGGTTATTGCTTTATGAATACTGCTGGGAAACCCTGGTCAGCTCTTGTACTCTCAGGAAGGCATTTGTTTCAAAGAGCCTGTTCAACTAGTGGAGCCCAAAACACAAAACTGCTCATGGCACTCTCACCCAGCACCGTGCCGATCTTGTTGGTGAGCACGGAGTCGGTGTGGTCCAGCCAGCCCCCACCGGACAGGCCCTCTTTGAAGCGGCCCAGGATGGACTGGTTGCTGAGCAGCACCACCAGGATCCAGAGCGCCGCCGTCACCGTGCTCGAGTGGATGTGCTCCTCCATGAACATCAGCAGCCAGTCGAAGCCCAGCGTGCGCACCAGCTCCTCACACGCCCTGCAGGGGGCAGCACCGAGGTGTCAGAGGGGGGCGGGGGGGTCACACACAGCTCTCAACACAAACGGCTCAGATTTGTAACTTTTTAATATTAGGGTGTAGATTTGATAAAATGGAAAACAGCTATTTTCATTTCTAACCTTCAGCTATTTCTAATCCATATCTGGTAATACTTCATTTAGAGTGGTCCTTAGATAGATAAATACTAAACTCTTAACCGAGTATCTGAATGCATCAGAGGAGAGCTTGGATACAACCAGGTAGAACATTTCAAGGGTCAGAAACCAACAATCAGACATTAAATCAACACAACTAACCATAACCTCAACCCAAAACCGATTCTAATAGCAACCTTAAACTTGACACAAAATCTCATCTTAATCCTGTCCTGACCAATTTACAGAATGTTTATAACCCGTCTATAACAACTTCAAGTATGCCAGGATGGAATGCATTATACCAGCTACATGTTCAGTGACTTCTGAACATCTACAGATATGAACTTGGACACTCCAAATAAAGTGAAAAACGAATTCGTCAGATTACAAACAGGTGAATGAATTCATCAGATTACAAACAGGTCTCATTTACTGAGTTAATTAACACCCAGCTGCTACATCGTTGATGAGGGTCGTTTGAGTACTTATTTAATCTAAAAAGGTCCACTCAAAATAAAGGTGATACTTCTGGCCTAAAACACCTTCATGCTGTGACTAATGTCTATGCAGTCCCATTAGTGGACCTATGTGTGGTGTGGCTAATTTGGTCGTTCGTGGCTGCAAGCAAGTGGTTTCTCACTGGGCGTTAACAGCACACTTCTCTCTGGAGCTGAAGAGCAGCCTGAGCAGGACATCCAGGAGGCGGTTCCTCAGAAGGATCACGTTGGAGGAGATCAAACCTCCAAAGTCCTCATCGTTACCTGAACACAAATGAGGCCAGTCAGAAGACAGCAAATGAAGGAGATGTGAAGGGAAACCTAGATAACAAGTTCAAACTTGGGTATGGAGAACTTCACAACATGGAACTTTAACATAAATGAAATTGCCAGCTGTCCGGTTCTCAGGGTAGAAAGGCCAGAAGCATGAAGATCTCTCATGGTGTACACCTCTCACCTCCGTCTAGCTTCTCCTCGTTGTTAACCTCCATGACCACAAACTTCTCACAGACCGCAAATGTGGGTAACGTAGATGATATGAACTGGCCAAACCTAAAAGAAAACAATCACTATATAAAACTACACATAAACCTTGAGCCAAGGCCCAAACAGTTCCTTCCCCTCAGCATTATCACTCTTAGCTGCATTATAAATGTTCATAAACTTTGTATAAGGTTCCTTTGGCCATTTAAAACCAAATAGTCTTGTTTTGAGTGTGGGGTGAGAGGCTGGTGGTGGTACAGCTGTAGTTTAAGAATCAGCTGAAATGTCCATGGTGGAGGAGTGTGCGGGTGGAGGTAAGCTCACCGGAGGAGGTCGTAGGAACTGGGGAAGCCCTGCAGCAGCAGGCTGAGCACGGTGCTGATGGCTGCCACGGTGGGCTGGGACAGCGACTGGTCGCGCAGGGTCAGGAGAAGCTTGGGGATCAGCTGGAAGTCCCTCAGGAGCTTAGCGTTCTTCGCTGCCTCGCTGGAAACACACAGAGATCAGGAGTCAAATCAGACAACGAGGCCTTTAATGAAAAGGAGGCATTACAACCCCCAACCAACCCCAAAAAAAGGCATCTCTCAAACTGAAACTTGCATAGTTTTTTATTAAAAACAGGATGGGTTTTTTCCAGTTACATTTTTGTGATGGTTTTCGAGAAGATGTTCAGACTAAATATATATGGCAACCCACTGACAGACAATTCATCACATGACAGGGGGGGAAGGTTCAAAGAAGCACACTATAAAGACGGGCTGAAACACCTCACCTGGATTCAGTTAGGAGTTCAATGAAGTGTTCGAAGAGAGACAGGTGCAGTTCATATGGAGCATGGAGCCAAACCTGTGGCCAAACATCAGAGAACTTCTCACATATGGAAAATCAAGAACCTTGAAAATGCCCAGCAAATAAACAAACGAACCAACGAATAGATGAGCTGCCATCTCTCCAAACCATGACCCCAACCCTACATTTCAAGCCAAACCAGTCCCCCCTACAGGGGAGGGGCTGTACCTCAAGGTCACAGAGCAGATCCTGGAAGGCGGTGGAGTTGGGGATGATGGAGGTCTCGTGGCCGCTGTCAACCGTGCCCACCAGCGAGAAGGTGAGGTGCAGGATGTGGCTGTTGAGCAGTGAACGTTTCTTCTTTAGCAGCATGGCCAGCAGCTGAGGGAACACAGCGCATAGCTCAGTACAAACCCAGGGGTCCAAGCATCTTCTCAGCACAACATAAGTACACGGTTACAAAGTCCTTACTCAATACAAATCCTCTACATGGTTATCAATGAAAATATTACACCATATCTCATCTATAAAGGACTTCAATAAAGCAACGATCTTTTCTGTTATATCCAGGTCCTCTTTCACATTATGCCTCCTCTGAACTCTTTCAAATGCAGCATGTTCACACTTCACTACTTGCAGTAATGATCAATATTCGTATCGGCACAGTGTAAAGCGTCTGAAATACTGGGATGTCCGCACAGATCTTCCAGCTTTAAAGCGTAGAAGGTTGTGTGAACAACGACATCAGAAGAACCGAGTTCCAGCAGCTCTTTATCTGCTGCTCGTGCTCGAGTCTGCCTTCGTCACGGCCGAGGGCCAACCACCCTCCCCCACATGGTGGTTCTGCGAGGGTGGTCTTCTCCATCACCTGGTAGCCTTTGATGCGTTCCATCTCCTTGCTGGCCAGCGGGTTGCTCTTGACGACGCACACCAGCGCTTTGACGGCGGCGTACAGGCCCTCCACGTCCGACGCCATGGCCACCAGGCCCAGTATTGCAGCGGCACCGCCCACGTACTGCAGGTTGGTTGCCACGGGCTTGGGAACGAACGCCCTCACGCCTTGGGGTGGGTGCCGAGGGAGAAGGGAGACAGACACCTGGTGTTAGCAGCGAGCCGATGTGATTACCACCAGCCCCTGGGGGACCCTTTCCTCAAAAAACATGGAGGTCAAACACTTTACATTTCAAGCTCTACTGTACTGAAGGAAACCAAAGGTGGAAATATAATAAAACAGCAAACAAAGAACAAGTGGCCTACTTCGACTTGCATTGTATCAAATTTTACCATATTGTATTGCCTGCATATATGGTTAGATGGTGCATGGTGTTAGAGCTCTGTTCAAGCCTTACCCAGGTAGCCTATCACCGCAGCTCCGATGGTCCTGGCTGGGCCGTTGAGGTGACCAGCTGCATTGTGGATGAGCTTGACTGGTGAGGCATTATCGTGCGACGAAACCGCCAACTGCACAGAGGTTTCAGTTACCAAGGTTGGACCAACTCTGCTAAAGAGTCCTTCAAAAAAGACCTTACAAATTACAGCCAATGGGAAATCTGAAAGTTCACTGAGGCCCATCTGGCAGGAGGACGGGGTGGTGCTGTGCTCTCCTGCTGACTCCGCACTTCGCTAAGCACTAGTGAGTGTGTGAACGCGCTCGGACGCCCCGAGAGGGCGCCCCCGAGGAGCCTGGGCTGAACTTTCCAAAAAAAAAATACACGTCTAGGGTGTTGTGTTCTGTAGGCTGGTGGTCAAGAAGAGGACGGCTCACCTGTTTGGCGATGGCTTTGCTGTCCAGTTTGTTGTAGACCTTGCGGATCTTGGCCACGGTGACGGAGGAGATGGAGAGAGCGTACAGGCTGAAGGAGACCTTCTCCTCAGGGACCAGCGCCACTGGGCACGGGGGCAAGGCCTCCGCCTTTGTGTCTTTACCTGCAGGAGGGGGTGGGAGGGGGTAGAGAGCGTGTGTGGAACTTGGGACTGTTTATTGTGACCATGTGGAGCCCTGAGTGTGTGGGGATGCGTGCGAACGCTTGGCTCAAACGAGTAAATACCGGCTCCCATCGGAAAGTGAAAGGGCCCCTCCTCAACCTCCAACCAAGAGCAGGGGTGTGCGCACATACACACACTTAAGGCATACCACTGGGAAAGTAATTAACAGTCTCTTCGGTGGTTGAAGGGTTTGACTAATGTTGCTATGACAACACTCTCCCGGGCTAACTGCAGTGGCTGTGTGCAACTTTGAAAAGTGTAGCGCGCTAGGGAAAGCAGCATTACGGAGGATGAGAGACGAGACAGCCATCTTATGACTGAGAGCTCGTAGATGACCTGACATCTCAATGACGTGTTGTGTGGATCCGCAGAGCGGTACGCCAACTAAACACTGACTGGGTGTCTGGTAGTGCTGGTCGCTGGTCACACAAACAATACTTGTCCTTGAGCTAATGTCTGTGTATGACGCCTGCACACGTCTGTGTATGACGCCTGCATACGTCTGTTGTATGACGCCTGTCTGTTGTATGACCCCTGTCTGTTGTATGACCCCTGTCTGTTGTATGACGCCTGTGGAGGACTACAAATAATTGGCAGTACACACTGACAATAAACTGGACTGGACTAAGAACACTGATGCTCTCTACAAGAAGGGCCAAAGTCATCTCTACTTCCTGAGGCGTCTGAAGTCATTCAACATCTACTGGATCACGTTAAGGATCTTCTATAAGGATCTTCTGTGGTGGTGAGTGCCATCCTCTATGCCTGTACACAGGAGCACATTCAGCGCGAGACTCATTCCTCGAAAGGCACCACAGGAGGTCGTTCCTACCTGTGGCAGTCAAACTTTACAACTCCTCCCTCAATGTTTGACCCTTCATCTGTTCAATGTGCAATCATACAGTGTATTCAGGTGAACTGCTGTTCAATGTGCAATCATACAGTGTATTCAGGTGAACTGCTGTTCAGGTGTTCCATGTTTATCATCACTTGCACTTTAAAACTGTTATAGTTAAACATTCTATCATTTATTAAGAGTATATTTATTAAGAGTATATTTATTAAGAGTATATTTAGAGTGTTTGTTCTATTATTATTATTTTTCTCGTCCAAACAAACGGCTGCAACTGTACCAACTGTAATTTCCCTCTGGGATTAATAAAGTGATTCTGATCTGTGTGCGACGCCTGTCTGTCTGTGTGCGGCGCCTGTCTGTCTGTGTGTGGCGCCTGTCTATGTGTTTGTGGATAGAAAGCAGGGATCTTCCCATGTGTATAAAACAGAACCTACACTCCACCCGTCCTGGACAAACGGGTTACTATTTGATTTTCTTTTAAATGTTCTCTGACCAGAACGTCTCAAGCCCAGTACTGCTCCTGGACACTCTCCACACTGCGGTCCAGCTGCGACCCTGAGACCTGGCTCTAACGTCCCAGCTGAACTTAAAGGCCTTGAGAAGCTGGATCAACTGAGGCTGGAGCTCAGCTCTGGAGGACAGCACCGTTTCGAAAGCGGGGCTGGATTATCTCTGCTGTGGACTGTGATCACAAAGACCCAGATCTGGGCATCAGCCTATGCGATCAATTAAAGCAGCTGGTGTATCCATGGCTGGCTCAAGCCCCGCCCCTCTCCCGCCCCTTTCCCCGCCCATTGCCGCAGCTCCTCACTCACATGGCAGGTAGACGGCCTGCAGGCTGCCCACGTAGTTGGGGCCCAGTTCATAGATGGCAGCCACGCTGGTGGCGGGCAGCGCCTCCTCCAGGAAGTGCGTGGGCCCCAGGCGCCACACCAGGGTGGAGAGCTGGCGCTGGGCTGGGGGAGTGCCCACGTAGCTGTACACGGTGCTGAGCACTGGGGGGTTGGCTGCGCCCGAGCCGCCCGGGGCGCTGTGCACGTAGTGGAGCTGGAACAGGGACAGAGGGATGGGGGAGAGAGAAACAGGTAGAGAGAGAGAGAGAGAGAGAGAGAGGGTTGGGGAGGGAGAGAGAGAGAGAGGGATGGGGAGGGAGAGAGAGAGAGAGGGAGAGGGAGAGAGAGAGAGAGAGAGAGAGAGTGAGACCCAGAGAGAGAGATG
>JAOYMR010000005.1:8082424-8100159 GCA_025802075.1 Tenebrosternarchus preto
CCCCCCCCCCCCCCCCCCCCCCCCCCCCCCCCCCCCCCCCCCCCCCCCCCCCCCCCCCCCCCCCCCCCCCCGCCCAACTGAAGGTGATTACCACCTGGGTACATATAACAAACATATAATGTACATCATAACATATTGTCCAAAAATGATTTTTTTTTTTTTGTTGTTTTTTTTTTAAGTGACATGGCTACATATTGTCATTCTGGACACTGTGTCTTTAAAACAAACTATGCTAAGCTAAGCTAAGTCTAGCACAGAACCTTTAACTGGACCCAGAGCTCAGAGCACGGCAAGCACGTCTACTCCAGCACTGCTGTATTACACTCCAGACGCTCAGGAGCACAGAGACGTGACACTGAGACAGTGAAAGGACTGGAGGCACAACCGAGAAACATGAATGAAATGCTCAGTGCTGGTGGCAACAATGATGTCATCCACAAAAAAAAAAAAAATTATATAGGTCAGAGGACATGCTGCAGAAAGCTATATATAAATACAAAACCAGCATTTACATTCAGGAGAGGGTGAGTACAGGCGAAGAGATAGAGAGAGAGGGAGAGAGACAGAGAGAGAGAAAGAGAGAGGGAGGGAGGGAGGGAGAGAGAAAGAGAGAGAGGGAGGGAGAGAGAGAGAAAGAGAGAGGGAGGGAGAGAGAGAGAAAGAGAGAGGGAGGGAGGGAGAAAGAGAGAGGGAGAGAGAGAGGGAGAGAGAGCTGAAGAAGAAAGAGAGCACAAGTGAGACAGAGATGAAGAATTCTGCAGGCAGCTACAGGCCCTGCTTCAGCTCATTAATACTACATAGCACAGCCACTCAGTACCACTGTGCCAGGGGTTGTTTGAAAACACGCCCACTCACATCTCTCTCTCTCTCTCTCTCTCTCTCACACACACACACACACACACACACACACACACACACACACACACACACACACACACACCCTACTGAACACGCTTCATTTCTCTCTATATACCCACTTTCCAACCCAAAACACTTGGCTGCTCCCAAAATTATGGCACCAACCTACACTACTTCTCTACCAAATACTGGTCAAACACAGGTTTATACACACGCACGGACACACACGCACGGACACACGCACGGACACACGCACGGACACACGCACGGACACACACGCACGGACACACACGCACGGACACACACGCACGGACACACACGCACGGACACACACGCACGGACACACAATCCAATTCTCTCAACATCTATTTTCACTACATAATGATTGGAAGTCAGCAACTTTAGAAACTATCAGTACCTGGAATTCTTCAGCAGATAAAAGCACCACACATTTGACTTTCGAAAATCGAACTCTCAAGTCAGCAACTTTCTGAACTTTTTTTCCTCTCCTCTGACAGTTTCTTTCTAGTAATTTTACACTTTGCGAACTTTTATCAGCTACTGTCCTTCTTGAGCACTGAGCAGCTGTCCGCTGTGTCAGGAGGTGTGTGTGTGCGTGAGTGTGTGTGTGTGTATGTGTGTGTGTGTCCGTGTGTGTGTATGTGTGTGTATGTATGTGTGTGTGTGTGTGTGTGTGTCCATGTGTGTGTGTGTGTCTGTGTGTGTGTGTGTATGTATGTGTGTGTGTGTGTGTGTGTCCGTGTGTGTGTGTGTATGTATGTGTGTGTGTGTGTCCATGTGTGTGTGTGTATGTATGTGTGTGTGCGTCATGTGTGTGTGTGTGTGCATATGTGTGTGTGTGTGCGCGTATGTGTGTGTGTGCACGTATGTGTGTGTGTGTGCGTGTATGTGTCCGTGTGAGTGTCTATATATGTGTGTGTGTGTGTATATGTGTGTGTGTGTGTATATGTGTGTATATGTGTATGTATATGTGTGTGCGTGTGTGTGTGTGTGTGTGTTGGGGCACTGACCACTTCCGATGCCGCTGACCACGGCGCCATCGCTCACGCTGGAAGTGTTGGCATTGTTTGACGGTGCATTGTGAGGGGCCAGACTGGGCAGAAACAAACAACTGGATGGGGAAAAAGAGAGAGGGAGGGAGAGAGAGAGAGAGAGAGAGACAGAGAGAGAGAGAGAGAGAGAGAGAGAGACAGAGAGAGAGAGAGAGAGAGAGACAGAAAGATGTTCAACACACTTGTCATTTCCTATTATTCATTTTAATAAACTGTACTTCTACAAAACGAGCCAGAGCAAACTGCACTACATGGGCTCAGTGCAGTGGTGTGGGACCAGGCTACGTATTCAACATTTGTGCCTCTTTGTGGCTCTGAGATCCAGCATAAGGGCAATAAAACACAAGGCACTAAAACCCTCTCGGCGCCTGACACAGCAAATCTCCATTGGAAACTTGATGCTTCTGAAGAACTTGTACACACCCCAACAATGAAAGTGTTTACAAACAAATAACAAAACAGCAAACACACACACCACTGCGACTCACAGGGTCCGGTTCAATAAACACACACACCACTGCGACTCACAGGGTCCGGTTCAATAAACAAAACATCGAAAATGAACCAAAGACCAGTAGACCGACGTGGTGTCACTCACTACAGCTCAAAACACGCCTACTGTGTCAAATTTACTCTAATATAAGCTTTAGATACTAGAAAAAATCATACACACAGCTTTACCCGAACAATAGCGTGTGTGTGTGTGTGTGGTGGTCCAAATATGCATATTACCATATGCCCCACCCCCTGAGATGCCGAGCCCAGCTGTGCTCAGCTCCATTATGCCTCTCTATCCCAACAAGGAATGAGTTAATATGAATATTTTATAGAAGCAGATGAGGAGCTGTGTGTGTGTGTGTGTGTGTGAGAGTGTGTGTGTGTGTGTGTGTGAGTAAGAGGAAATGTGGGACAGCACAGCCAGCACTACATCTTTCATGTGAACAGCGTGGCCTTCTCCCATTCTCCCGCCGCCTGCCAGAGGGAGCAGGGGATAAAGCCTGTTTACTCTGTGGGTCAGGGAGCAGAGAGGAGGCCATTCTGTTCTCACTCGTTTACCTCACGCATTACTCCAGGTCCTTCTCATAACGAGCCCCACCTTGTATATTATTATTGACGTTCTGGGCTAAACTTTAGAAGCTGCAAAATCCAGTCTTTCCCCGTTATATATGGGTCACGTTAGATAAAATTAAGGGTCAATGGCAATCAACGTGAAGAACAATAACGTGGTCTCCTGCGATCAGTGTGCCTTTATAATTCATGAAAACTATCACCTACAAAAGGCAGGAGTTATTTCGAGAACGCGAACCCGCCATCCTGACGGAATTACCCAAAAACAATCACAGATGGGGCTGCGGGACCGTAGCTATGCGGGAACACGACGTGCTTTCTTGTGCTATGCTTTCAACCCTCACGTGCTGAGAGATTTATCTTCAGGTATTCGTTTTTTTCAAGTCCGAAGCGTAGAGCCCGACCCTTTATATGCAGAGGACTGAGAATAAACAGATGTGTCTTTAAAAAACCAAAAAACAACAACAACAAAAAAAACAACCAAAAAACAAAATATCTGTCTTCCTACAGGATTCCTACAGTGTTTCACCAATCTCATGACTAGCTGAGGGGCACCCCAACGTTTCTCCCTGACGGTTCAATCTTTCGTAAAGGCGGACCCACCCGAAGCCCTCCAGAGACGTGTCGAACTCCACGAAGGCGGGCGTGACGGCCGAGCCGTGCAGGCGGATGTCGTGCGGCGTCGTCATGGAGACCAGGCACTTGACGCGCGTCAGGGGCACGGTGCTGCCCTCGGCCGAGCGCACCAGGCTGCGGCTGATGCGGTACTGGCTGTTCTCCTCGCATGTCGCAAACACGCTGTCCGGCCCGAAGCCCTCCATAGACGTGGTCATGCTGCCTGTAACGGCGGGAAACACGGCGGGAAAAGTCTCTTAGACCAGCTATAGATATGATCAGGTGGGTTTTTATTTGTTTTTTTTTAAGCCTTGCATCCTATTTTTACACCATTTTGTTTGTAAACTCTCAATTTTGATTCCTTATATGCTGCAAAATGTCACTTCATACTGAATCATCAAAATATGAAAATGGTAATTTTTGCTTTAGTAATAATGCAGTATAGCTTCATCTTTTGGACTAGTACTATAACATTGGAACAAACCCACAATAAAACATCTGGCAGGAGGGGTTTTGGTACAGCCATGACTGTGTGGAAGCCATTACTTCCAAGACCTGCATAGCTGGTCCACAGACACAGGTGTGTAGACATCTTTAGAAGTTTTACAGTTACCAGCTGGATTACAGTTTCCAACTGCCATACCGAAAATTCTCTTTTTTTTTTTTAAAGCCCAGAGGATTAGCCATAAAGAGAGGTTAAAAGGTCATTCATGGAATCCAGGGGTCAAAACTTGAACTGAAGTGTTAAACTCCATCCAACACTCGGAAGGTGGAACAGAGCTTCCTGTCCAGCGACATACATCCTGTTTTAGGTTGCCGTCATTCCTGCCCTGATCCATTTCAACAAAAGAAATGGATCTGTCTTTTAAAAGAAAAGTCGTTTTTACTTAACAAAGATGGACCCCAAAATAAAGGTCGAGATCGTTTGCTGAGATTACGCCTTCTTGCAGTGGACTAAAACGTTGAACATGGTTAGGATCGCTCAATTCAATCGACCTGTTCTGGTATGCAGTCGTAAAAACCTTTGCATTTACAAGTGTTATTGGGATTCCTTGAACATGAAGTCCTAAAGAGTTATAAACAGTTATTAAAGGTCTAAAAGGAGAGGAGGAACTAAGAAAACGGCTCTTTCTCCTGTTCCTACTTACTTCTCATTTCAGCTTCGTAACTGAGCGAGCTTGGCTTATGAACCCGATACTGTTTCAGCAGCTTCTTGTCCCAGGCGCCACAGTTCAGTGGGTTGCCCAATCGCAAAAACTCCCTGTGGAAGGAAAAAACAAGGAATCAACCAAATAAAACGAGAAAAATAAAAGTTTTTACCTGTTAGAAATTCAGTAATTTTTTTCATGCACTTTCTTTTGCTGAAACTTAGCAGTTGTAATTATTCATACAATTTTGTGATTTGACATTCAACACATACAAAAAATACCACTTGCATATCACTTATCACTTATATTTTACTTACACTAAATAAATTCTGGTTTGTTGTGTCTAGACAGGTAATGTTATACATATCTGACCTGCATAAAACTAAACAAACCAACCAACCAACCACTGTGGTCCTGAAATGGCTTTGTTAAATTGCTCTACTGTCAGAGACCATCTGCGGCACCATAAACCTTGATCTTCACATCTGAACTTTTATCACATGTGTAAACTAGAGCTTTGCTCCCCGTTCCTGCTTCTCAGGTGGAGCTCGACCTGGAGGAGGAACGTCAAGTTCTGCGCCTGATCCGTGCAGAGTTACTGCAGTCCAACGTGCCCCCATCCCATCCCATCCCGCCCCACCCCACCACGCCCGGCCGGCAGCGCGGAAAATTGGAAGCGCTAATTCAGCCGCGCGCCTCCGTGAAGCCTCTTCACGGATGAATCATGAATCTGAATCAAAAACGCAGAGCGCCATCAAATCCGATCGCTTCGCCCTTGTGCGAAAGAGCCACTAGTCTTCCTGCTAGGGGTCCGTCTGGATAAGCAGGCAATTCTGCTCACGGTGAGAGGATTCTATTTACAAGGTAAATCAAATAAAGATATGGTTAAATCCTATGGGACCCTCTAAGGCGGAGCTGATTTTTAACGAGCTGACGCATCTGCTCCTAGACTAAAAGAATCCAAATGTCACAGACTGTGAGGGTGACACACTGCATAAGACCAGCACGTTATGTTAAAGAGGTTTCTCAGGGAGAAAGAGGCTCCAAGTCTCTGGGATGGATGTCAGTCAACAGGAGTGGGTAGGAGTAGGAATGTTCTGGAAAAGCCAGCAGTACCAGATACTGAGTGGTGTGTGTGTGTATGTATATACATATATATACACACACACACACACACACACACACAGATATATATATATCAGTTCACCGAGAGGAAGGGCAGTAATGGAGGTCAATTGCTATTCTATGAGATGTCATGAAATCAGTCATGTGACCTAAAGTCAGGCAGTAAAACATGGTGTAATTGCTTTTTTAATACCAGCACCCAATTGCCAAAAGCCTCGGTGACCGAATCCTTTTTTATTGTGAAAAACATTAAAAGGTCATTTTCAGCTACAAATTTGCGTGAACTATTAGAACTAATATAGTTAATATATACTACTATACTATTATATAGTATATACTAATATACTATTATACAGTATATTCCTATATACTATTATACTATTATTAATGACGTTCCACGAGCTTCTAGCATGTCATATTTCCACGCCTGCCAAAGCATCTTTCTGATAGCGTACTCCCCGCTTTGACCCCCGGCGCTCACCGTAGTGCGGCGGGCTGCAGTGCCTGCGAGGCCAGCCTCTCGAAGGCCCTCTGCAGGGGCGGGTGTAGCGGGTGCTCCTCGTCGGCCAGGGCCCGGCCACAGCGCTGCAGCAGGCGGGAGTGCAGGCCCGCCTCGCCCAGCACCTGCTGGTTACGCTCCCAGTGCACCAACACCTGCACCATGTTGGCCACTGCCACCTGCAGGTCCAGGGCATGCTGGGGAAGGAGGGTGGGGGTGGGGGGGTGTGTGTAAGACGGAGCATGGGAAAAATTTGTTTCTTTTTTTTTTTTTTTTTTGTAGCCCTGGAGCCTGCAGACTACATGGATAATAAGTGCTGCACAATGGCCTTTTAATCATCTCAGACACAAAGGTTTCTGCTAACCACACACACGCGCGCACACACACACACACACACACACACACACACACAAAAAGGTACAGCACTGACAAATTGCAGAAACCACTATTTATTTATTTAAAAAGGTTTTATGTTATGATCCGCCAGGATCAGTAAGAGCACATCCTTGTTTACTGGGAGAAGGAGCTGCGCGGACAGTAACTGGGTTCAAGGCCAAACCCAATCACTGGGAGCACTGGGACCTCGGTACTCCACTACAAGCTTCTCCCATTCCATGCAGAACCTTTACTCAAAGAGCAGGCTCTTCTCTGCAAAGATACCACCTAATGTTACCCTTACCGTTGGATAATGTGAAACAACGGGAATAGGCCTAAATTTAGACGGTTCGTCCAAACGAGACTGACGCTAGCCCAGTTAAGGCAGTGAGAGGGACGGGCTGGGCTCCTTTTCCCTGGAACAACACACGGCTTTGCTATCTCTCGGGTTCTTCTTTCTGCAGTGTCTCCTGGACATCTGAGCTGAGCTTTTGTTATAGCTGTGGAGTACAATGAACCTGGACAGACCTGCACTGGCTTAGCTGAGGTATTTCAATTATATTAATGGTTTGTGTTGGGGGGGGGGGTATGTGATTGTTTCTTGCATATCTTGTTTTTGCTAAAAGTGTTAACTTATACAAGACCCCGATCACAGCATACCTGAGCCTCAACTGTAAAATTAGCTGGAAATGTACAGTATGAATCATTCTGGCATGAAGCCTGGTATATGAAGTCATGCTGCTCTGTTTGTTTCAGAGGCTTTTTCGAGACTGCAAAAATGTTTCTCTCTTTTATCAGCAAGTAAATCCGTTTCGCGTGAAGGAAACGGATAGAGGAAGTTTGCTGAGGTATCTGAACTGAGGAAACTAACAGGAACCAAAGGACACCACGGCCGAGAACCTAGAACCCGACAAAAGTGATCTGAACAATGCTGTCAAAACTGTGCGTAGATGTAGTCCATTTAAAATAATTGAAATGAATAGCTCCCTTGAGGGGAAAAAACATTTCTGATGTCTTGCAAAGGAAATAAAGTTTAGAACTTAACTAACAGGCAATTAGTGTTACCGACTAACTACATATACACTCGTAAAGGCACTCAACCCTCAAACAGACGAGCTAAAGGCTCGTGGGAGATAAAGTGGAGCATGTGGCCAGTCGAAACAAAAGCAGAGCGTAGAGGCCGTTACCTCAGGCTGGGTGTCTGAGGTGACGGAGGCCAGCAGGTCTACCATGGCCAGGACGGCCCCGGGGTGAATCACCACAGGGTCCGAGGTGTGCTGAGAGACGTTTCCCAAGTGCAGCTTCAAATCCACCAGAGCTTTGACCGGGGCCGAGGTGGAGGAGCCCTGGTAGACGTGTCTGTTTGGTAGGAGGGAGAAGAACGACATACCGCGTCATCGCCATCAGCTAAAAGCAGTAATCAACATTTTTGAATGCCTGCTGAGGACCATTTTAAAGCTTAATTTTAAAGACTGTGAAGTATCTCAATGATATTACCTGAGTTACATATCTAAAACATTACACTCTCCATAAACAAGCGATAAGGAAGTGCATTTCATGCTACAGCAGACGGGCAAATCAGAACAGCCAATCTTCTTATAACTCACATGCACTTGAATATTCTTAAAAAAAATCTATTCTTTTTTTCTTAAATGTGGAATCTCTAAGAAGTTATGATCCACAGCAATATTCTGATTTAGTTTAAATGCACACACAGAACTCACAGGATCAGTGATTCAGTTTTTCATTTAGATCAATTCAAATCTTAATTCAGGTTCCCACTTGAAGTCTGACTTTTCCGTCCGTGTTAAAGGAGTGCATCAAGTAACCATAACAACCATTCACATGATATGCAAAAGAAGTGAACACCTTAATAACATGCCATCGAAAATTCCACATTATGTGACTTTTGACCCAAATAATAATATGATCTCATGAATTTCCATGTCTGAAAAAGACTTTTTAAAATTGCTTGGCCAGTATGAGCCCTGCTAATTACTGTTCAGGCCCCTCCCCTCAGGGATGGGGGGGGGGGCAGTGGTCTTAAACATGCTGATAAAACAGGCTGAGGGGGTGTTTTTGTTTGGTTGTTTGTTTGTAATTGCTAAAGCTCCAGGTCCAGCAGAACAGCTTGACAAGGCAGCTGAGGTGGTAGCGCACGCACGCACACGCACGCACGAACACGCACGCACACACACGCACGCACACACACGCACACACACGCACACACACGCACACACACGCACACACACACACACACGCACACACACACACACACACACACACATACACAGAAAGAAGTATGAAGAAACGGAGAAGGAAGAAGAAGAAGAAGAAATACAACAACAACAGAGAAACGAGGAGGCAGATTACTGTTGATAACTACTCCTCATGTGTGAGGGAGCAGGGAGTGTAGGAGCAGGAGGTCGAGAGAGGGACATGGGGCAAGAGGAACGGGAGGAGGCAGTTGCTGGGAGGGGAAGACAGAGGAGGGAAGGTAAAACTGCAGAGCGCAGTACCTCTTCCTGGCGAGTGCTGGTGTTCCCCAGGGAGAGGGGAGCGAGGTCTCATGAGTCAGGCAGGGGGGCACCTGCTCGGCACGACTGCACACACACACACACACACACACACACACACACACACAGCCAGGCGATACCATTGGTTACAGGAGAAAGAGGGAGAAGAAAGAGGAATTAAAGGAAGGAGGCAGTTAGTTTGAGCTGAAAAGAGCAAAGCACACAGGCCTTATAATACTGAGAGAGGGGCAGCTACAGCACATGCAAGTCTGACACACACACACACACACACATACACACACACACGCTTAGAGGAAATGATAAAAGCCAACAACAGCAACCAGACCTTCACGTTCCATCATGACTCTTAATAACACACAGTCAACAAACATGTACCTTCACACAAAAATAAAAAAAACCCTCGAAAGCATGAAAGTACAAGTTTTAAGAACAGGATCAACAAGTACTAGAATAAAGCGAAAGAACACAAACTAGAACCAAACAACAAATGAAACGTAAACCGGAATAACAACAAAAGGTCAGACGAGGTCATCTAAAGTTAATCTCTCAGAGCATCTCTACTAACGCCTCCTTAACCATCGTCTCCACCCACAAGGTCCGCTGCTGCTTCTCCACCACCCTTGGGCAAACAAAACAATAAAAAAAACAAACAAAAAAAAACAACCCAGCAAGGCCCATAAACCTCCCAGCCGCTCCTGGAGCCGGGGCGAGCCCTGACCTGTCGAAGGAGTCGGTCGCCATCTTGTACAGGTAGATAAACAGCTTGGAGCAGTGGTGCAGCGCGGGACACGTCCCGTCGTCTCCCGCCGCATCGTCCTCCAGCAGGCGGTGGAAGGGCTGCGCGTTGGACGGCGTGACCGCGGTCGCCGCCGTCGCCGCCGCCGACGAGGCCAACGCCGACAGCTTCTTGGCGTCGGAGAAGCAGCCCAGGAGCCGCACGGCATCGGCCAGCTTCTCGTACTGGATCTCGGTGCGGAAGAAGTGGGAGTTGGCCGGCTCGTAGCGCATGGCGGCCGTCAGCGTGCAGAAGACGGTGTGCAGCAGCTCGAAGACCTGGTTCTGGTTGACGCGCTCCCAGAACCCGGCCGGCCGCGGCCCCAGCGAGCGCTCCATGGCGACCAGCAGCGAGGTGACGTACACGAAGCCGCCCACCTTGCGGAACACGGTGCGAGTGCGGTGGCTCTCGCGCAGCACCGCCAACAGCGCCTGGGGGGGGGGCAGGGGTCAGCGGGGTCGTGTCCCAAAAAACCCTATTAACCCTTTAATACTTTTGAAATATTAAACATTACAACATTTTTACTAAAATATAGGGTTTGTGGTTTCCTCTTATAACATCAGTAATACATCAAGAATAATGCAGAAATGTAGAAAAAAGAAGAAATACAAGCTATGAACATCAGCGCAGGGTTAGAACGTTCTTCATAGACACGGTTTATTAGAAGAGCTTCAAAGAACTTCCTGAGTGCCTTTTATTCATTCAGGCTTGATGATGAGTTTAGTTGAACTAGATCCTCTGACTTTTTCTTCAGGTTTTAATTAAAAAACCAAACAAAAAACAGGTGAGTTTAACTAGAGCACAGCACAGCTCTTCTTGGGGGGAAAGTACAATCATTGCTCAGCTCTCAAAGGTTTAGACCATTGACACATAATGGCATAATGTGTTATGTACATGTATACTTCCAGGAATGAGAGTGTGACTTCTCTGTATGAGTGTGTGTGTGTGTGTGTGTGTTCCTCACCCGTAGTATATCGGTTTTCAGCTGGAGCTCTGTGGAGGGTGCTGAGTGCATGAGCCCCAGCAGTGTCCCCATGTCATCGTCCCCGGATGGCGACAGCACCAGCTGCTGGATGATCATTAGCGCGTGCTCACGGCACTGTCGGTACTTCACGATGTTGTGCACGCAGCGAGCACCGCCGAACTCGCGGAAGAGTCCTGTGGGGCGAGAGAGTCAGGAAGAGTCCTGAGGGTGTGGGGCGAGAGAGTCAGGAAGAGTCCTGAGGGTGTGGGGCGAGAGAGTCAGGAAGAGTCCTGAGGGTGTGGGGCGAGAGAGTCAGGAAGAGCGAGTCTTAAGATGCCCACTGATGACAACTTGTGAAAGTCAATAACCCATTCAAATCAATCATAAATGACATATAGAACAAGTCTGTTGAGGATTTCTGAGCCTTGTTAGCAGAAGTAAAGCAGGAGGTTAGCAGGAAGAGCAATTTTGTTATTATATTGGTCAAGCAAGAATTAAGACGTTACATCAGTGGCCATGAGTAATTTCCACGAGAAACCCAACTCAGCACTGGGGCCAGACAGTAAGGTTTATAAGAGAAACTTCACAGGCATGCAAATAGCACTGAGACTGAGGCGGAGAACAATAAAAAACAAATGAGAGAGAGAGGAAAGAGGAAGAGAGAGAAGCACGGAGAGGGGAATGGGGGCGGGGCTGGTAGAAAGAGAGACATCCTAACACTGGAGCGCGGAGGTCCAGAAACAGAAGAAGACAGGAGAGAAACGGATGCAGGAACTTTTCAGAAGGCCTCTTTTTAGTTCTAGTTTTGTTTTTATCTCCACCAGGGAGCCTGACATCCTGTCTCGTCCAATGCCGTCGAAGAGGAAGTGACACCAACAGCACAACACAACACAAAAAAGGTCGAGCCAAAGCTTCCCAGAGCGAAAGAGAGAGAGAGAGAGAGAGAGAGAGAGCGCGCGGGAAAGGGGACGAAGCGTGTCGAGCTTGGACAGGCTATTAGCAGCGGTGGTGCCACTGGGCTACTGTACACACAGCAACTCCCTGGGCTGCAAAGTGCTTTGTTGGCAGTAGAAAATTTGCACTTTCAAATCCAAACCGAGATGCCAATGGGGTGACGTCAATGCTGTTGGGATTAAAACCCACGCAGAGGTCAGGGAAGCTAGGAACTTTCAGACTAGGAAGGGTGGTTAATCCCAGCGATACATTCCTCTGCTGGTAGGGACTTGTTAAATAACACGGCATTAAAAATGTCCTGAGTGAGTGAGTTAAGGGGGCAGGGGAAACACCACACACACATACCTGCGTTGGTGTTCGATCCCTGAAGGAGGACTGTGAGAGTCTCCATGACGACCCAAGCTAGCTGCTTCTGCTCCTCTGCTACGTTGTTCTTGGAATCTCCTGATGGGAGGAACATTGAAGAACAAACTGTGGTCGGCCATCGGTGCTGCCAGCATGTAAGAGATCACACCTTGCTCGAGTCATGAGTCAATGAAATGTGAAATCAGCACTGAACCGCTTTTAAACAGACAGACATGCACACACACACACTCAAACACACACTAACTCATTACTAAAGCTAGGAGTTCACAAACTGCTGGAACAAGGCAATGAAATGGATAAAAAAAAATGTTATTCTGCTAAGAAAGAAAGAAATAAAGAGAGAAAGACAAAGCTGGAAGGAGTTAGCATTACACACACGACGTCATGGAAACGTTTAGCTTTTTAGCCACACTGCTAATCAACATCTGCACTCCGCATCTTTCTGGAGTCCGCGACACGAACTCGTCTCTCTCGTTTCCAACGGGATAAACGGCGCTCACCTTGCTCGCCCTGGGCCTGCGTGGGTTCCTTCAGCAGGGCGGCGTACTTGTGCAGCAGGTTGACGAGCACCTCAAGCAGGCCCACCTCTCGAAAGACGTCGCTGAACACCGGGTGGTGGCGGGCGAGCTTCAGCAGCGCGCGGGTGGCCGTGGTGCTGCACCTGTAAGAGGCGCTGGACTTCAGCAGGACGCTGACGCTGAACAGCTCCTTGCAGGGCACGTAGTTGAGCCTGAACACCACGAACTCCAGCAGTTCGAAGTACTTGGCCTGGACGTCGGGCAGGCGGGGTACGCGCTCGGCGAACTGCGACAGCGTGTGCTGCGCCTCCAGGATGAAGTAGTTGGTGTAGTCGGCGGCGTAGATGTTGCCGATCGCTTCCAGGGTCATGCGGGCAAGCCTACCACTCTTCGCCTTCAGGAAAGCGTTCTGAAGCACCAGAAAAGCTTGGATGTTCCTCACGGTGTGACCTAAGGAAAGAGGGCGCAGGGCTGTGGTGAGAAAAGTGTGATGCGTGTTTTTATTTGCCTACGGTGAAAGCTGCAGGTGCTAAATAATGACGCTACATGGCTAACGTCACTGTGAAAGGCTTCCTCTACGCACAGATAACATGCCATGAATGCGCTGAATGCCTGGGAAAACATCTCCCAGATAAGAGCACGTGCTGATGTGACAGAGTGTGCAAACAGTGTTATCTGCAGCTATTGTGTGCTAATTACACTACTTAAGGCATCATGGGGAGGCATGCAAAAGGACAAACAAATAGCTTAACTAGATTACACAGTAGGAGTCTGATGTTTGCCTCATTCGGTCCAATTAATGCCATTTACAGGCACGGAACCCTAATGTTTTAATACGCTCCCTCCCCCCCCCCACACACACACACCCCTCAGAATCCATAGGACTTCCAATTTCCTGAAGTGAGATTCAAAGTTTTAGCCTCACGAGAGGAGAGCAAATCTCAGACGAAGAGATTCACGGATGAAACGAGGAGAGTGGATACCGCTAATCTCACAAGACAGACGGACCGATATAGACTGGTGGCCCCTGCAGACACATCCCTCTCCGTTAGGGGGGGGATGAGATTGCCGTGTCAGAATTATACTCTCTCCCGGCCAGGATGACCAGCTTGCTTAATTGGAAAGATCCGATTGCCCCGACATACAGGCACTGGATCTGGGAAGTCATCAGATATTGGTCTTATAATACTGTTATACCATTTGCCCACCATTTCTTAATTTTTGTCGAAAATATGTAGGGTGGATAGCATGAGTGTCACAACGTAATTACTACTATATTACTATTTTTACTATGTTACTATAATTACTACTAACGTCCGTATCCTCATTTCTTTTCTGGAATTCTGGCTGTTTTTATGTTTTATGTCTGATATTGGGGGGGTTGTTGATGTTTCTGTTGAAAATCTATGATGATGCGATAAATAAAATATAAAAACCTTTATCAAAAAAGACAGCTATTGATTGCAGTGATGTTGATTTCACGGCGCTAGCTGTTGAAGAGCGGTTTTGTGAAGGTGGCATTCCTGGTGTTATCTTGAGGGTCTGCTCTTAATGAGAGTGAAATCCTTGGCCTGAAGTGACCCCAACAAGCCATGTGGACATAAATTGATTTTTCAGCAACCAGCACCTTTTTCTATTATTTTCAAAACAAAGAAGCACAACGTATCTGCCTCAACCAGATCAAAGCACTTGACTTCTCTGTCTACAAAGCAACCTGCATTTCATGAAATGTTCAACAAGTTTAAACTTTCAGAGTATTTGTAGATGGTTGCCGATACATGCCAAGACAAAAAAACCAAAAAGGAGTAAAAACCACAGAAGAACACAATTAACATAATGTGAGCTTCTGCAAATACTGTCAGCTAATGGAAATCAATGGTTCAACTGAGAAACAACCATGGAGCATATAGCATCATCTATAGCTACGGTAGAGGCTTAACATAAGGTCTATTTTGGCCGCTACAGCTACCACAACCTAAATCAATCATTTGCAGAGTTCCAAATTTCCAGTTGACCTTTACAACTAATACTCATAAGATACAATTATAACACTAGTCCACACTTTGCTAATCGAATTGAACATTCGATATCTGGTGTCAGACTATGCAAGAAGTGAATTCCAAACACCCACGACAAACACGGCCTACTCAAGAAAAACGATTGAAGTGTAGCACTGTAACGAAGACCTGAACGTTCTTCGAACGTTCCATGCCAAACGCCTCGTCTCGGTAGCACCAGCTCTGTATTCCCAACCTTCTGCCCTCGTACCTCTGAGGTTAACCCTCAGCCAGTTCCTTCCAGCTCCTCCCTTTATCACAACCTGCTTAGCTTTGACTTTACAGTTTGGCGGGTCAACAGTTTAAGTCACACTACTCCCTGGAGGACAGACCTTTCCCAGAAGGCTGAGGGACCACAAATCCGGGTAGCAGGAAGGGCGCTCCGGTTGTGAGGCCAGCTGGCTTGAGTTCGCTGACGCCGTACGTGGTCAAGGAAGTGACCAGGTTCACCAGGTCCTTCAGAGCGTCTTTGGATTCGTCTTCTTTGGCCTGTTCCAACCTGTAGGAGAAAAGATGGTGGCGGCAAGTTCATTTTACCTCGTCAGCCTGCCCACAATGCCTTGTGCTGTAACAAACATTACAACTATAAGACTAAACAATCTGAAAATAACTTGATTAAATGAAGTCTTACAGAAATCAAGCGTTACCAGACACACTACCAATGTATTACATTTATAATGTACCTGAGCATGAGGTCTGTCAGGAAGGTGTATCCCTGGCACATGCGGAAATCATCTAGTAATGTCTGAGACACATCGCTGGAGTCTTTCAGGAAGCAAGACAGCCCAGCAAACATCTCCACAATCTCAAGTGGAGAGAGATCATCGGACTGCTGCATGTTCTGGATACATGTCGATAAACACTCTTTTTCTGTAAGAAACAAGCAAATATTCACTGTGTATGGAATCGGCGGACGCTGAGAATATTTTATGGTGCAGTTATTGTGAAAAGTTTGTCATCGAAAATGAAGACTAACCACACCCGAAAAGAATAAGTAAACAGTTCTACGGTTAAAACGCCATTAGGGTTCAGGAGGCCCAAGCAATGAAACACTGTCAGCAGTAAAGCATCCATGCGTAAGCCTTGCTGGAAACCACACAGCAAAAAAGCAATTAAAAGAGTATAAATAAACAGAACTCGCCAGCCATGAAACTTCAACTACACTCGGTTAAGCTTCTAACAACAACATTTTATATCATATATAAAATACATACGCACGTTCTTATTGGACCCAAAAAGACCCCACGACGCTACATGACAGCTGATGAATGAAAGCTAACTGGAAGGTCATCAGGAAGTTCTGCCACCTCTCATTCATCTGTAGCAACGGCCACAGTGCTCTGGTGAAGCCCCCTCCCCGGCCTGAGGGCGTACCGTGGATGTACTTGACGACGTTGACACTGAGGCCGTGGCCTGAGATGGTGGTGAGCACCTCGCCGGCGCTCCTCCTCCAGGGCAGGTTGTGAGGGGGGCACCAGGAGGTGATGGCGCTGAAGAGCAGCTGCAGGTCGTCCTTCTGGGCGAGCTCCTCGGCCGGAGACACGAAGCTGCATAGCTTTACCAGGATCTGGGGGTTCACGGCACAAAAGCACTTGTTACAGCTCGGCAGAAGAATCTTCCAAATGTTCTCTAGACCTTCTGTGTTCGGCAGGAAATGGGGACCTTTACCGTCTACATTTTCCTTGAAAGCCGCCATGAAATTAGATAACGTCCTCAGTGGTGCTGGTACCAATGTACTGCCAGCTCACCTGAACGAAGACCTTCTGTAGCAGGGCCCGGCGGTCTGCCAGGGGCAGTTCGGTCTGCGTGGCAGCGGGCACCTCAGGCATGTGTGGTAGATCGAAGAACAGATAGAGGCATTTCACCAGCGTGGAGGGCACCGACATGGTGGTCATGCAGTCCACAGTTTTCTACAGTAGCCAAAGAGATGGAGAGCTAAGACAAAGTCTGCTCTCTCCAACAGCCTAATCACATTTGGAGGTGGTCAGACTGCCACGTTTCAGCACACAGAACTGGTGAAGACTAAGTAGCCTTTCAGACTGTATGCAAATCAGAGTGAAGTGAATAACAAATCATAGATTTATGGTCTATGGACACAAAAATATGAAATGTGAAGCAGAATAAACAGAATAAAATGCTAATATGTGAATCAGAATACAAAATCTGAAAAAAGGTTAAATAATCTGGTAAACAGTCATTCTTTTTGTCAGTTTTAGTTGACATAGAGTCTTATTGTTTTAAGCCTGGCATCGGGGTACATCATGTCCAAGGCTCCAGACCAGCTGACAGTTGAAGTGTAACACGCCTGAGAAACAACCCTGACTTCTCTTTTTTTTTTCAACTCAAGTTCAGTAAACTGAAAGCTTTATGAATATTATATGCTGTTCTGAAAGTCTGCCACAGACCCCATAATAAGCTTGGTTTTGTGTGTCTGTGTCGTGTCCTGTGTCGTGTCCTGTGTCGTATACCACATTACTGGCTATGTGCAGGCATCACTGTCACTAACTGAAGATCACTGTCACTAACTGAAGATCACTGTCACTAACTGAAGATCACTTCATGATTAGACAAGTGGGAGCTGTAACATTATCGAAATGTATCACGGATTGCGATGCATCACACTGCACTGCATGTGAAATGTGTGCTGTGAGTAAGCGTGACCATATTTGGGCATGGGCGATGACATCAGCCCGGGACCCAGGTGGGCATGAGAGAAACACAAAAGGGTATTCCTTTGTTTCTCCTAGTACTGCTCATGCACAAAATCACTATGCTTTCTTCTAAGGTTCCTTTTGATGTGCTT
>JAOYMR010000005.1:8111808-8127292 GCA_025802075.1 Tenebrosternarchus preto
AAGTCCGACTGGCTAAAAATACCCTTATCTGTTCCGGGTTCTTGAGGTTTTGGGTACAGTTACAAGGAACTGTTAACTAAATATGTAAGCAAAACAGATGAGAATTGGAAAACCTTTTACAACTCCTCCAGACTATCTCTTTCTACCCAAATACCATTGCAGTACAATACTATTGTTCACTCTGCTGATATATATTATTTAAATCAAACGTATAATTACCATATTAAGTTTTCATGTTCTATAATAAAATGGAATGCAATAGTTACTAATGTTATAAAGTAAAGCAATAACATTATACAATGTTATAACAATACATATTAATCATTTAAATTTAAGGCAAGCAATATAAAGGCCTGCAATTAAAAAAGGGTGATGAGTGCAGAAAGATTTTCAATGAACTACATCCCCTCTAGCCCAACATAATCCTACTCAACCTAAAGTCTGTAGTCCATCAATACAACCTCTACGCTCACCAGCCTTTGTATTAGAATCACCTTATAGACCTCAGAGCTGTACATTAGAAATTATAGCCCATCTGCAGCCATTATAAGAGTCCATCTGCAGCCAGACACGGTTTGGATAAACCTTCTTATGCTAGGGTTAAGGTTAAGGTTAGGGTTATGCTGCCGGTTGGGTGGCTATTCTGGGCTGGGCGGGCCACTGTCTGCTCAGCAGTTATGCTGGTGTGAGTAAAGGCACTTCTGTGCCCAATACACTTGATATATGCCTGGTACCAGCGCGAACACCCACCATCGCGTCAGCGTCACCGCTGCGTTGAAAGTGTTCTGCCATCCGAAGGACATATGGTCAGCAGTGATCCTGCGGGCAGAGACTGACCAATGGTGAGTGTGGTTTGGTGATGGCTGGCAAACAGTGCTTCAGATGGACCGATCACAGTCTGTAACTGTACAGTTATAAAATGGCCGTATCTGATGGACTGTTCGTGATCACAGGTACAAGGTTTCTAATAATGTGGCCTTGGGCGCAAGGTCCATCCATGACATCAAAATGAACTCCAGGATGGATACGAACCATTCCGAACTTGGTTCAGCATTAAAACAGCAGTGATCGTTGCTTCTACCTATGGAACTAATCTGGTATGAGAAACGTAGAAACTGTATGTGCACGTGTCCAGCAAATTCCACATGCAGCTTTAACGGCTCTTGAACGGAAAAGAAAGAAAAAAAACCAGCTTACAGCAAAGTAAAACGCTGTAATTAACCAAAGATAAGATTTTATCAATACAAGTATTTTTGTTTTGCTTTTTGAAAATGATCCCAGAGAGATCTCAGCTGGCTTTACCTTCTCAAGAGAAGAGGAAGCAAGATCCTCTAGCAGGACCATCCAGCTGGCTTCTTGCTTTAATGTACCCTGTACCTTTGGACTGCTCAAATCCTCTGACTATCACGTGAAAGAAAAACAGCACTTCACTGAAAACTAGGTTGAACAACATCCTGTCTACAGCCTGTCCTATAGACTAAACATAATAAATTGCATGAAAAGTGCTAAATGTACTCTCGTTTTGAAAAATGTTTTTAAAAATGCATGAGGGGGGGGAAAAACATCTTTAGACTAGAAATACTGTCTGACTGGTATTTTTCACCCTACTGTCACCAGTTCACAATGAACTGGGACTGAAGAAGCCATAATAAAGATACAAACTAAACCACTAAACAGAGCTTTTCTTTTGGCCATTTTCTGTTGAGGCCAAGATTCGGTGCAAGGCTTTCGGGGGAATGAGGCTGTTGAATGTTAACTCTACTAAACGGTGCTTAAGATTTTCATCCTGACGTCTTCCCTTAGAGAGCTGCCAAGCCCCGGTGACTGTCTGAAAGAGCTCTGAAGACGCTGGACAGAGGGAAGGGTGAAGCAGCCTCCTCCTCAGAGGCTCCCCCAAGGCCTGAGAATCTGGAGGGAGGTCATCACAGAAACATCACCTCTCTGTCATGCTCCTTTCTGACAGACGTAGACCAAAACTCTACGTTCTCAAACGGCCAGAGGACAAGTGCTTCTAAACAGGGATGGACAGGAGGAGACCAGTGCTGCCCTTATGGTCATCGTAGCCGACTGAATGAAGCGTTGATTCCAAGAGTTGATCAGTGCCTCCTCGTTTAAGATTGTGATGCACATCATTACTTTAAACATTTAATTAAAACATTTTGGTTTTCAAGGCAAAATGTCATCCTAGCAAATACTTCTTAGACAGCAACCACCCATGTAAAACAAGCTATAAAGAAATATCTTTTTTGCATATATGCAGAAAAAATTATTCCATAGTACCATTAGATAAAGACCAACCCATTATTTTAATTATTTTAAAAATAGATAAACAAAAATCGCACTACTGAATGCACCCTAATCAAACTCCTAAAGATAGAATGAAGAAATAGAGAACTGCTGTGTTAAACAAGCCAACAGACTAAACCATATGCAGTATTTGATCAGAGATGCTTACAGAACCTGAACAGGAAACCTGTTCTCATAACAAGCTTGTCAGCATGAACTACTGATTCCCATTTCAGCTGTTTTTATAAAGAGTCTATAGAACCCATGCAAACTACTGATTCCCATTTCAGCTGTTTTAGTAAAGAGTCTGTAGAACCTGTGCACCCAAAGCTCAGCATCATCTCGTCTAACTAGTCATCGCTCCTTCACGAAGACAGCCATGTTGTACTTCTTTCAGTGGTCCTTCTCCACTCATCTTACTGCGCTTCAAATGGCCTTTTATCACAGTACGACAGATAAAACGTTAGCAAAGGCGAACGTCAGATCGGTTCCCTGTTGTGGTTAAACACAGCATCCAGCGAAGTCAGGTGAGAAACACCAGAAAGCTGTGAGAAGCTATTTCGAGAAAAACCATCGCAGTGAATAAAGCAATGAAAAAGAAAAAGGCACCGAAGAGTAAACAAACCAGCTTGTGGCCATGGCGACGAGCTGATCAAATGCGTTTTCCATACCTACTGTTCTCCCTGTGCTCGGCAAGCATTCCTTGGTATTATAAATGGCACGGCAATCCAAAGGCAAAAGGGGGAAAACAACGGTCCTCGGTTTATGCGGTAGAACTCCGAAAAGGGAGTGAGAGCTCAGCGAATACCAGCCATTACAGGCACGCGTGCCAAGTCCAGCTCTTTACTGGCACTGCCAGGAAACCTGTGTGCCAAAGAGCGGAGCAGCCCTGCCGGGACTGGCACAGCTGATCCCTCCCCTGTCACCAGCTGTACCACGCGGGTGGATCATGGGAGGGGTGGCCTCTGTCACACCAGCAGATACCATCTGGGCACGACCATGGGGGGGGGAGGAGGAAAATCTCTGTCCAATACCACGCAAGGTGACACGTTCAGGGCACAGTTGGCTACGCTAACAGGCAGCCGCATTTTTAAAATATCTTCATTTCTCCACAATGGCATCCTTTGTTTGTTTTCAGAGGATGTAAAGGTAAATCAATAGAGGAGATGAATTCTGTCTGTGGCTGGAACAGGCCTTACAATTTCTAAAGGCTCAGGCAGCCTTTATAGAATACAGAAAGATACCATTTCTATCAAGCCAGGAAACCACCAGAAACAACACCTTCAAAACACAGAAACAAAAAAGAATCAACAGGATCTTCATTTTAAGCGAGGCCATTCTTATTAATAATGACATCGTGAAAAGCAGCCAGTGGAAAGTCTAAAACAGAAGCGAGAAGTGAAACTTCCTTTCTGGAAGCTGAGGACCCATACACCAAAATTACGACATCAAATGTTCATTAAACCAAACTAGGATTAAAGCACATGCCTATATGACACAAACACATTTAAAACCCCTACATTAGGTTTTTACCATCAGTTCTGAGCATCAATATAATCTTAAGTCAAGATTTCGTGAGCTTAGCCTTGTCCTCCAAAATAGCCATTAGGAAAGTTCATTCTAAACTGTTATTCAGACCAGCTCATGCAGTTGAGTCACAAAAGCAGACGGACAAAAAAACCTGCTAAGAACTCGCGGAAGGAGATCCTACTACAGAAGGAAACAACAAATACAGAAATGATTTGAGAAACAGAAAACGAAGTGACTTTTTAAAGCCTCAATGACAAATTTCAGGCCCAGTTTCATCTTGGTCATATTGAAACAACATTGCCAAAGATCCTATTATATATGTATAGGCTACTGTTTTTCCTTAAACTCAGAACTAATCCTATAATGCCATGGCACCGTTTCAACTATTCCTGACTGGAGCTTTAACAAAAAAACTAATTTTAGAACAATCGTGATGCAACCCAGCTACTCAATGTAACGACAGTTTGATGTCCATACGTTGGTGCAGTGTGTCAAATACGGTAGCAGTATTTTAAATCCATGGATGCCTTTCCAGTTACATTGGGCAACAAAAATAACTGCAAATCAAAAGGTATCTAATTTTCACGTGTGGGCTGTTTATTCAGGCATTGTTAAGGAGCAAAGCGTATTTCAAGGCAAATCCACTTGAAGACGTTCACATCAACATGGTTAAACATCACTACTACACACGTTAAGTGCTGTAAGAGGACAGGTCACAATTACATCCAGATAACTTGCTGCCGGTTTCTTCCTGAGGTTCAGTTTAGGTCAAGGCGTATTCTTACTGGGATGTTATTGGACTATTGCCAATGGTATGATTATAAAATTAAAGGACGTTAGTTCAATGACTTGCGCATAGCTGACTTACGCATAGCTGTCACATCCATGCAGCTGACAGCTCGATATATATTGTTTTAAGGGCTACACTAACAGATGCTCGACCTTTCACCTGACTGAGGAGGGCAACTGGCAAAAAATATATAGCATATTCGTACCTTTTGAACATCGAAAAGACAGGTTGTGTGTGTTTGTATATATTTATTTATTTATTTATTTTGCTTAGCCGGTGTTTTAGTGCTCGTGAAATGTCCGTTCCGGATTGCTCGGTAAAGATAATGTAACTATGACAATATTGGGCGGTTGGGGCCCAGACAGTTGGAGCCGGACGGCTGAAAGCACCAACATCACTGTTCGTTTTTAAATAAGTAACAAAACATGCAGTATTTAATTAACAGGTTCACGGTCAATGTTTACCAAATAACAAACTGATGACCTCCCAAATAGAAAGCACAAAACTGATACGTTAGCTAGCTAGCTACCATATCAGATTCACGCTCTGATTGTACAGTAGGTGGTGGTTACCACACAATTAGCTACCTAGCTAGTTAGCTAGCTAGCCAGTTGGCTGTCGTTTATATAGACACATTACTAATTTATATAGTAAATAAATACGATTGCATAGCCAGGAGGTTACCAACGCCACCAGAAAAATTGAGTAGTGTGACAGCAAGTATTTTACACACCAAATTAGCACTGGCATCATCTTAACCTTCCTGCATGCCTGTTTTCTGTTATCCAAGCAGCGACTTATGCTAACTAGCAGTTGCGCAGGAGATGCTAGTAGTTCGCTGCCTGGATAGCAAGCTAGCCCAGCTGGAAAACAGAGCAGTTTGATAACGAATTGTATTCCCGGTCCGGTTCGTTAACAGCAGCAGTTACCAGTTAATACAACGTTACGTTTAGGTTCCTGATTTGTAGATTCAGATTTTCAACTGAAAGCAAGCTAACAAGCAGTCAGCTACCTGGCCAATATTTGCCAGATCTCCAGTGGCCGCATATCAATGGACAACTTACCAATAAAGCTGTTTAGGTCGGTGAAAACCGGGCGTATTATTGTGGGTCTAAAAATAATTTATCAACGACAGTCTTCTTGCCCTCTTTCCATCCATATTTGACACATAATTCCACAATGTACTAAGTGGTTACTGTTTCTGTAAAATTAGCTAGTGGCCATATTTAATCCTCGACATCCCAACAACACAACCTCCTCATCCTAGGTCCACTAGCTTACTTCGCCTTGGCGTTGAGACGGAGAAGCTGCACGCTAACATTTTCCAACAATTTGGTACATACACGAGAAACACTGCCATCTGCCTGCAAACTAATAGAACGTAGACTGTAACAGAATTTGATTTTGACCAAGTTACAGTAAATAGTGCAAACCTGTTTTGGCTACTGTATACGTTTTTTATGGGGCTGTTACGCTTTATAATTTATTATTTTGATAAAAACACTATTTTTAAGGTCCATTTCCTACCTAAAGAGACATAAATGTATGTGATGTACCACTTCATACTAAAATAAAGCATTAAAAACACGTTTTTAGTGAAATAACATACTTTAAACAATTAATATGTAATTAATTCTTCTCTTTTTATTACACCACCACATGCTGATTATTACACCATTTATCTCTTTGTAAACAGCCAACATTCCTGCATAGCAATAACTTAACAATCCTCCCCAAAATAAAATTATTTTAACATGCTAAAGTTAGAAGTCAGAATTCAGGAAGTCAGAATTTAGAAAAAATTATTTTAGAGGGACAATAACAATACAAAGCACAACATGTAAGGCCACATGTAGGACTTTAAAGGGTTAAACATAAACGTGAATAAATTACAATTAACAGTAAACAAAAACTGTAATTTATAGTGAATTTGAATTGTTTATTTCTAAACATGAAGTGTATTATTTATCTAATTAAAATCATAATTAGAAAAATGATTCATATTATTATTATATTGTTATTCAGAACTATTAATGTCAAACTTGCCTCAAATAATTTTTTTTAAATATTAAGAATTTTATTAAATCTACATTCCATTTTGTATGTTATCCAAGAGGAACATACCCCTAAAGAACAACCTTTTTGTTTCTTTTCCAAAACTTGCAAATGCTCCATATTATAAAAATTATAGCAAATCAATTATTCATTGAAATTCCTGGCCTAATTTGTTACCTATAATGCTTGAAGTAGACAATTGTTATATAAAACATATAAAGGTCTGACAAGAAAGGAGACGGTAAACAAATTTCACAGCATGTGGTGAAAACCATTCAGTGCCGTTAATTACATGACATTAATATTAAAATGATAAGATAACATTACAACATAACACAAGAAAAAAAAGACAAAAATCAGTATGGTCTCATAAATTTACTGTATTCCTGTTTGATATAGCCAAACATGGTATGATAAAAGTGCCTGTCTGGTTCCATGAGATCTGTAATAATCTTGATGTGATCCATTTTAGGCAGGAGATACAGGGTCACCTTGACTGACAGTGAAGTGAGAATTTTAGAGAATGTCACCGAGGACTCCACTGGAACAATGACATCATTGGTCCCGTGGAGTAACCCTACGGGAGGAACCCTGCAGGAATCCACAGCCGATGTCAACGTGTCAGACAACTGGGAAATATCTTTATATTTTTATATATAAAAACACACCAACCCACTAACAGTTATGTCTACATACGAAATGCAGTATATACAGAATGCAATATATAAATGCAATATAGACACATCCATGCACAAGATACTGTACACAAAGAATATAAAACTGCTTTAAAACTGCAACACACATTACAAAAAAAACAGCTTGTGGATATTGCTGTTTAAACCCTGGTTGTTCATAGTCCTTAGCCAAGATGGACAATGTCATTCATGATTTTATAGGTCTGGTCGCATGACATGCCCATAATATCATGTTTCAAATTTCCAGCTGTTGAGTGTCTTTTTAAAGTTCACACTTTCTCTCAGATGGTATGAACTGTGGGTAGGTGCAGTGTGAACCTCTAATTTCTCAGTCTAGAGGTCTCAATTCAGCTCTATCTGCACTTATTTTATATATAGTATTCTATACAACTATATATATAAATAACAGATGTTTCCACAATGCAGTATTATGAAATCTACACCACCTCCAGATACTGCATCACCTACTTAAAAAAAGTGATGGTTTATACCTTCTTAGCATGTCCTTGTGCAGTTTCCCGAGCAGAGCTGAAGGTGAATAGTATTCAAAGTTCTCTGCGCCTTCCATGGCTTTGTGCATAGCGGAGACGTATTCGACAGCTCTCGATTTTTCGTGCTGATAATGCTCCATTATATTGTACACGCCACTCAAACCTGGAGCGAAAGAAAGCAAACTGAAAAAGGCAAGGTTCATCCTGTGCTCTGTGCAAAAGCGGAGGCTCTGGAGCAAGGCTGGTGACACGACGGTATATTTACCCACGATTCCTTTGATAGAGTCCATAACGTCTTTCTGTTTGGACGGCGCGATCCTCAGCTCTTCGGCACCTTGCACTAGAAACAGAGCGGTCAGCATGCACAGGTGAGCTCCTGCTGAATGACCTATTAACACAATGTTATCCTGCATGCCGCAAACAAATGAAAAGTACAGTTAAAAGTGAACAAAGGAGCTCATTTGCACAGCAAACAAAGCACACAACTCATGTTCTGTTATACGTTAGTATAACAATTATTTTCCACTAACTAGTGTATATCATTTTTGTAGAGTAAGAACATAATCCTACTGGGGGAAAAAACATACGTCAATAGATAGAAACACAGGACTCACTTTGTCAAGTCTGAATAAATGTCCTTGCTCTCTCACCCATATCAGGCTGTCACTTATGTCTTGAATCATATTTAAAACCTTCCCCTAAACAGTAAACACATTTTAGGTTAAAGCTTTAATAATTAAAATCTACTTGGGTACCTCATTACTGAATACAGTTGCATACAAACATTCATGAATTATGTTCATGAACACATCCAAGATGTAATGTAAAAACAAGACTCCAAAGTGTATCACTAATTCATAATTGTATATAATACTAAAAAGTACATTATTAAATCATAGAGTATTGGTGAATAAAGTTTAAAACTTACTTTTGGATATATGGAATAATCAGGGCAAATCACAGAAACGCCAAGTTCTTTAGCCATTTGTAGAGCCAGAAGACAGTACATTGACCTCTCTCCTGATCCCCAGCCACCTCCATACACGAACACTACTACTGGGACAAGCCCGGCACCGGACTGACTCACGCTTGGAGAATGGTACAAGTCCATTTTGTTGCCTCTGCGACCATACGAGATGCCCTACACAAATAAAGAACGTCTAATGTTCCATCACTGGAATCGAATACAGGATGTATTTTCTGCTGTAGTTCATGGAAAGTTCATGCTGTAAAATAATCCATATCTGCACTGTCATGTCTGATATGGATGGCTCTGTCAAGACATAATAGAATAGAAGAGCCTCATTTTCATACACTGCTTATTAGTGACATTCTTTTCAATAGTAAGTCGTCAAACTCAGTGTAAAGATTTAACTTGTGACACAGGACACAAAAGTACATTGAGTATTGACGCCTCATCCAGCATATCTGTGGTTTTCATTTCTCTAACCTCTCCTGGAAACCTAAGCGATTTAAAACTTGAGATTCACCAATCTGGTATACATGATGGTCCAAAAGACATGTATACATATAGTACTGATAGCCACACTAATTCATGTCCAATACAGAAGAGCCTGGGCAGACTTACATAAGTAATAAAACCAGAAAAAGAAAACTCACTTTAACACACTGATTTTTATTTTTGACCTTCATGTACCAACACTTCCATTTAAAATACAGTTTGCCATACTGCACATACTTCAGCATTCCCAGTACAGCTTTTGTCAAGCGGTATATACGCCTAAGGAGATAAATAAAGACATCTTAAATCCCAGCAAGCAACAAAACCACAACAAAGGTTTCAGGTCAAGCTTTCTTCGCAATACATCTTACCTGGGTTTGAGAGCCTCTAAATACTTTTGGTAGCCTGGTTTATTCGGCCAACCATACAGCGCCTGGACAACAAATGAAATACTGTAGGAAATGGCCACAAATACCACACCAACTGCAACAGGAAGGTACTTAAACTCCATCCTGGAAACAAAAGACAGCGTGGTATAATTAATGCACTAATGTAATTGTCATAGGTGGTACATGAAGGTAAAGCAATACAGACTACTGGACCAGGTGGTCATCTAACAATTTGCTACCATCAGATAGTGGTTTTTGCAAGTAAATATTTAGCATATTAAATCATTTACCTCTTTCATATGTACAGTGTTAGTTTTGGCCCTCTCTGATGAGACTGTCTGTTAAAGATGTAGGGACAAAACGAGAAAAAGTTTGTTATAGATTGTGTCAATACGATGCTGAGACAACCGTGGAATATAGGCTACTCACTGAAATGTTTCTCTTGAGTTTATACATACGAGTATGTATATAACGTTCGTTTCGGATTGGTTGAATTACACAAACTGAAACTCTAAATTCATATGAATGCATAACTAAGTCCTGACCAACGAGAGCGAAATATTACAACACTTCTGCAAGTACTCTGTAACTTTTATAATCGGTAACCGTACGCAAGGTGCAGAGAGTTTAACAGGTTCCTATACATTTATGTAAATCTGCTAGGACAAATACGACAATATTTGAAATATGACAATTGCATGAAATTATTACTGTTGGGGTTTGTGGTTTTTGTCTTTTCAACTTACCACAAAATGTTGAAAAATAGACTCGAAGGGTCCTGGAGGACATCTGACGACACCAATGTCGAAAAGGCATAAAGAATCGATAGATACTTCCACAGAGGCTATGCAGCAATTTGAATCGTATCAAATACGTGTCGTATTTTAAGGCCAAGCCATTTGAATGAAAAGCTTAAATTGTCGATGTTCACCGAGAAACGTCACACACAAGCAACGTTATGTTTAATTCCTGAACTAGATGAAAAAGGACAAGGTTCACTTCCGTTAGTTTACGTAGGCTGTTTTTCTTTTCGCTATTGGTTCGTAGTCAAGGCGGGGCAAAGCGTGTCGACGATTAAATGTGTTTGATAGTGTCAACATCGAGATAAAAAAAACCCGGCACAACTAACAATTAACGAAATAAATTATTTTTAATCAATTTAAATAGAAACAATTGTACTACAAATATGTGTATTTGGTAGTTAAAACCACAGTGCTTATATATTGTCCGACTGGTTTGACAGTCGTGGCCTTTTTGAAACTTCATTTCAGTCCGAACGCTAAATTATTTTCGATGAACGCGCGCGCCCAAGGATTTTATTTCTTACAGGGAAGGTGAATCTGAGGGGCAGTTGAATGTAACACCTGTTACGTATTCTTGCCCCCAGCACTTTTCAAAGCGATGTTAGGTCCACACACACACACTCACATACATGGCTGTAACAAGCGAGGTCTCGAAGTGTCTTAATTTTTGAAACTGATTGTGGGAACTAACTACGTTCTGGTAATGTTAAGGCGAAGTGGATCCTACATTGCATGAAACAGTCATTTGAGACATTATTGGATCTCAACTGACTTCAGAGCAACTGGCTTGGTCATAGGTTTGTCTCTTACATATACATTTTCCTCTCAAAATAGCCTATTAATCCAAACAGGTGCACTGTTGGAGTGCTGCTACACAAACAACTGCAGTGTGGGAGGGTATATACAAAGTTTGTGAGAACTATGGATGCTTTGAAACATCTAGGCTAACACCGAAACAACTGGTAGCTCAATGTTCCAACATCCACAAACAACAAGGTACAACACGAATGTTACAGCAAGAAAGAGCTATTACAATAGGCCAGAGGGAAGATAATCCCATATCCTAAATTTGGGAAGATTGGCTACACAGTGAACATCATCATGGAGCAGTATCTTCTGTGGAGGAGGAGGTGCAAAGATGAACAGCTCTGGCTGCCTGTCTGAAGAAGTACACAAGATAATAAACCTATGGCATCAAGCAGACCACTGAAGAGGATCCAGTAAGCATCCCACATCATAAGGCCCTGACATGGTAGCCATGCCATGATCTCCATGAAGGATCCAGTAAGGCCCTGACATAGTAGGCTACAGGCTGAAGAAGCTAACTGCACTCCATCAACCCCATAGGTTGAGTACAAGACTACAACTTCAGACCCATAGCATGAGTCCCCAACAAGTGTGGGATTTACCAAGTAGATGGCCTGTGTAAGCATAGGCCTGAAGCCTGAACCCTCAGTGAAATCAACACCAAGAGTGACAATGGAATGGAACAACCATCAGCCAACTCCTCTACATGGAGGACATCAAGCTGTATGCCAGAAGTGAATGAAATTTGATTTACTAACCCGTCTCACCAGGATATGCAGCAATGACAATGGAATTTCATTCAGACTGGATAAGTGTGGTTGGATGATTTCAAGGAGAGAGAAGGTAGTTAGAGCATGGCATTTCCTGAGAAGTCAGCTGAATAGGAAAAATATCTGGACTATCAACACCTTCCAGTCTGATATTTCATTGGCATAATAAGATGCAGAACAATGGAGATAGAAGCCACTGACATCATCAAGACAAGGAAATTCCTCACAATGCACAGAGGGTTTCATCTCAAATCCTGTAGTCCGAGACTGTACCCTAAGCAGAAGGAGGGGAGCCAAAAGGAGTAATAAGTTTCAGAGCTAGTATCCAGGATGAAACAATCAAGATCTAGGAGTACATCAGGAAGATGCCCCAAAGTGATCAAGTACTTAGTGAATACCTCAGACAGCAGAATCCTGAGGAGGGTGAGAATGTGGCAGAGCAGGAACCATCATGGGAAGATAAATCCCTGCATGGTATGTACCATCAGCAAATAGTGGAAGTAGCTGATATAGAAAAATCCTACCAATAGCTGGAAAAGGCTGGACTGAAAGACAGCATGGATGCACTAATCATGACAGGACAGGAACAAACTCTAAATGCAAAATCAATAGAGGCTGAGATCTACCACACCAGACAAAACCCCAGATGCAGGCTGTGCAAAGCTGCCCCTGACAATAGGATGCACATAACAGCAGGATGCAAGATGCTAGCAGGCAGAACATACTTGGAATGCCATGACCTGGCATCGTATATGGAAACATCTGTACCAAGTATGGATTGGAAATTTCAAGGTCAACGTTGGATACACCTCAGAGTTGGTGGAGAATGACCAAGCAAAGATTCCATTGAACATCCAGATACAGATTGACAAAATGATAATCACTAATCAACTGAACATAATAGTGATGGACAAAAAGCAGAAGATGGCCGTGATAGATGTAGTGATCCCAAGTGACACCAACATCGGGAACCAGGAACACGAGAAACATGAGAAACACCAAAGGCTAAAAGAAGAGCTACAAAAGATGTGGAAGGTAAGGAGAACAGTGGTTCCTGTGGTAACAGGAGAACTAGGGGCTATAGATATAAATTAATCAACATAATATAAACAATATTCTAGGAATTATATGGAACAAAGTGGTCATCATACTCTGGGCTATAGCAAGTTTTCGCAAGTTTAATTTAAAAAATGACATTGAAATCCTTCATAGTGCTTTGGATACTGATGTCTCTATTTTATTTCAAAAGTATATTATTTTCTGAGGCAGCATGTGTACACTAGGACAGCTGTTCAAGTAAACTGGCTAGGAATAAGTGAATAGCTCAAATAACTTGGTAGACATAATGGAATTATGGAGCTGTGCACTGTTATATACATATCGCCGTCTAATGAAAGCAATCAATTTAATAAGAAAAGCAAAGCTTACAATATGAGCACACGTCCAAAGTCGCACTCGGGCATGTTTAAACGAGAGGAATGCGCGAGTGGGCGGAGTTACTGAGCAAATCTCCTTTCCACGGAGTGCAGCCAAGTTTGTAAATGGATTTTAAAGTGAGGATTTTTGAGTCGTGTTTGAGTCGTTTTTGACTAGCCAACAGACGAGATGGCATATATTAATCTGGAATTCGATTCCTATCTGGAATGAAACCAACGTTTAAAGAGGGTTAAAAATGAAGACTCTATTTTTATACGGACTACTGTCGCTCTTTGTCGGGATAGCTGAAGGAGGTAATTTTTTCAAAGTTTTCTCAAATCTCTACACACGTAGCTCTTAACATTTACAGGCTACTAGTTGCAGTACATATAGAATTATCTTTTGTTTGCACTGCTTAGTTAATATGTTACATTAACCAAGGGAATAGATGGGCTATTTAGATCTTTTCCCTCACGAGTATTTTTCGTTTAACAATGCTATCAAAATCTGATATGTTTACCTACATCTAAGCTACTTTGAGTGGATGTTCTACAGAATGCTGTCCTATAGTTGCAATGATCAAAAGCCAGCCATTGTTGGTCGATCTTTCCTATAATGTGTTCAGTCACATCCCAGGGATTAATTCATCTAGACGTCCCATGATGGGCACTCAAGTCACAGTGCAGACTCAAACCCTTAAAACAAAACAAAACCCTTTAAAACGATGCAAAATTATGATGTAGAACCCACGCCATTACATTGGAGTGGTTATATTACATATATAGTGGTTATATTACACACGTGTTATAGTGGTTATATTACACATGTGTTATAGTAGTTGTATTACACATGTATTATAAAAAGTCTGTTAAAGTGTTCTGTAAATGCAAGGATGGGATCTCACACTTCTCATGTAAACCTGGTTACTGACCAGGTTTTCATACACTACCTTTGGATAAGAAAAAATAGGCCTGTTAATTTACAAGAGGCCCAGATGAAATGAATGAATGTTACTGGTAACGTGTGAGTCAGTTTGCACTAAATGTATAAATCTATTATATAACAGCAAGTTATAAAGGTGCTGTTACACAGTTACATAAATTGAATTGGTTGATTTTGTGAAATGCAGAATTATTGACATATTTCAAATGGCTTTTACACAGTTGGATGGGGATTCACACATATGAATTTGCCACAGTGTCAGATAAAGGTCAAATTTCTTATGCGATGACGCCCTGTACATTTGATGATTGGCCTGTCCTTCAAATCTCTTTTCACCAGAAACAATTTTCTTATTTTTCTGGCAACATGGTGGTCTTTCTTCCTATTTTATAAACACATCAGACTGATTCATCTGACTGGTCCATTTACTAGTGTTCAGTCGAACCTGACGGGTTCTGATGAGAAACACAAACTGTTTCTCATCTCAGCCTTAAAGTAGATGGTACATGTAACCAACCTAATAATCACGAGGCCCCAGGAGAGTTTAAGCACTGAGGTAACATCTTAGCAGAGGAGAAAATGAGGGTGCAGAACACATGAGGGATATTACAGGGCAGCGCTGAGGGGCAAACGTGAAAACAGCTGCAATCAAGACGTCCTGTGTGGACAGCACTGCTGAGGCCAAGGGGCTACGAGGGGTTCGTCTATTATGGTGAGAACAAGTTGCTGTAAGGGCCAAGCGTGCCAGCACATGCACGGGTGTGGGACAGAGCCTCTTGGTAGCCCCCCCAGGCCTCTGTTGTAAAGCAGGGTGTGAAACTGTTGTTGAACTGCCTTTCGTGGGAGTCACCATGTCATGAGAAACTTCAGATTTTAGGTTAAAATTATGATAGGCTTATTCTCTGAGGGCATTCTCTTTTATTCAAGTAAAAAATACTTCAGGGAGAGGTTTATTCAGAGCTCAGCGAAAAAGTGTAGTATTCAACAGATTCATTGCTGTAGTTTGAGATTCTCCATAAAGCCTTCAGGGATAGCATAACTTTATAGC
>JAOYMR010000005.1:8127392-8140320 GCA_025802075.1 Tenebrosternarchus preto
ATAGCAAAATTCAAGCTGGTCTTTTAAATTTTTACTGCTATAAAATCCAGTATTGTTAGCTGAGAAACAGCAGGAGATCATTTTAAAACAGCACAAGGCTGACAATTGATAGGTAGTGGCTGAATATTAACATGACATTTACAGTTTGGATCTATAAAAAAAAACAACAGGTGATACTGTCCTCTCCTTCAGCCTCCTTCTATGGTGATGGATTTGTGCACCTGAAGACGGTGGAGATGTCTAGGAATAACACGCTCCGCATGCGTTTCCGCACCTCTAGCCAGAGAGGTGTGTTTTTTCTAGCCGCGGGGCAGACGGATTATCTGCTGTTGGAGCTACGCTCTGGCCGACTACAGGTAAATCATGTGGGCTCTGACCTCATAACCTTTGGCAGTGTTTTACAGTGACGTTCTATAACTGTTGGAACGTACGACTGACTTCCTTGCAGCCCGTCCAGCACTGGGTGAATGAGAAAAAAATCTGGAGTATTTGATGTATCTATGAATCATCCAGATCTGCTTCAGTATAGAACAAAGAGAAGAAAGAAATCTACTCCTCCTTTTGGTAATTAAAGTAAGACAACAAGAAAGTGCCAAATTAACCAAAAGATTAACCAACGTATTCTTTTTTGGTCATGCAAATTTGACCTGAGAAGTATAGCAACATTTTTTTTTACATTATTAGACATTTATCATTCTGTTTGAAAGACTTTACGTAAGTTTTGTGGGTTGATAATCAGTAGTGTGGTGGCTGTACTATTTTAGTCAGTGAGGAGCAAGAGCTGTGATGACATCATGAGAGAAAAAAAGCTGCATTTAGTGCAGGAAGCCTCACTTCAGGGCTCTTCATAAAGGATGTCTGCTGTAGTGTTGTTAGATGACATCATCAGGGAAAAAAATGTGGACACAGGAGTGTACAGATGAAACATTGCATGAAATGTTGCAAAAATACTTTTAGTTGTGTTTGTTCTCACTGTCAGAGGAGATTACTTTTTTGTGTTTGTGTCTTTGCTGGAACTTATCCTTGGAGGTGTCCACAGGACTACTGGTTTTAGCTTTACATGTATTTGCCAGAGTGGGAAACTAAGCAAAAAATGGTGTTTATTTCTAACTGCTCCTAGTCTGGGATCCTTGTCCAACTGAATAAATCACTGCTTCCCATCTCTTTCCATTTACAGAAGTTTACAGCAATTCAACAGCTGTCTGTTCCAGCATTACATCTGCATGAAATTACAATGAAATACTTTTTTAAAAGATAGTTTGTTTATTATGAGTATGTGTAACTGAATATTTAAGTTTTTTGGCGATGCTTAACAGTGGTTTAATATTCATGTACAGGTAAGGCTGGATTTTGGATCTGGAGAGAGAATTCTGCGCTCAGACAGGGGGAACCTACTAAATGACTTCGCTTGGCATACAGTAGAATTTCTCCATGACCAGTATAATGTCACCCTCATTGTGGACAAGCATTTCCAGATGAGCCAGAGACTACCAGGACGACAGCAAGGACTCAGTATCAACGATGGTCTATATGTTGGCGGGACAGGAGGCTTAGACAAAGTCTATCTCCCTAGAGATCTTACCGGCTTTCGTGGATGCCTAGAGGAAGTGCTGTTTAATCAATACAACTTGCTCTCCTCACTTAGGTCCTACTCTGGATTAAAGAATGTCTATGAGGTTTCCCTTGGATGCAGCCCACAGTTCTTTGCTAATGAAGAGGACCCGATCAGCTTTTTTAGTTCCAGGGCATACATCTCTCTTCCTGCATGGTCTGCACAGCATGAATGGCTCCTTGAATGTTCTTTACATACCTCAGCTAAAGAGGGAATCATTATGTACAATTCTGCCCGACAGGAAGACTTTGTTAGCATGGAGATTCATGAAGGCTTGCTAGCTGCTATGGTAGGGAGAGATGGAGTGAAAACAGAGCTACGATCTCTGACTTTCATCAATGACAAAAAGTGGCACCATGTTAAGCTCTACTTTACATCCAAAAGTTTGCAGCTGACTGTAGATGGAGAGACTGTAAAGTCCAGTATAAGCTCCAGATCAAAACCCCTCCAGTTAAAAGGCTTTCTTTTTCTTGGGGGTGTTGATGATAGCACACGTGCTGAAGTGAAAAAAGTAGGTCTGGTGTCAGTGGCTGGGAAGCGCATTAAAGGTGGTTCCTTCAAAGGATGTTTTAGGGATATCAAGGTCAACGGTGTCTCAACAGGACTTGCCAATGCTGTGGTAACCAAAGATATCTCGCTTGGCTGTGAGCCAGAGAAAGAGCTTGAGATGAGCACGACTGTGAGCCCGACCACTGTGCCTGGCCCTTTTCTTGGCTCGGTCACTCAGTTACCACCTGTAGATATGTCCACTCTTGCAAAAGGTCTTGTCAAGAAGTATGGACAAAATTTCCTGCAGCTTCGGGACCTTGTTGTGGCAGAGGGTGGCCGTGCATCCTTGGACTCAAAACATATAAAGGTGAATTTGGATTTCAAGAAGCTCGGCATCCGACAGTCTCAGATCATGTTCAGGATTGAGGAACAGCCTGTGCATGGTCAGCTCAGGTTTGATTTGGACCAGGAACAAGAAGAGAATACTTTTAGTATGCTGGATCTGTGGCATAGCAGAGTGATGTATATCCATGGAGGTTCTGAAGACCCACAAGATCACTTTATGTTCTCTGTGTTTTCCAGTAGCAGAAAAGAGATTCCAAGCTATCTGAAGGGACATACATTGTACAGATTCAATGTTACAGTAACACCAACTAATGATGCCCCTGAACTAAGCCTGCCTGAGGGAAATCTCTTTATTCTTATTGAGAACTCTAGGAAGAAACTTACTACAGATGTTTTGAAAGCCACAGATGTAGACAGCAGCTTTGCAGACTTGGTTTACTCTGTACTGGGAAATCTCAATGCTGATGCTGGGTTCTTGGAAACAGAAGATAACCCTGGTCAGTCTATTACTTCCTTCCCTCATTCAGATTTAGTGGCTGGAAAGATAAACTATGTTCACACAGGAGTAAGGAACTCAAGGATAGCCTTGAGGGTTAATGATGGAGAGAAGGTCAGCAACACAGTGGTGCTAAGAATAATGGCTGTTGGACTAGAGTACAGCATTACCAACAACACTGGGCTGGAGGTCACTCAAGGAGAAATGGGTCTAATAAGCACCAGTCAATTAGCTGTAAAGACCAATGCAGTAAGACAAGTGGTAGACATTCGTTACGATGTTATTGAACATCCAAGGTTTGGGGAATTGCAGAGGCTCCATTCTAATGGGGAATGGAAGTTAACTAATTCTTTCTCTCAGAGAGTTTTAGAGAAGGATCGCCTGAGGTACCTTAGCACCTTTAACGCCGTTCAGTCAGGTAACATTAATGATCATTTCAAGTGTAAAGTCACAATTGCCTCAAAATCCACTGAGCAGCTGGTGTTTACCATAAAGATAAAATGGATAAACTACACTATAGAAAGGAATGAAATGGTTGAGATGGACAAAATTAGGAGAGTAGCAATTGACTCAAAGCATCTTTATGCAACAGCACAAGGTGTGATCTTAACTGAAGATGAGCTTTATTTCAGGCTTCTCTCTTCCACAAAGAAAGGAATAATTTTACTGAATAAACAGAAGTTAGAGGAAAATTCTTCATTTAGCCAAATGGATATTAACAATATGAAAGTAGAGTATCAGCTGGTGGACAGACCATCTGAGGATACGAGTGACAATTTTGAATTCCAAGTGTTTAGCAAAAATGCCCACTCGGCCAATCATATGTTCACGATAAATATCAAGGCAGACATCAACACCATTTACTTAAAAAACAATGGGCTTTCTGTTCTTGAAGGTGAGAGCAAACTTATCACAAAAGATGAGTTGCTTGCTGAGACACTAACCACTAAAGAAATGTACTACACAGTCACTAGGAGTCCAAAAAATGGCAAACTTGCACGAATCAACCTATCCAACTCAACAAAGGAATATGACAAACTAGTATATTTCACATATCAGGATATCTTAGAAGAGCGACTTATGTATGTTCATGACAACAGTGAAACAACTCATGATCAGTTCAGTTTTATAGCTTCTACAAGTCCGCTAGCCAAGACCTCTGTGAACGAAGATGAGGCTGGCTCCAAAGAAGGTGTGTTCAAAATCTCTATACAGCTGCTAAATGATGAAAAGCCTGTGCGCACTGTGGATAAAGTTTTCCATGTTGTCAGAAATGGGCAAAGATTGCTGACCACGGATGACCTGTGTTACCATGACGCTGATTCTGACTTCAGTGATGGGCAGCTTATTTATACCCGCCGTGGTATCCCTATGGGAGACCTGGTGCTTGTGAATGACACTTCTCACAAGCTGTACCAGTTCCTCCAAGAGGATCTCGAACAGAAGCGAGTGCTTTTTGTTCACCGTGGTGCAAGCTCAGGACGTTTTGTGTTCTTTGTTTCTGATGGGAAGCACTACGTTTCTTCTCTGTTGGATATTAGTACCCAGGACCCATACCTGCAGGTTGTTAATAATACAGGCTTGCTGGTTCAAAAGGGGCAGGCCAAGGCTTTCAGCAATGCTAATTTTAGTGTGGCCACAAACTTGGACATCAGAGAAGATAGTGAAATCGCATTTGAGATTCATGATGCTCCAAAACATGGCGGGCTGTTTTTAAAAGACAAGAAAATTGAATCGTTTACCCTGTATGAGTTGAAGAATATGTTGCTGTCTTATCGCCATGACAACAGCAAGACTTTGGGTGATTTTTTCAGCGTCACAGTGAAAGCAAAAGGGTTGCGCCTAGAAGCCAGAATCAATGTTAAAGTGTACTTAGAAAGCCACCAGAGACCCCCCGTCATACTTCACCACAGAGCCTTACTGGTAGAGGAGGGCAAGCCAGTGAAGATTGAACATATGACACTTGAGGTAATTTAGTATTATTTAAATAGTTTATTTCTTGTTTATTTTTGGATTGGTGTGTTTTTCACTTTAACATTTAGTTAATAACCTTGATAATGTTGCATTATTAGATCATTACGATTGATGATGAATCCTTGTGTAAAGCATGTAATATATAAGTGGTTTTAAACTACAGGTGTCATATGTTTGTTGGCCTTAATTTTCCAGGTCACTCATGAAGCAAATTTCCCTTCAGAAATCATCTTCAATGTCAAAGCTGCTCCATCTTGTGGATACCTGCGTAGCTTTGATGATGGTGAAGATCGATACCAGGGAACTGAAGATAAGCCTTTGATGACTTTTACACAACAAGACATTAATTCTGGAAATGTTCAGTATGTACAGATAATGCCCAACCAAGTGAATGACTCTTTCATTTTGGAAGCTAGCAATGGAGTTGCAGAAGTCATTGACATTATTTTATCTGTGGATATCATCCCTCACTTCATACCTGTTGAGGTCTCCAATATCACACTGAAAGAAGGAGCAGCCAAGGCACTTACAGAAAATACCATCAGAGTCTCCAGTCAGCATTTCGCTGGCCTCCATTTTGTGTACTTTGTGTCAGAGGGACCCATGCATGGCCATATTGAAAATTCTCGTTTCCCAGGGATACATACAACTTATTTTACCAGGAAACAGGTAACTTTTGAAAATGTTTAACTTAAGAGGTTAACAAAACAAGGAACAGAGCTCATGCACAAAATATATCATTATTAAAAGTTTGTTATTGCCAGAAAGTTACAGAAATTTCAACTAAATTTTACAGTTTTAAAATCAAAGTATGAGCTACTTGTTGGCCAGTGATTTTACTGAATAGTTGCAAATCACACAACCAATGTGTTACTGAAAGTTAAGTAGTATCATATGAGTTAAGTAGTATCATATGAGTTAAGTAGTATCATAAGAGTTAAGTAGTATCATATGAGTTAAGTAGTATCATATGAGTTAAGTAGTATCATATGAGTTAAGCTTGTAACTCATGCTTCAAACAGTTTGAAATTCACATTTATAATCTAGTGATGCTTTTTCATTTCTTTCATTGCATTGAAACAGGTGGAGCAGGAGTTTATCTACTATGTCCATGACAACTCTGAGACATTAGAGGATCGCTTCACCATTATAGCCAATGACACAGACCTGAGAAAGCACAGTACACCCAAGACAGTTTCTGTCCAAGTCATACCTGTCAACGATGAGCCTCCGTTTGTTACAGCCAACAAAGTCCTCAGGGTGGGTACATAATAAATGCCTCACTTATTATACATGTTTTGGAAGTTTAGCTTAGGTCCTAGTACTGTTTGAAATGCAGCCTACTAAAATATCAAGATGGACTTGACAAGATGTACTTAACAAAATATGTCAAGCACATGTTTAAATCTTTTATTTTTATTGTGCATGGTGAAATATTCTGGGTTTATTAGAGTGAAACTTGAAACAGATGTGAGTCATAGTTTCTTAAGATTTACATTTTTTTCTGAGCACATCATCATGGAGGTCTACAAATGATAAAACTCTGTTTAAGGTTGTGTTTGAGACACTTTTGATCTAGTCTTTCATTTGCATGTGGTCACATAATGTCTTCAAAAGCAAATAATTGTATAAAGAACATACCTAATTTCAGAGGCACTAAGAGCGGTTGCAGATCTGGGTTTCAAAAAGCTCTGGATTCATCATGACATTCCATAAACAAGTCCTATGTAATTGATGGATCAGTCTGGGCAAATTAGTACATGTTGGCTATGTTGGATTACTTACTAGCTGGGCTGTAATGTAAACTATTTTGACTCAAGAGAGCACAGCCTGAAATACTGTGAGGTTCTTTACGAGTACAAGTGTAAAGTCAGGTTTATGTGAATATATTTTATATATATAACATCCACAAGGGGGCTCTCTGCAACTATGTTTGACAACAGGGTATCCTAAAGACAAAGTGTCTTGTGCTGATGTAGGTCTTGCCATATGGACACATTTAGATATTCACCCTTGGCTTCAGAGCTGTTTTTTCTATAAAAAGGGATACATACTAGGAAATCAACACCCATAGTACATTGCTTTGTAAATTTGTCGTGTCCTTTGTACAAACCTGAATCATCTTAGACTTGTTGACCTTACAGTTCTCTGACGTTCATGAGGTTGTGGAAATTCAGTCAAAATTGACCATCACATCTGCCCAATTCATTTTCAAATAGCAAGGATCAATTTCACAAAGTGTATTTCATGATCTAAGGTCACAATTCTCACACATAATCCATGTTTTGACTGTAGTCTACAGAAATGACCTCATAAGTGACGAAACACTTATTCTTGTGTTTCTTCCATAGATGAACATAAAAGATAAATGCACATACTATTGAAATGAGACAAGTGGTTTAACCGGATGTTGTGGTTTCCTGAAAGCAAGAGACTTCACTCAGTTTCACTGACTACTACATCACACATAGAGTTATAGACTGAGTCCCTTGTATAAGTGTTGATCCTTGTGATGCATTTCCACATTTGGTAGTGTTACAGCATAAAAACTAAATGGATATCATTGGGACATTAATCTACACAATCTACACAAAATAACCCCTTATATTAAACTGTGGGATGAGAATGATATAGTTGATGATGATATAGCAAGATGATTTGCAAATAAAAAAATATACATTTTTTTTGCACAAAAAAGCTTTTGTTATGTTGGTGCAACCAGATCCCATCAGAAATCACATAGTCACAGGTGTGTCATATGATCACAATAAAAACACACCTGGTTCTGGAACGCCTCAGAGCTTGTACAAGAACAAGCCTAAATAAACTGCATCTCATGAAAGCGAAGAAGCTTATCCAAACAAGTACAGGATAAAGTTTTGGAACAATTACCAATAAGAAAAAACAAAAAACATGGCAAACTTTGAACATCCCATCAGCATAAAGAGGCCTGTCCACTGCAGGCTAGTGAAATGATAAGGAGTGTATTAGTCAGAGAAGCAACCAAGAGGCTCATAGTAACTCTGAAGATGCTGTTTAGATCTCCAGTGCAAATGGAATATGCTGTTCATAGGACACGCATAACCTGTTCTGCAAGGATGCAAGAGTGATAAGAAAGTAATTTTTAGACAGAATTGTATATGAAATCATATTTGGTTTTTGCAAAAAGACATGTTGGAGATTAAGAAAATGTAGAAAAATGTATGTATTCTCTGGTCTGTTCTGCTCAAAACTGAACAGTGAAGCATGGTGGTGGTAGCATCATGCTGAGGGATTACTTTTCATCAGAAGGGACTGTGAAATTTGCCAGAGATGAGGGCAAAAAGGATAGAGGCAAATACAGTTCAGTTCTAGAGGAAAACCTGTTCCACTGTGTAACAGACTTGAGATTGGAGTAAAGGCTCACCTTTTAACAACAAAAAAATGACCCTAAACTGCAAAGCTGTAGTTATGTGGATGTGATAATTAGCCTGGTCAAAAATAGTAACCTGGATGTGATAATTAGCCTGGTCAAAAACGGTAATCTGGATGTGATAATTAGCCTGGTCAAAAACAGTAATCTGGATGTGATAATTAGCCTGGTCAAAAACCAGACCACAGTCCAGTTGAGAATCTGTGGCAAACTGTGGTTTTCTTGACATCCAATCATCCAAGATCTTGAGCAATTTTACCTGAAAAAATTGGCACAGATATCAGGATACTCACACTCAAAACTGATAGAAACATTACAGAAGACATGCATCTATGACTGTATTCAGAAGCTCTTGTATGAAGTATGGACCAAGGGATGTGATTTCTTTTACAAAGTCAATTTCAGTTGTAAAACTACAAAAAGTGTAAAGGTTCAAGGTGTGTGAATACTTGTACAAGGCCCTGTATAGATACTTTATAGCTACTTAGAACTAAGATAATTAAATGAATCTGTTCCTACGGTGGTATATACAGTGTAAGTAATTGAATGTATTTTAATGATATATACAGTGCAACTAACTGAACGTCTTTTAATGGTATATACAGTGTAAGTAATTGAACATCTTTTAATGGTACATACAGTGCAAGTAATTGAACATCTTTTAATGGTACATACAGTGCAAGTATTGAATGGCTTTTGGATTTCCACCCTTGCACAATAATTACATAATTTCTGAACTTCAGCATAGTTACAAGAAATAATAAGCATATACTTTTTCATATGCAGTCACACTTTTTTCGTATTAGCATCAGTGCCTCCAGACACCTGTACCCTTGCTATTGGCAAAGCTCTGTTGACTCTCCAGTAAGGTATTCATTTTAAAGCTGCTTTATCCAAAAGGCAACAGGCACGCCACAGTAAAGCCTACAAGTATAATTACCAGTATAAAATAAGCCAGAATTGATTGTACGTCGACCCTCACTACTGTACGCTATTATTCCTGTCCACGTGTTCAGGTTTGGGTTAGCTCTGTCACAGAAATCACTCCGGAAGATATGAATGTTAAAGACGAGGACAGTGGCCCAGAGGAGCTCCGATATATTACCACTCAGCCGAGTAATGGACATCTGGCTCTGAAGAGCGCCCCCACCAGGCCAATCATGGACTTCACTCAGGCTCACATTGACCAGGGCCAGCTACTGTTTGTGCACAGTGGTAAGTCAATTCACCAAACAGCAAGTTACATTCATGGTTTAAACTGCATTTGATGTTACAAAGCAGTGCATTTCACTATTGTACTAAATATAATCTTATTGATTGGAATTGCACTTTATATGTAAATATGATAATTGCACAATTTGGATTGACCGTATAGTACCAATTTACCATGTAGTACATGTTCATATGTGTTGCAGATCAGTCAGCATCAGAAAGTTATAATAAGTTCTGCGAACCATTTGTTAATGTTTCAGTGATTGATGGCATGATGTCAAATTTGCTTGAACAAGACAAGACAAGATGAGGCTGATAGTTGAGATGTTGTTTACTCACTATTTTACAGACACTCCTTCAACTGACTCCAATTAAATTGTCTTGCTTTTCTTTGCCTACATGTCCAGAAGTGTAAAACAAATAATCTTAGAACAGCTTTCCAGTTATAACATGGTGCTTTTAAAACTTGTCGTGTTACCCCTTTAGGCAACATAAAAAGTAGGAACAAACCATTCCATTAGATTTTGCGTTCTGAATGAAAATCCTGTTTTTGTAAAGTTGTGTGTTTTATGGTGATGTCCAGGAGCTATGTCTGGAGGCTTTAACTTCCAAGTCAATGATGGTGTGAACTTCACACCAAGACAGATATTCAGTGTCACAGCTCATGCCTTGGTTCTCCATCTGGAAAAGAGTGGCCCCCTCAAGGTGTTTCCAGGTAAAAAAAAAAAACAAAAAAAAACAATTGTGAATTCATGTTAATCCTCTAGAATTTAGAAAAGCACATTATAGTTTTGCATGTTGATTACAAAAAGATTAGATTGAAAATCCATCACAGTAGAGAGAGAAGTGCATTTCAGTACCGTACAGCAGACCTTTGTTGTGTGTATGTCTACTCTGGTAACAAAAACAGGAGCAGCTTTTCTACTTGGCATTACAGAATTTAACTATTGAAAGCACATGGCAATCACAGGTGAGACTGCTGGATTTAGACCTTTAGCGGTACCAGTGTATTTCATCAGATGTTCTCTCCCTTGCTCAAAGCTAAGTTAATCCCATGAGCCTATAATAGTCATTTGGTTTGTCTTAAAATACTCTAATCCTTTAGCACACTAATTGTATAATAGCCGTAATCCGTGCAACAACACTTAGCATACCATTTTGAATGATAAACAGGCTGATCTGAACGGACTGCAGACATGCTTTAGAAACTCTTAGTCATACGCGAAATTTAAAATCCAGTGCTGTAAACAGCTGCACACGCATTATATTGTCTGGGGCAATATGCATAGCAGCTGTTGCCTCTCATTTCGGTATCATAGGTGTTGCTGGAAGTAACTTATGGGCGCAGTCAACAGAGGGTTTCAGGCTCTGTCTGGTATTACTCTGGACTGGTATTACTTTGGACTGGTATTACTCTGGACTGCATCAGAGGTTGAACACGCTTTACTGCAATGTGGGAAAGGGCAACTGTGTCTGCTGTTTTTTCACCACCTGAAGTGGCACTTTGCTTAGAAATGCTCCCCTTTTGCCTACATTGTGCCCTAGGATGGAATGCCTATGATAGACACTTTTCCACAATCACTTGTGTGTGTATTCGGCTAAAGCCTTTACTGACAAAAGTAATAAAAAGAGAGAAAGTTATGTTTTTTTATGAATATTGTCTTTCTCCTCTTTAAGGTAAACATATTTTTCCTTCTCTGTAGTGAGTGAGGTAGGATTAAATGCTTTTGGTATAACTTTATTTCGTGCTTTTAATTTGCTGTTCCTGGGGTAATTCTGTGAGGAGAATTTTGAACTTGGAGCACTGTGGCCTTGACTAAATAAATTATATAACAGTTGTAAGAATGGCTAAGGAAGTGCCTCTCAAGGTCATAAAGTGCACTTCAAAAAACTGTGCTTGAATTAACTCTTAGTGTTTGTATCCAGCTAGGTGTTATTTAAAATGTCTGTTTGTTTTATTCATTTTCTGTTTATCTATACGATGCTGGTTTCACTGGATGTATTCATCTCAGGCATAATTATAACAGAAAAGTATAAATATATGTGGAAAAGGGAAGACCTTCATTTAGTTCTGAAGAAAGACTTTTTTGTGTGTCTTCAGTGGAAAAGTGTCTGTATTTTAGCACAGTGTTTCCTCTAGCAAGCCTTCAAATTGTCTCTCAGTTCTTACTCTAAATGTGGAAAAGGGAACTGAAACAGAGTCTTGTTTGTTCTTTCTAAATCTTCTTGTTTTGGAAGCTGTGTATGAAAAGTAAGGAGCAACCCCTTAATTGGCTTCAAAGTTTGGCTTTTCCTGTCGTCTGTAGCACCGATATACACAAGTGTATGAAAGTAATGTCAAAGACAGCTATAGCAGCCAAACATCAAAGCACCCAAGCACACAACAATGTGGTTATGTTTATAGAGTGTGCCAGACATTTGCTGTTGTTTTGACTGTATCTTTAACAGCTGTAGTTCATTCAGGGTAATGTTTACTCCTGTTCCCAATCCAGGCACTTTATCTTCCATTTCAAAAGAGGTTCTCAAAGCGGTAACCAATGATGATAAAGGTGACTCAAACCGCACCATTCTTTTTACTATCATTAATCCTCCGAAATTTGGAAAACTGGTGAATGTGCAGGCAGCTGAACACAAGATTACATCCTTCACACAAGAAATGGTGAGAACTATAAAACCTCATGTTCTTGTATGGAAAAGTCCAAGTGAATTAATTATGAATTTTTTTTTCCCATCTGTGATCCTCTCTTGCTGTAAGGCAGACCTTAAGAGACTGTAGAATTGAGGAATCTTGTGGTTCAGTACTGCTCGGGTGTAATATTATACTGGTTTATAGGAACATAGTAATAAAGAGTGGAATCATAGATTGAAGATTATATTATTTATATCACAGGCTTGGTATGTTTATAATATCCCAGATTTTGTAACAATGTGGCCAATATTTTGTAATTATGTATATTCAAATTATATAGTTTTCTATGTGATATATGCAATCATTCCAGGTAGACCAAGGTGAGGTGGCATATGAACAAAATGTGAACTTGGTAGGATGGACGTCATTAGACAAGTTCACATTCACTGTGTCCTCACCGCCTGCCAGCCTTGAGGATCAGACCTTTGATATTAATATCTCTTATGAAAATGCTGGACCTGAACGACGCTCACTTCTTCTTAAAAACACAGGTACGGAACCTTTAGACCTTAAAAACACAGGTACTGAACTTTTAGACCTTAAAAACACAGGTACGGAACCATTAGACCTTAAAAACATAGGTACTGAACCTTTAGACCTTAAAAACACAGGTACTGAACTTTTAGACCTTAAAAACATAGGTACTGAACCTTTAGACCTTAAAAACACAGGTACTGAACTTTTAGACCTTAAAAACAT
>JAOYMR010000005.1:8143644-8158053 GCA_025802075.1 Tenebrosternarchus preto
ACTGAAATATCTGGAATTGCCTTATGGTACTCTGTACTTATGGTACTCTGTACTCTGTACTTATGGTACTCTGTACTCTGTACTTATGGTACTCTGTACTTTCACGCTGATGATATTTAACAACCTGAAGATATTTATTTGTAGATGTAGTATTAAACACTGTAACTTTATTATACACAAAATGAACTTTATTTAAAACATGTAATGTACTTACTTCAATGATGGTTGTTAATTATCCATTATAATTATAAGTTCATTTTTGTATTCTCAGGAATCTGGAGATTACAATCGACACTGTGCTACATTATTTGGTTGTTGGGATATCAGTATATCCGCGTAATTTCATGTAATGTTGTTGGCACTGATTTATGCACGTAAAGCAAAAACACTATTACTTGAATTAGAACATTATCACTATTACTGTCCTGTTATGAAGTGAATATGTTTTCAACATGTTGAACTACTGAAGGTATGTGCAGTGTGGTTAGTAGGTATACCTGTCTAACACAGCACATGTGGAGAAATAACCTGTGTGAAATCACTTCAGTTCACTTTTTAATGCTTTATCACATTTTACATAATATATAAAAATGGAAAGGTGGATTTCAAATAATAAATCCATATATATTTATAATGGGATCTTGTCCTTGTCACTGGATAATTCACTGCATGTAAAGCTTTGTTCAGTATATCAAATTTTATTTGTTAATAAATAACTGATGTACTGCACTAAACTAAATCATCTCAGTTTTGGACTCTTCTTCTATCCTTTAGTTATTAGTATAATACTAATAACTTGAGATCCAGCCCCAGTTCACAAATCTCAGTGGACCAGGGAAGAGACCCAGCAATTTATGATCTCCACCAGTCCCAGATTTCAACCAGAAGTTGGGCTGCAAAGCCTTTCAAACCAAGCCCTAAACTCAAGCATATTTTATTCATGATGCTTTCACACCCTATAGAGTGAATCCTGGATGTGCTAAGTCTCACCGTGTTTCATCAGATCATCTGAACATGAGCACTTTCCTGTTCTCCTCCACTCTGATGCAGGTTATACTTCAAGCCAACATTCTGTACTTTTAACTTCATATGCACTAGTTCACTTCAAATCCAGTGTGCTGGAGAACAAAACAACAAGAACTGTGTCACTGCCCACATTTTTGAAGGCTGCACTGTATATATATATTCAGCTTTTTGTTCATCTGATAGGCTGTTTTCTCCTGAAGTGCCCTTTGTTTCAGCATCTGGGTTTCTTCTCTTCATTCAACTAAATTGTTACTGCAGGCACCATAGAGACAAGAGGAAATGAATGTCCTTTCACAGTGTAATTGCTATGGTATGTCTCTTCTTGTACTTAATTACTGTGATTTCAGAAAAGTGCTAAATGTGCTATCTGAATGCTGGTCCACTGAATTTAGTGGATATACTTCTACAGTGTTCAAGGCAGACTGAAATGGGTGTGAATAAGTAATACTGGCAGTATTTGTACAGAGAAGCAAACAGTGTTGCAATGAGGTTGAGAGGCTGCACGCAGGAGGGATTACTCAATCTTGAAACGAATCTTAACACACAGAACCTTTGCTGTAGAGAGTGTTTAATGTTTTAGATTTCTATCAACTTCAACATCATTAACAGGCACGGGTGTGTTATTTACTTCAGCAAAAAAGTGAGACACCTTTTATGAGCCTTGTTTTAGCTCTATTGTGTGAACCATTATCTTATATAAATGGTTAATGATCTTTCTGCTGTTTGAAAAGGCTAAACATAGCCTACAGTAGTTAAGAAACTGTGTCTGTAGCTGTTAGGTTCCTTCTAAACACAAAGGGAAGTGAGATGCACCAAGTTCTTTCTATGTAAAGATGAGAGACTTATCACAACTCATTTTTTGTCCCTTTTATACAAACTACATATATCTGAGAGGAGTGATTTTGCGTATTAAGCAGGGTGAATGGTTGGTTGTGTACACAGCTCTGCCCAAAGCCTTACTTACCACCAGAAGAACCACGTTCTTCTCACTTTAACATGTTAGCATATGGCCCATCTTGAGACGTAATTTACCAGACTGACTGAAAGCTGGACCTGTGCAACAGTGCAATCTCTCTCCTTGTCCAAGTCATGCAGTGAACTGAAATATTCTGTGGGAAAATGACAGTTAGGGGGTGATATTCTTTAGGTGACTCATAATTTGACAGCCACCCCAGTGCTCTTGTGGTAGGCTAGAATCTACATCCTCTGGTGTTAAGAGACCATTCTCGCCACATCTCGAGACAAAATATAATTACAGCAGTGTTCTAAACAAAGATGCATTGTTTAATGTAGATAAGCTGATACATACTCCAGTTGATCTAATTTTCTCACAATGTTCCTTGAATACCTTCCCAATAGATGGCTTACCAAATTTGGTGATGTGTTGTATTTTCAGACCAGCGTGAGCCTTCTTACATATGTGGTCAGGAACGTAGCATTCAGCTGGCTAACTTGTGGAATAAACAAGCTCTTGCAGAAAGTCAAGATTGCAGACTGAGCCTCAGGAGAGCCTGACAGTGACGCTTCACTTGCTCCATGACAACCAGGCAAGTGTCAGACCCTTATTAACTGTGAGCTGCTTGCAGCGTCCATGCTGAAAAATACTTAAGACAGCTTTAAAGGAATATTTTAGTCAGAGATGATGATGATGTCAGCTGTAGGAGCATATCTGTAACTGATCATTTTACACCATGATTCAGCAATCAGATTAAAGATACTGCAACTGGTAAATGATTTAAATACTGAACTGGTAAATGATTTAAATACTGAACTGGTAAATGATTTAAATACTGAACTGGTAAATGATTTAAATACTGCTACCAAATGTAGCATGTCTGAACTGGTAGCTGAGTTGATAAAAAAAAAAGAGTCATGCCAATTACATATTACACAATATTGTGTTTTGTAAAGCCATTTTACATATATAAAGGCCTTACTCATATTTTCTTCTAAAGTAGCTGCTTAAGGCACAATTTTCAGGCAGATTTGTTTTTGGCAGATGGATCAATGATAATTATTGTCATTGTCTGTTGTGATGAGTAATAGTTATAGGACTTTCTCTCAACATGATTCGAGGAAGTTTGTGAGCTATTGTGGTTGGCTGGCTAACTGTACATTTAGTCATTGGACAGAATGTCTGTCATATTGTTTACAAACCATAAACATCATGTACACTTCATAAAAGTTCAGTCCTCAGTGTTTGTCCTGTTCATCATTCCACATCTGACTGGGTTCATAGGAACCAAAATATGCTGAGGTCTTTCCGTTCCATTTGTACTTTCATTTTTTGGCTACTTATAATACAGTCCTACATACACATACATTTCACGACATCAGTTTAGCATCTCATCAAACACACAGTCTGCAGATAATTTACACTGTAATTCAAACATGCGAGTGCTGTTCAAGCACAGACCTTAACATAAAAAAAAACTGATAGCAGTATAGTTAAAACGTCATGTAGCCATCTACAGGACGCCTTGAGCCCGTATACTGTTCTTCTTTCTTTTCTTTGTTATTAGAACCATAAATCACTCTCCTCTCTGAGGAGCTACCAACTACAACGGAGGAGTGAGTGTGTGCGGTGGGCCTTTATCGGTGTGTGTACGGGTGTGTGTGAAAAACAGACCACTTGGAGAGCAGCCAGAAGGCTGAGGAAGCAGTCAGCGGTTTTCAGACAACGCGAATGAGGCCCTGCTGGAGTGGGCTTCCTGCACGGTGCTATAAAAACAAAGAGCGAGCAAAGAACACCCAGTGCTCCCACATTCCAGAGCTTTCCGTCAGGTATGGGCCACGCGCTCGTTGCACCTCCCGTCACCTCACATCAAACATAAACAATAGCGGAGGTGTAGCACAATGAATATGTATAAAGGGTCTTTGTGAGCTTCCGTTACAATGATGTACACAAAAACCTTTACCAGCATCAAAATTACTCAGGAAATTTGCAAGTGGAAATAAAATGTATTAACTGATGTTATTGTATTAGGCGTTGTTAAAATCATGTGGTCAATGAACTGAGGCTTACAGGCTGGGTGTAACATGTTTGTAATTTACTAGAGGGGGAGCTGGTTGGGCTGATGGCCCGTAACTCTTGACTGCGAATGACTCATGGGATATGAGTGTTAAACAACTCTGACTAAAAGGCTCAAGTGTCAGCACTACCATTACCATCTACCAGATCGTCTGGATCACCAGATAACCGATTCATTTGCTTGATCCACTGTTAATTACTTTCAGTTTTGGAAAAAATGGTTTTAACAGATGTAGAATGCTGTTTACTTGAACTTCAAATTGTTATTATGTCCCGTTCCCTGGATGTATCATCAGGGTTCAAAGTGGAGTGGTCATATGATCCTCCAGACAGCTCTTCCTTCACCTCCAAAGGAAGGGAACAGGAAATGTTCAACGCATATCTGAAGAAAGAAGTGGAACTGAATGATTCAGGGCACTAGTTGGATGAGCTCACACTGAAATTCTGTCACAATCTTGTGACACCCTTCCACGATTTTATCTAGACCACATTTGTGAGAATTGTTACCTTGAGGCTATGAAAAATCATAAGAAAGAAAACTACAGTATTTAAGTATCAGGTTTCCATGTGAAGTAATGTTAATGGAAAACCAGTACAGAAACCAGGACAAATTACAAGCGTTAACTGAACTGGAGAACACCACAGTCCCCACACATACTACCCTCACAAATCTCAGGGCCCTCAGCATTTCTTCAAAAGGAAGTTACAAAAAAGAAAATATAGCGTTATCTGGTTTTGCAGATTATTGGTTAATATCCAGTAACAACCACTGCAATCTCAAATCCTCCACCTTGGAGGGTTTCTTAGCTCAATAGCAAGGGTAGGACAAATGTGAACACTGGCCATTCAGCACAAAATGTCATGAAAGGTGGAGCGTTTGGGGTTTTCCCAGGAGACATTCTGAGTAGTGTCAGGTTATTGTGTCAGCCTTCTAGGCTGGTTACACTAAAACGGATATACTTCCCATCACCCCAGCATGGTCAAGAACTCTGCAAAGACTCATAATTGGAAACAGCACCCAGAATTCTCTGGGTATTCTGGGAAATTTTGGACAATTCTGATCATAACTAGTTTTAGAAAAAGATATGGTTCTACAGAGTACCGTAATCATATTTTGAGTGGGTTAAAATAAAAATATATTACTTTTTGTAAAAAGTATTCATACATGAAAAGAAAGTTATTTTTACTCTTTGAAGCTTGCTAACGAACAAACTGAAACATATCAAGAGACCGGCAGAACTTATTGTGAGAATAAAAGCATGAAATAAATGGAAAAGAGAGAGAGATTCAGTCTAACATACTCGAGCCACCAATGTCTAAATGATTTTACTGGAAAAGGTCGCACTGTGTGGAGCTGCTCTTATTCTGTAGTGGACATGATGCTGACCACATTTAGGGGAGCACAGAGTGAACCTTTCTACATCCATTTAGGGGAGCACAGAGTGAACCTTTCTACATCCATTTAGGGGAGCACAGAGGGAATCTTTCTACAGCCATTCGGGTGGGATCTGGATGTTGTTTTCATACCATGTCCTCTCCCTCTGACTCATGGGTCAACAGTATTTAACACGAGGGTGGAACCGGAACTGGATTTAATCTGAGCAAAAAATCTTGGAACTCCAATTCAGTAGTCAGGACAGAGAAAAATGCACTAATTCAGTAGTCAGGACAGAGAAAAATGTACTAATGATCAAATGTTCTGCAATCCTCTCATAATCCTTCAGTATTATTCTTTAACTGTAACCCCAGTTACAGATCAGATTCAGCATTATATGGTATAAGACAAAAACAAATAGCAATTTATATGTTTAATTTCCTTTAGAAATGTGCTTATAACAACTGCTACTTTTTTTTTTATTATTTGGAGCTTCCAAGTTTTTTCTAAGCATCTGGAAAGTGTTTCCTGTAAGGTAGCATCAGCTCACAAAAATGTTATGCCATTTCTACTCAGAATTTCTCTTCCTAGATCAGCCCTTTTGGTGCCAGGATCCAGAACATCAAGACATTTGCACAACAGATGGTTTTGTACTTAGTGATGCTACACTTAGTATCAACATGAAAAAGGAGATTTTACTTCATACAGAAGTTGGGCTTTCACCACACAAGACCCGCTAATCTGCTTTCCATTCAAGATAAGGACTGTTCTCATCTTTTATTTCGGCCAATAAAAACATAAATATTAAGTTTAAGGTATATACTGTTTCCCGTCTTGCAAAACAGCACCACATTATTCACATGTTCCTTTAATATGTACCAGTCTGAGGTTCTGCTTGTTGGTCAACCACATCATTGTCCAGGCCACCAGAAAAATGCAACTCTCACATTGGGACCCCCCCTCCCCTATTCCCCGCCTGTTAACAGGAGGCGTGTTTGGCATGGAGTCCTGAGGTTCATCCCGCTGAAAGCTGAACGCACTTCAGTGTTTACAGGGAGAGCCAGGGACCAGGGCACTCTGCCAGGGCCCACTAGAGAAAGGGCCAAATCTGGCACACAGGCCATATTCCCACGCCATAACACTGAAGAAAAGGAAGGGCCGTTTTGTCACCACTCAGGCCAATCTCATGTCTGAGCAACACGATCTTCAGTACAAGAGATGGCCAGATACACTCCGACATGAGAAGTTATGTGGAGGTACAGGTCTGCAAATGTGTGATCTTAGCATTACATATTTTTAATTCCGTACTTCACATTCAACATTTGTGACTGCTAATTGTATGTGGTTTCCTGACTGACACCATACCAATATTTCACACCATTCCTTCACAGTGAAGAACGACTTTCTCAACAGATATAGCCAATATAGAATTATTGTTATATTCTATATAACATGTACACACGTATAAAATTTGGAATCAAAACCCCTGAAGAACTTAGAGAACTATGATGATCATCATTTAAAGTGATACCAGCTGAAGAACATTGTCATTAGTTAGATTTAACTGAACTGAGCTGGTGCTTTTCCCAAAAGCATCACAACACAAAGGCCACTGTTACTCTCTTCTTTAATATGATCTTAAAACATAACGCTATGCTTTGGGAAAATGACATGTTGGATTTGGAATCACTTCATATTTTCAAATGGGGGAAAAAAGACAGGGCTATGGAGGGTTATGGAGGGGGTTTATTTTGGCAGGAAAATCTTGCAACACTTCTAAACAAACCAGGAGGTTTTCTTTTTGTCTTTTTTGTGTCTTATTTTATTCCCCATAATTGTTTTTTAGGAAAAAAGAGGACTTTGTGCCAAATTCGTACAAAAACACATCATGCTTAGTATCCATGATGAAAGAGAACAGAAATCAAGTCCTGAGTAAGTGGTGTTTTTAGTTTGTCATCATATTTTCTTACTTTATTTCGATCCTTGGCCACCGACACTGATCCATGCGCTATGGGAATATTTTCATGCCTTTAGTGATTGATTAATATAGAGGGGACACAACGGACTTTCCTTAAATACACTCCATGCTCTGCTCTGCACTGAAAATATTGTGGAAAAGTCAGTAAAGGTGCCAAATAAGGGCACCCTTCCTCTCTTAAGGCTTATCGTCACACAAAATAAACAGGACCCCAGCTTGCTCTCACAGGATGTTGTAGGTAATAAAATTAGGTTGTGTAAAAACATCTTAAAATAAGTTTAATATATACTGCATATCTCATAGCTTAAAAGAAACGACAGAAATACTACATAGACAAGACTGAAAGGCACGATAAAGTGAAGCCAGCTGAGTTGCAAGGTCTCTGTAAACATTCTGTATACGGTCAGAGAAGTCGGGAAAGGGCTCAAGTGTTCCAAAGGTCGGCAGTGGAAACCACACAACAGCTCTGTGGAGGAGATGACCTCCGCAACACATTTTCTCTATTACAGTTTCGCATGTCAGCAGTGTTAGAAGGCCAAGTAAATAAAAGTTCTCTAAAACCTTACGTTAGTAGCGTAAGCAGAAAGGTTTCTGTTGCTTTGTTAAGGTGAGGCAAACTGTTCTTGGTCGCTTCCTGGTGGAACACTCCTCTTCCTCTTCAGAGCTCACGTAAGCTTCCCTCAGGCCATCTGCCCTCCCATCTTCCGGTAATAACCACCTCTCTGACGAAGGGTTAACACCATCACGCCGCGAGTTTCTACTGCAGTGTGACATTCGTTATGTGGGTGAAGAGTTTACACAGACACCTGAGTGGGAGAGTTCTTGGTTGGCCTCAATCTGATGTTTTGCTATGGTCACTTGGCTTTGTGCTCGGGGGTGGTGGTGGTGGTGGGGGTTCACACGTGAGTGGGAGCTTGGCCTGGAGGGTGTGGTAGGGAGTGTGTCTAGGCGTCATCGTATTTCCGGAGGGCCTCCTCCAGCTTGCCCGTCACCTTCTGGAAGAAGGCGATCTGCTGCTGGAGGTAGTGCTGCATCTGGGCCTTGAAATCGCGCACGCGGGTTTGATGGAAGTGCTGGATCTCGGCCAGGGTGGCGAACGAGATGATGTTGCAGCGCTCTGTGATGCCGTCGGCCTGCTGACGCTCCGTCTTGCCCTCCTCCACGTGCTTCTGGCTCTCCTTCACCTTGGTGAGCGCACCTGAGGAGAGAGCGCAGGCTCGGTCAGGGTTAAACTTGTCTAACTGGAGCCGCATGAAAAGTAGGTCGTAACGTAAAGCAAGTTTCTGGCGACACTTAGGACGGGTTCAAATCACTGGGAATAATGCATATGTAGTCTTACTATTAAATAACGTTCTCGATAAGCATCTTTGGCACTTGCCAAATGCTGATGAGATAAATACAAAAATCTCTATTTCAGAATTTTAGATTTAGATATTATCAATTTGGAAAACACAGTTTTTTACAAGAAAACGTTGGACATCACAGCCATTAACACTACATGGCTGCACTAGGTTTTACCACAGAATGTTTACGCCCACCTCTTACTCACCTCTTACAATTATACATGATCTTTCTGTATAATAACCCTATTATACAGAATATCACCTAAACCTGGCTCTTTATTAGTCAGATGCAGCCCCCACCAGTAGACTCAACTGCACAGTCAAAAAGAAACCACTACAGCAAAAATAAGCAGAGATCACAGCCCACTTTAGACCTTTACTTCTGCTGTGTGACATTCAACAAGTTGGCTAGGCAACAATGTTCAGCTATAGAACAACTAAAAACCATCCTAACCACAAAAGCTCAGAAACATCAAAACCAGTATCTGTGCAGTCAGAATATGCTTAAACTTATAGAATATGGTAAAACAAAATCTACATTAATTCAGTGTTCCCTAGTCCTGATCTGAGTGAGCATTCACTGATTCACTGAACCAGATCAACCCAGCCGACTCTGTTATCAAGTCTATTATAAGCTTTGATAAAAAAGGGACTTGGGAACGCAAACATGTGCCGCTGGTGAGCTTGTCCTCTGCTGGTATACTTGGACCTCTGAACACAGTGAGTCATGTCGCTGTGGACATTTTCCTATTGACACGGCAAGAATGCACATGTAAAGTTATGAGTAAACCACAAAGGAAAAAAAAAAAAAAAAAACACCTACACTTGCACATTAGTGTCCGTCCTGCTCTTAACACACCTGCTTCAACTGAAGCGAAAGGTCAGGAGAAAACAAACAAAAAGTTTTGTTACAAAAAGGAAACAAACAAAAATAGGACAAATACACCAAGTGGTTGGGTTCTGCAAGCTGTAATTTCACACTTAGGGTTTTGTGAAAGGAAGTCCTGCAAGAGCAAAGTACGCAACACCTGTATTCTGTGGGCTTCCAGTCACGCAGAGTGACGTAGCGCGCTACAAATGTAAAAATTAAAAAACAAATCAGTTTCCTTAGCTGATGCTTCCTTTTGACGGCGGTGAAGTTGGGAGATAATTCACTGGATGACACAGAAGTAGGATAGAGCTGTACATGTGTCTTCATTTCACGAGGCCCATTGTGAAGCAGAAGACTGTTCAAGGTCAGCTATCTTCTGGGAAACCACAAGGACACTTGGTGTGAAGTGCCACAGTGACACCACCACCTTCTGGAGAAATTCCTGCTTGCTAACAGCGAGTTATACAATCTGGTTCCACTGGGTGCTTTGCATCTACAAATCAGTAATACGTTCATGTGTTAGTTAATGAAAGGAAGAGGCAAAACAACAGTCTGGTTCCTCTGAATATATGAATAAATGAATGAAAAACTCATCACCACTGTCAAAAACTATCCGAAAAACCTCCAAACAGTCAGATACTTAAAGATTTCTGTACTACAAGCATGTCAAGAAGTGTATACAGAGCATTTTGTTTTAAACGATGATTGGCCAATATGTCCAACCAACATGGTGGTGTGCTAGATTCGATTCAAAAGAAGCAAGAGGGAACAGTGCGTCAGTGTGTTCTGTCTCGGGCAGCTCAAAGAGTTTCTTTAGGGCATTTCAGTAACAATAGCACACAGGCAGGCAACTCAATAGCCAAAAAGAGCCCCTGTCAAACAGCTATGTGCACTTCCTCATGAGGAGGCTTAAGCAGCACACAAGGTTCTTATTACAGCCTTACAGATCAACCAGATAAACACAGCAAGCACCTACACCCCCACCTCTCCCAGACGAGGACATCTGTCCGTTTCTAATGGTTCTTAAAGGCGGCATAATTATTACACACATAGAAATACACCAGCAAGTTCGTCTTTCAGTTCAGGGAGTCTGATTAACGGTAGCTCAGAACATCAGTCATTAAATAGGTTCTTCTAGTACATAAAGCAATACCAGCTATGGGTGGGACTTTTTTTTTTGTTCCGTTCAACGAGTAAGATGACAATTAAGCCAACCGAAAAACGGAAAGCAGACCTCCTCTTACCAACACGTAACAGTAGTGTGGGTCTACAATATCATCTCAGGAAAATCCCCAGGGAGTGGAGAAATGGTAAGTCTATGTGCCTTTACATATTGGTGAACATTCCAACTTCCTGGACTGTTTCAGAGGCACACAGTGTTTTATCTGGGGGTTTAGCAAAACAAACCAACCAACCAAGCAAATATAACACTGGCATTATTGAAACACCTTAACGTAACCTTGGTTCTGGAATTTTGTGCTATTCTGATGAGCCTGTGTAAACTGCAAGGCTTACTATGGGCTAACTAATAGTCCACACCTGAAAAATGTACCGGAACACTAAGCTGCCTGTTTGTCCATGCAATACAGTGCCAAGTTGTCTTGTTTTGCGCAGTGTCATGAAGTGTAGCACAGAAAGTGTAAAACGCCCAGATCGCCGACTTCCCCTCTTTTGCTGAGGGAAAACATGCGAGACATTCCTGAATCTCCCATCCCCCCAACACACTCTGCCTTCTGGCAACAGGGACCCTTTTCTTCACAGAAATCCAGGGCAAATATCTAGCATCTGATACCGCTGATACGGAAGCAGCTCCGCCTATCTATTTATCTGAGTCTGTCTGAACGGGGGAAGGCTTGAAACTTATCCAAGAACAGCACTCGGCCCAGTCCGGATTTAAGGCCTTAAGCGCAGAGACAGTTAGAAAGTATTCGTGTTAGAAAAAGAAAACTGAAGCACAGGGGAGAGGCACGAGTCACAGTCCTGCCGAGCGATTAAGGTGAGCGTACCCCTGTGTGGGGTGAGGGGCTGGGGGGGGTGGGGTGAGGGGCTGGTGGGGGTGGGGTGAGGGGCTGGTGGGGGTGGGTGCAGCCCTGCAGCCCAGTCTGGACAGGTAAAAGGAGGACAAACCTCCAGAAATGTCAAAGAAATCTACAGCCCCAGGCTGACTGGCAGGTGAGTCATACTGGTGAAAAACAGACAAATACAACATTCCTAAAATGTAAATCCTTGAAAATGATACAGAAATTAAGATGAACCGGACATCTTCGTTTTGTTTTTTTTTTACATTAAGAACGCTTCTTACTTATGGGAGCCCAACATTTAAAAGGACAATAAATCTAAATGGGCTGAGTCATGGTTGGCAGTTGAGGAGGAAGTAAAAACGACTGACTCTCAGCGGGAACACAGTAAAGGAGGGAAACAGAAAAATCTGAGCAAGAGACTTTAAGGAAAACTGCAATTCACAAGCTCTCCCGTTGTAGAACTTTGCCTATTATGTAACTGGCTATTACACAAGTTACATAATGAGTGTAGTGAACAATGGTTGATTGCAAACTATCCACAAATGTTTGTCAGAAGAGCAGGGTAAATACAAGCATGCTTTTACTGTAGCTGATGTATGCTGTTTCAAAGATTACTACATGTAAATAGGAAAAATACACGGGGAAAACTCACATAGGAAAGGTGCTAGATGCCATGTGACACATACATGCCTTGAATAGGCTAACACCATACAGCTTCAGTGTGATTAGCACCCTACTCGCTGTAAAGGCCCTGTAAGCAATACACCCATAAAAGGGAATTCCTCATCAGACAGATGCAGACATTATCGCAGTGAGGATTCTGTTCTCTGCTTCTCTTTTTGGTTAATGAAAACCCGTATGTTAGTTAGCATGTCAAAAAATGTCTAGATAGTCAAAAAAACAAAAAGTATACAATGTTAAGTTCAATCCCTAACACATAAATCATGAGATCAGAATTATATGCTGAGTCCAAGTGCAACTACTCCCGTAGTTCTACGTGTGGAGATGCTCAAAGATGTTCTGCAGAACTCGATTGGTGGGTAAATGGAGTCATTTAAGAGTGGGTGGACTGGACTGGAGAATGAAACGTGCAGTACTGTTTCAGAGGAGCAGATGGGCGATGTGTTGAGGTAGTCAACCTCTCTCTAAGAGTACAGTGATCTGTGGTCATGCTTTAAATCAGTACTTCCTCATACTGAGTATTACTTCTCCCTCCACTGAACTGTACATTCTCCCATCCGCAAAAGTCAAGAGTGGTCCAAGTGTGATAAAGTGTCTTGGGCCTTTCAAAGGCTAATGGACGCTCTACAATGACACTGATCAATAAATGTTATGTTCATATACAGAAACAGATGTTTCATTTGTCCCAAATGCATGTGCGCGTGCACACACACACACACACACACACACACACACACACACACACCCTTTATATCTAATCTCACTAGTAATGGGTGCAACCCTTGAATTCAAATACAGTCCAGATTGTTGTAATCACTAAACTAATAATTCAGTTGATTTGCCATTATGTCATCATCACACCTGCGAGGTGAAGGCAGGGTGGAAAATCTGCAGCACCCCATGAGGAACTAGTACTGAGCAACAGGGTCTACAGTACTCATTACTCACAGGTTTCTTTCCAGAGCACCACTGCTGGACTGGATATAATTTGGGTGCTATAGTGATCTCAATATTAACATTGACAGGTAAGTGTCATTAGTTATAGGGGTTCATGACACAGAATGGGTTTTACCAGGCGTACAAGTCAACAGCAGTCCTACAGTTAATTCCTTGGCTCCACATGAAAGTCTGGACCAGGAAACATGACAAGGAGAATAATCTTAAATTAATAATATTAATAATCATCATCATCATCTTAAATTCACTGCTGTCTTAGTATTTCCTTAAATAAAGAGGAAACTGCCTTGCAGTGTTTGTTACTTCAGAATCTACTTGGTATCTCCGGGAGGGGCAATGTAAAGTGAGACAGATGGCAATGGGCTGAATTATAGATCAGCTACAAAATGCACTGTATCTTTCAAAATCGGGCTTACATGAAAACCCAAGTTCTTTCCTTTTCTTTCCAAAGCAAGTGATGATTTTTTCCACAGCCTTGCTTATACCAGCACCATTTCTGTTTGCTCCCCTTAGAAGACGTGGTTTCCCTCGGGTGTGAAGTGCCAAGCCAGTCATTTGGTTGAAACTATAGTTAGAATCCAGATCATTTGAAAATCATTGAAAATTAAAAGTTGGTGGAAAAAGGGGTCTTTGGGTTTCTGAAAAGTGCTTTATACATCTCATGTATTGTTTTTTTTTCTTTCACAAAACTGAAAGTCAGGTTAGTGAAAAAGACACCACTATCAAATATATCTTAGGGGAGATCAATCCCCTACATGTCATTTTGAACCCTGATTAAGTTACAATTTTGGATCTCAAGATTGTTTCTAGAAATGTTATATTTTTGAGAAATGCTCAAATATGAGCCATTGCTTTATATGGCCATTGCTTTGGCCATGAAATGTGTGACAAGGTGTTAACCACATGCATCTAAGGTAAGCAGTCAAAGGTGTCTCAGGTCATCTAAGGTCAGCAGTCAAAGGTGTCTCAGGTCATCTAAGGTAAGCAGTCAAAGGTGTCTCAGGTCATCTAAGGTAAGCAGTCAAAGGTGTCTCAGGTCATCTAAGGTCAGCAGTCAAAGGTGTCTCAGGTCATCTAAGGTCAGCAGTCAAAGGTGTCTCAGGTCATCTAAGGTAAGCAGTCAAAG
>JAOYMR010000005.1:8167457-8203746 GCA_025802075.1 Tenebrosternarchus preto
GAGAGAGAGAGAGAGAGAGAGAGAGAGAGAGAGAGAGAGAGAGAGAGAGAGAGAGAGAGAGAGAGAGAGAGCATTTTAGTTCCAACATTATTTTTCTGTTAAAATGTTGACACAGGATAATTCTAGATCATATCGCTGGTGTGCTTGTAGTAAGGGGTTGTTCTATTTCAAATATGAAGGTTGAAGTGAGAGATCAATTATTTTTTCTAACATAGCGACATGATGTAATTGATAACAGATTAAACCTGAAGCTGGCAGAATCACACCCTGCAGTTACAATGTCCTTTAGAAATCTTCACTATCCACTAGAACCACTTTTTTTGCAAGAACAATTAAAATCCTCAAACTCTTTTTAAAAACTCCTTGTGCCAGTACAGCCATATTACCGATCCTCAAACACATGGAGGATGTCCAAAAAATGCAGTCAACTGTGACCAACATGTAAAATGCATTTACCAAATGTGGAAAGAGTGTGGCTTGGCTAAACAGTGACTGTGGTGTCCAAGCAACAGCTCTGACTTCGGGGCTCAAAGCCTAATCGCTCCTCATTAGATCCCTGCAGTAGCTTCATTAAGGCACCAATGGAGGGGAAAACTACAGTGCCTGTAGTCACGGTTCCATATTTTCAGCACGAGCAGGAACATCTAGCGTCTCAACGCAGATGAGTCTCAACTGTAAGTCTCAACGCAGACTGAATGTAGGCTGTGACATCTGTCCAATCTGGCATCAGTATACAGTGATATCATTTGCATATACCCACTTGGCATATCAATGAGATGTTTTAACTTCTTGTCTATAGTTTTCACAATGCCCTTTGTGCCTTTTGTTTAAATGTATACATTAGCAAGACTTTAAATACCCAGAGTGTTTTCTGGGGAAGAGTTTCAGGGATATGTCAGACTATAAAAGAGTGAACAAGTATTCCTGTGAAACTTTTTCCAACGAGCTCAGGTGGTCTGAATCGCTTTTATTTTTACATGATTTTATTTGTTTATGTTAATCAGAAAGGTCAGTTATACATTGAACATCCAATTCTCTGCTTAGTCCAGTGTCTGTAATCCAGTGACAAGTGTGTAGGCAGCCAAATGTTAACAAATGCTGTTTTTTTGTAACATACAGCCTCTATATTTGATCTGTGGTATGTAATTTGAAAATGGGAAAATTCATAAATGATACAAGTCAGTGTATTTAGCAGTGCTGGGATTGACCTTTTAACTGAAAGTTATTCACCACAGGGTAGTTTACAATCATTTTTGTATTTCTTGGTTGGGATTTTAAGGCTGTAAATGCTTTCATATGAACAACCTAAAAAAAAAACTAAATACCAATAACAATAATAATGAATTAAAATTAAATATTAAATATCTGCACATGATAAACACATTTCAGTAAATAATTCAGCCTGATCACCAAGATCAAGGCTGTCAAGTGTATACATTTTTGAAGAAGTGTTCACGATTAAACTGCCAGCTCTCTTTTGACCACTGCGTGGCACTATTTCACCGATTATAAACTAAACCAATTGCGCTTACACACATACTTTTTTCTTCTTTCCAGACAATAACAAAACGTTTTGTTAATTTTTGTTAAGTCACTTTGAGTTGTATTCAAGTACTTTTCTAACCACACAGGGGCTTTACTTTAACGTAAAATTCAGGTATTACTATTTTTACTACCTCTGTCTATATATGGGAAAAGATTCACAGGGGAAAACTGCCCTCTTAATGAAATCTTCAGTGATGTGATTCTACTGTTTCTAATCAGATTTGTTGGTCTCCTGGAGAACAACAAGACCAAATGCCAAACATTCACTGATGTGTTGATAGAGGGAGAAAGTTGTGTAACATTCTTGACCCAGTGTGGTCTCAACTTGTGTACACCTACTTCAGTGTGAAATATTGTTTAAATGTCCATTTTACCCAGCAGGAACATGGAAACTGTGATGCAAATGTGCTTCAGAGAGAGGGCAGATGGACATTTTAAAATCAATTTACTGTAGACGGTACTACATTTACTGTCATTTTAAAATTAATTCACTCTGGTGTATAGTATCAAATTATTCTATTCTCTTAGATTCTGTCATGCTGTAACCTATATCCGTGCTTGGAATAAATTATTTTCTCTTCTAGTGATATGCTTCATTACAAAAAAAAGATTCTTTTGAGTCAAGTACTATGTTAGGCATGAGTGAAAGGTTTTACAACAACAGCTATGCTGTGTTATACGTGGATTCAGCTTCTGCATTCAAAATAACCTTCATGTTATAAAACAATAAAATGCACATCAATTTAATAACGACCACAGCCAACTTTGAGGTCACAGCAACTGCTTTTTTAGGAGGCACTTGTCAGATTTTTTTCGTACTTAAAAATAAATAATTCATCCTTGGTCCTCACTTGTGGAGTCTCTTTTCAAGCCACCTCAGGTTTTCAGTAGGATTTAACTCAGAGGGCCTGAATGAAAGCAACCCTAGCTGAAATGTTGTGGCTAAAGAGCCTCTTTTTGTGTGGATTTGGAGTTATGCTTTGGATCATTGTCCTGTTGGATGATCTAACCACATGCCAAGTCACAGTGGACTATGATTTAAAATCATATGGTATGTAACAGAGTTCACATTGCTGTTGATCTCAGCAAGACGTAAAGGGCTGTGGAGAGAAAAACAGGCCGGCATGTTCCACACTTCGAAGATGAAGAACCTTTGATGAAGAACCTTTGATGAAGATGAAGAACCTTTGATGAAGAACCTTTGATGAAGATGAAGAACCTTTCAGCCTGACCCTGACTCTTTACTTTACAACTCACCTATGGAGATTATGAGCAAAAAAAGCTTTGCATTATATACGAAAATCCCATTGCAAAGCTATATGTCTTATATATGAAAGTCCCATTGCAAAGCTATATGTCTTGCATATGTTCAGTACAGAATCAAGCTGACAACAACAAAGAGATTTTTCAAAGTGCTTTTGTTCGTCTTTGCCAAGGGCTCCTTGTTTTGCAGCTCTGCAGGGCATGGTAAATTGTGCTTGAGTAAGGTAATGCCAGATTCCCCTTTTGTATTATGAAGCCAAAGTTCTTAGTTTCTCTTAGGGCCTCTTCTATAAATTAATGACACCTTTCATCTGTGCTACCCCATTGTTCTAGAATGACATGTATACAGTGCTACCTTTGCACATATGACTGATAACTAAGTAGTTTTCACTTGCAAGCAAGACAGAGCTTGTGTAAGTAGATGGTAGTGAACGTAGTCCCTTAGAACTTAGTCAGGAAAAATTAGAGCTGCAATAGTGTTTTTAAAGTCTATATGCGCTAGCACAAAGAACGCTAAATGTTTTCCTTGTAGGCAACACATCTCTTCTCTGGGTTGCTCTGGATAAGAGTTTGCCAAATGCATTGTAAATTAATCACTATTACAGAGTATCCAGCTCTTAACAGGAAACCCATTGTTCAACTGAGTTTTATCCATCAACACAATGTGCTTTATGCCAGAATGTGGATCCAAAATGCCAATGAAATATCTATTTTTTTTTTTTTTTGTAATTGCTCTAATCAGTCTTATCAGTTTATTTCTCATTTCTACTCTCATTGTGCCAACACAATTCACTTTCTGATGACTGTTTCCTTAAAACATTTTAAGTTGGAATGGGAAGAAAAAGGATAATAACAGGCGTAAACTCTTCTATGTGCATTTTACTTGACTTTCTCTAATGTCCAAGGATGAATCTATTCATTCAGATCGATCCATAAACACCCGTAAAGTGTTATAACGCATCTCTAGGATTTTCTGACAGTGTCGCTATGGTCAGTTAGGGGCAGCATTGTTCTATGCTTAATGCGTAACCATGGGTAACCCAGGTGTGCTGTCTGTAAACTGGCATGTCAATGCTATAGGCTTTACAGACCACTGAGTAGGTCTAATGTAACTGTAATAATGTAAATCTAAATGTAAATGTCAAATGTAAATACCTAATATCCATTTTATGGATCATATAGATCACATGTGCCAATAGTAGATGCCATTTTATGTATGTTTTTGTTTTGATCATGTGTGGGCTTGGCAACAGTGGCATAAGTCTGGTTTGAATTTACAGTCACATAAACTTTGAGATTTTTGAGCATTTTGAAATCAGGTTTGTATCTGAGCCAAACAGAACAGAAAGAAATACAATAACAAGCAAACGAATCGAAATCAAATGTGATGTGTAAACAGTGGTAATTAGCTTATTTCAAGTGTAAGACAAAACTCTATGTTCAAGACACTAGAGTCCGGGATGAAGACAGAACTATCTCTGCACGAAGAACAACACAGCTATGAAAAAGTATATCAGCATCGGGTGTTGTAAATGTATGTCTCCTAGCTACATAAAAATAGACCACACGTATAACAAATACCTAGTCACAGTGTGTCAGCAGAGTCTGTGATTTTGTTGTCATTATCTCCAGATCTTCTTTAATACAAAGTTTGCATTTTGAGATGAACTTTGAGTGAAACCACTGTAAGATACAACCACGATGTCACTCTCCAGGAATAGAGCTTCTAAATGGAGCTCCAAACTACCCCACACATCCAAACTACCCCACACATCCAAATGTCTAAGCCTCTCCACTTCCCATTTTTTCTTTCTCATCACATTTGAGTCTCAGAAGTTACATGTGGAATACAGTTCAATGAAAAGAGCCATGTTAGCACTTAAGTGTGTAACTGTGCATAAGCACATTATGTTAAAATAACTAAGGTTATCAAAAATCTCGTCACTGATTTGTCTTTGTCTAAAGTCCTAACCTGTTAGCTAAGGTAAGCATGTCTTGAAACTTCAACACTGCCATTACATGACTATCCTTTAGTGTCCAATCCCTTTATTTTTTTGCTTGTCTTGTTTATGATAGGTTGCAGTTTGGTTAAAAGTGATGAGTTTATGTGGCCCTGCCAAAGATAAATTATATAACCAAGCTAGTGTTAAAACTCAGTTTCACTTAGCATTATGCTAATAACTATTGACTAGTAGCTACAGCTAAAAGGCTGAATGTCAAAAAAGACTGCATTTGAGCACCTCAGACTGGAGTAACATTCAATTAGCACATGCTTCCAGCCAGCCTGATTAAAATGCTAGGTTACCAGTGGGATTTAGCTCAGTTGGGCTGAATGAAGGCAGCCAAATCTTGAATTCTGTGGTTAAAGAACTCTTTCTGTGTGGATTTGGAGTTACTTAATTCATACATTCATTGATGTGTTTAATACTAAACAAAGATTGCTGACTGATAGGAAAAAGAGGAAAATTAATCAGTACTCAGAGGAATGAACTTCCATGAAGTTATATAACACACCTGGAGGACAGCAGCACATAGTGGCATGGGGTGGCCTACAAATACAGGGACTCTCCTATCCTGCAGGAACCATGAGGCAGCAACCAGAAGGACAGGCATAACAGGCATAATAGACTCCAAATTATAGAACCATTCAAAGCAAGTAATATGAAAAGTTGGAGAAATACCAGGGACTGAAAGATGAAACAGAATCAATGTGGAATCTAATGCAAACATCTCACTGGATGTTTACAGGCTCTTGGGATTGTGACTCCTAACATGGATGAGTGGATCCAACAGATCCACCATTGATGTCAACAGATCTACCTTCGATGTCAGTCCAGAAGAGCACAATCCTTGGTTAAAATACCTTGCCACACTCTGAAGCTCCAAGGCCTCTCCTGCAGTAGAAGGCAAGAGAATAAAGATATGGCCACCCATTGGAAAGATTAGACAAGAACAGTTTTTTCCACACCTTTTCATTGCTGTATTCCCATCACTGGTTCTCTGCAGCATCAGAGTTAAAACAGGACCTGCCCCTTCTAACCTGAAAGCACCGTTATTAACCTGCACTGTATCTCGCATCCTTCATGTCTCAAGATACAGCTCAAGACCTCTTGTATTTCCACTACCTGTCTGTACATCAGAATATCTTGCTGCCTTCAAATGGAGACTGAAAGCCCACCTCTTGAACAGCAAGTTAAATGATTTCTGAGCACTTTAACGGCACTTGATTAACCACTAAACCCTGCACTTATTCCACTTTTATTTAAGAAATCAGTGTGTTCCTTCCATGTAAAAAAATACATTTCATCAATGCTAACATATGTAAATTATTTTGTCATTTTATTTTTACAAGTTATAGGTAGTGTCACTTAGCAGATGTCCTTCATGTTATGTGCTGCGTTTACCTCAAGGAAGTAGCTCCTTTAAGCCTATCTGTAATTAACCTGACTGCATCATACCTGCAGTCATTTCCCTGTTTGAAGAGCTTGTCTGTTCAAATTGATTTTGAAATATCCGCCTGCACGTGTCAGACGTTTAACTTTTTAAAAGTTTCCTTTGAAGTTTTTTTTTTCATTCCACATATTTTGCAGGTGGTAACATGATCGGTTTGTTCTGCAGTAAAATTCTGGCAACGCGCGAAAGCAAACAAAAGGAAAAACATTACGAAGTGCATTCTGGCACCGAATCGAGCACGTACAGTTTTATAGCTTAATGTTAAACTTAGAAGTTGAATAATGTTGGCCTATCAGCAGCTGTGCTGAAATTGTTTGGGTTAAGACTTATTGGAAGTTTTTCAGAAGAGTACTTTCAGTCAGTGCTCATACTGTGCATACTGGCATGCTTCCCACATAGGGTGTGGGGGCCTCTTTCATGGCAGGGCAATGAGGAGAAAATGGCATCCTCTCTCTTAAATCAGCATTCTGTAGCTAAAGGTGTTTTCCCTGGCTCTATGGCACTGATTATCTAATAGCCTACCATGTTCTCTATTGCTTAGATAACAGTATCACATGGCATATACTCTATGTGAACAGATGGGAGTTTATTTTCCTGTTTTCAGAAACATGTGGTCAAAATGTTGGTTTTAACCCTTGAGTACCTTTTGTCTCAGCATGGTTCAGATCCATGGATCTCTTTGTGTGGGGAAAACCAGATCTAGTGTTTTGGTTGCTTACATGGTTCAGATCCATGGATCTCTTCATGTGGGGGAAACAGATCTAGTGTTTTGGTTGGTTAAATCCCAAAACAGTAAGTCTTTGGGGAAGCCTCTTGAAATAGATGTGAATAACTTAATGATTTAAGTGGTTTCACCGTGTCCTGTGGCTCAGATGGAAGATTCATTACCTACCCACTAATCTGTGCCACCCTGAAGAGAACATGCTGAAGGCCTCTTGACAATCCTTGTGAGACTGAAATCTTATAGAGTAGTGGGTAATGACCCTAACTCTGTCTGCTGACCCTCATGTTGAGGGTTCAATCCCCTATTCAAGCAAGTGCCTTGTGCTTTACCAGTAAGAATCCTTAACCACATCTCCTCATGCTACAGTTGCCCTCATCCGTAACATAATTTAAATGTTAAGTTGCATGGGTTAAGATGTGCTTGCCAGCTGTGATGGGAGAACGTTAGAAGTTCACTGGTTCCCACTTTTATCCCATTTTTTTAGCTGCGGACTGAATGTAGTTACATTGTCAGCTACTCTCAAGAAGAACATAATGTAGAACATAAGTTGTACTGGGTTATTTGTCGATTTAACATCCGGTCCATTTGGTATTATTTCTTGTTTCCTATGACCTGTGGCTCTCTTTCTTCTCATTTATTTGACCTGAAATGTGTTTGGTTATGTAGACCAACACAGACCACTTACAAAATATTTCAGTGCTGCCACATGGAGGTATATGGTGGTTCAATTTGAAATTTGAACGGAAGCCATGAATTCCCATTAGCTTTCATTAGTGTCCCATGAAACATACACAAGCATCAAAAGACTGATATTGAGGTGTCAGGCTGTCATTACCATCACTGAAACAATGACAAAACATCGTCATGCATTTTTGCCTAATTATCTGTTTTGGTATGGGGTGTCTGGGATGAGTTCAGGCCTCACCCTTCTGGGGGGTTGGGGGGACTTCATGGGGACTCAGCTGCACCCAGCAAGAACCTTCTGGATGTTTTCTTGACAGACCATTTGGAACTTGGAGGCTACAATGGCTGTCATTGGTTTCTGCCCTCTATAGATTCTATAGTATTCAAGGATGTAAAAAGCCACAGTGAGAGGGTGATGTATAGGAGTTGTATGTTGACTATTCCAGGAGTACAGTATGTGGGGTATGTTTGTGTAGGCTAGCAAAAAAGGGATGGTTGAAACCTGTGAGCATATGAAGGGGATATGCTCGTTTGCATAATTAACTGTTGACACAAACACCCCTAATGAAAGCACATACAAGTTGCCAAATTCTAAACAATAATGTCCCTGGGAGTAAAGCACCCTCTCATGTTGCAAAGGTTAAATTGTTGTGTCTGAAAATGACATGGTTGATGGACTGCATTTGAAACCTGAACAAGCCATGTGAACAAGACATGGTAGAAGCCTTTGTGCGATTTAGTGTTATTTTATGCAGTCAAGTAAAACACAATTTTCTTTTCAATTCAATTTTAAGATGGCCATGGATGCCTAATCTCTGTTTCACATCTGTTAGTTTTCACTTTTCACTTTTGATTTCACAGCTCTTCTTGTTTGATCTGATATGAACTTTGTTGCTGAAAACTGTAATAAGTTGTTACATTTTTGTTTATTCACATTAACATTTTAGAAAAATTGAGGCTCTTGATTTTCTTCTGTAGCTTCTAGTTAGTAGGCTGATAATAATCAGCAAAGGATGCCTGCAATTCCACAGAAAGTTTCACATGAATTACTCATATATCCCAATTAGGCCAGTATATATAGGAAGATACATTAGTCTCCGATAATGTGGCATGTTTTATGAGTGGAAGGACAAGTGTTTAATGTTAAAAACAAAAAACAAAAAGTAACAGCGTAGATGTTTTTTTCCATTACTTTCAACATTTCCATTTACTTTGTCACCATTCAACATTGTTATTAACCGTGGCCTGAATGTTCATGGCTGTAGGTTGGATTTGATTTGATATGAAGAAATAAAAGTGCCCAGATTAATGTGAACTAAAAATGAAAATTGCATTCTGCTAGGTCAACCTAATTCTCACACAATGTATGAAAACACATTTATAGTTCAGTAAGTTCCTATCTTTTTGTCTCAGTGGGACCTAGAGATGTTTGCTATGGAGGGAATGTTTTGCTTTATGTAAATGTATTTATGAAGCAAACTTTACAGTACCTTCCAGGAAAATTAGGTTAATTTTTTTTTTTTTTTTTTACAAATGCTCTGTAGATAAGTGAGTAGCCTCCAAAACATGTTAGTGGTGGGTACCCCCCCCCCATTTTAACACTAGAATGTATTTCATACATACATTTCAGCCTTTAAAAGGGGGCCCTGAAGCTTTGATCTTTGACATTGGTACAGATTTTTTTTTTTCTTAATTGAATGGTGGCAATGAAAATGTATGCAATCTTATGCTAATATTCTGACAGTAATCACCCATCTCAGTGATAAGATTTATATTCTCAAAAACCTGAGCATGTGCCCCCATACATCCTCTCTCCCACCCCACTGTTCTCCTTTCTTTCTTGCACTCTTTCACTGTGCTGGTAAAGTGCCATATATGAATAAATGTGGATATAGAATCAGGAACAAAAAACATTGTTTCTCACCCCTTATCCTGGTTTGTGCACATCGTTAATACAGCCATGAAATTAAAGTTGTCTGTGGACGGACTTCAGACAGATAAATGTTTGCACTTTATTTCACCAGGGGTCCTTATCTTTGCCACTTGAACTGTCTGCAGGATGTGCTGTTCAGAACATGTTTCTTATGTTACTGTTTCTTTACTGGCCCAGTTATGCCGAAGGACAGGCTTTACTAAACATTTGTGTGGGAATCGCTGTCAGCAAAAGCATTTCTGAGTAACTTCATCCCTAGTTTTATTGTCAGCGTGAGGAAAGATGCCAGTGTGGGAAGTAAACATTTTATTGGCAGTACTTGTAATAATAGTGATTATTGTAGTGAAACAAACCTTGTGAGGTAAAGGTTCAGTAGAGAAGTGTGGCCTGAATGTGGCTGAAGACTGGAAAGATTGGAAAATATGGGAGAAAGGATTTGGTGAGAGACCTGCTTCAAAAGTGGTGTGAACTGAACCCTGAGGAACCATGTGGTGGCTGGTGGTGTTGTCTTTACCGTGGCCCTGTCTCTAGCTCACCTTGCTTGAACCCCTCTGGAAAGGCTCACTTTGCTTTTAGAGTGACACTATCCAGGCCCTCCTCTGCCCCTCTTAGTTTGAAGAGAGTGAAAATCAGTCTTATATCCGGATCATCCTGACATATTGCTGGTGTAATTTTCTGTAGGTGACCTCTATTTTCTGCTCTGCACAAATCGTTCTTTAAAAAAACGAGTATTTATCAAAGCCAGATATAATGGTAAAGTTGAGATCTTTAGCGCTGCAACACCATGAATATGTATATTGTATAGGAGAGCAGTAGAGGGAACTTACCCTTCACAGTGGCAATGGAAATGGCCCACAAATGGCCCACTTTGATCAGTCTGTGAACTGTGATGCTTTGCTGCTTATTGCTATATCCAGATGGTCCTGGTGAGGGAACAAACAGTTCCCCCTGCTGTACAGTCTTTCAATAGGCCGTCTAGACCAGCCAAAGTCCAGACAGATACAGCCTCCCATCAAATTAGCGTTTGTCAGATTTATGATAATGGTTCGCAACAGCCTCCCCATTGGTGACACCAAGATTTACAGCTGCGTCCCCACCCCCCTTTTTCGGGGGTCTGATCACCTCCCCACACATTGCCCTTCAGCAGCCTCGGGGGCTACAGCCAAAAGAAAAGACCCAGTAAAAGAGAGGTTTCTGGGTAGGCTGAGCCACCCAAGGTAGACCAGAACAATGGCTGAGCAGGGTTTGATAATCCCCCATGATGAGGCTGAAATGTTTGTGGAGCTTGGGGACAGCATAGGCATGACAGTGGAAACTACTGCTCCATTGTCTGGATGTTGCTCCCGTTTTTGGTTAAAGGGGCAAGGGGGCTACGTTGGGGGGCTTGAGGGGAAGTTGAAGACGCCTGTGTATGTGGATTACTAAAGCTCTTTCATGTGGCTCGACAGAAGTAACCTGATCTAGCCATGAGGACTCGGTGGGAATCGCCTTTTGACAGATATCCCGTCCATTCTTAGTCCACATGTTTTTCCAAGGCCACCCTTAAGCTTTGATCTTACCTCCATTAAATGAGGGGTCGTTGCTATGATTTGAGGAAAGAGGTTGCAGCCACCTATGGGTGTTGGAAAGATTATTATAAATGTTATTATAAAGCTTATTATAAATTATTATGAAGGTTATTATAAATGTTATTACAAATTTCAACCTCTTTGAGGGTCAGATCATCTTCACCCATCTGATCTCTCAAAATGACACCAATTTACACTGTGTAATTGCTGAAGGCATAATCAACATAAATGGGACATTCTGGGACATTTTTCTTCATAAATGGGACATTTTGATTTGAGGTAAAAAGGTCAACTATGAGACAACAGCATAGTGAATACTAGTTTGTGTGAATATGCTGTGCGCGCAAATTAATATATTCATTTATTGCTTTTAAACTCATTACTAATTTAAATTCATATACTCATTCACTACATACACAAATAAATATGTATATGCATCACATTGAACTCTATGCACAAAAGATAAATTAAATATTTTCCTGCTTTAATGAAGTTTACAGCATTCCAATGCCTATAGTTGGAAAATGGAAAGACCTCCATAACAGAACTAGTACAAGAAAAGTTTAAAGGTCTCATAGGATGGAAAACTGCATTTGCATTGACATAGTTGAATAAGGAGAGTTCGGTACATTTAACTGACATACCATGAATCTCAGCCTCTGTTGTCACCTCCTGCAAATGTAGAGCCCACATGCAAAACAGGGTTGTAATGCACCAACTGAAAAAAATCCTAGACTGTTATGTAACATTCTTGGCTAATTATTATTTATACCTCCAGAATTTACGTACACCAGCACACGTTCCAATATTAACATGGCCCAACTGTACTGAAGAACTAAACAGTCACAAGGTAACAATGGACATGGTTGATGTTCACATTGAACAGGTTCCCAGACGAAGTGTTGGTGCTGCACGTTTCACTCAACGACCACAACCAGTAAGTAGCTAGCTAGCCATGCTAACGTTGTGATTTTATCCACTTTTTGTCAGCTGAAGCCAGATCATCTTACACAGCAAGTTTAATAGTGAGCTAGCCAACAAGTTTATGTTGCTGAGATGGAGTATAGGTAACATTAACTACTAGCAAACCACATCTGACTATGCATCACAACTAACTATAAACCATTTATTTACATTTGATATATAGGCAGAATCGGCTGTCAGTGTTAGAGATACGTTATAGCTGATGTGGAGAAGCAGTACAGACTAGCTTTTGCCAACTAATGTTATTAGGGACATTTCAGAAGATCTTGAACAACAGTTATTTTGCAACATAGCTGTAAATTCAGCAGATTTACCACTCTTAAAATTAATTTTTATTTTCTCACCATGTACAATATACCTATGTGTGCAGTGGATGTTATTCATCCTCAGATGAATCTCCACTGTTAATCAGTTAATCAGTCCCAGAAGCAGCCATAGTTTCCCAAGCCATGGCACTAATTTGAATACTTCATAGATAAATCATTAAGTTTTGGATCATTTTATCTGGGCCCACATTAATTTTGCCTTTATTCTTTTAAGAGTTTATCTCTGTGTCATCTGTTCATAACAGAAATCTGTGCTCCTCTCTGTACTCTGGTATTTCTCTTCTCAAGGGTTTCCATCTTTAGATGCGGCCTCTATAAATACGCTGTAGACGTTTTCTGCACACAGTAGATCTGGCTGTTGACTGGTGATGATTTCAGTGACAGTCTTTTTTCAGTTCTTAACATGTTTATACAATGAACTGTTTATTATTTGGTTGACTGATTGGCAACCACTATATTTTGGTTAATGCCTATATATACATAGCCAAACACTTGACTAATAAAACCCTGGAAGCTTACTGACCTGTTATATTTATACTCACCTCAAGTGTGGTTTAAACATTCAAATACCTAGAAATAAACGTGACATTCTGTGCTTTTGACCTATATAGTTTTTTTCATGCAGAAAAGTTTTACTGAGGCAGTAATTAAGTATACCATAGACTGTGTCTCTTGAAAATGACTATGCATTCATTCTGATGAGGGAGACCATCAAAGGTAATTCTTGAGGGCCTGAAGATTGATATTCTTAGGAATACTCAGATTGGTCATGGCACTACAGTACAGAAAGCAGCCCGCAATCAAAACGTTGCAGCATGGGTACAGGTACGGGGCAAATAATTTGGCCACAGTTGTGGGGCCTTCAGTAACATCTCTATGTTAAATATTGGATTGTGTTCAAAATTTTGGACAAAAACCAAAAACACTTCCTGAAAAGTTACAGCTGTAAAATGGCTATAGTCCTGTGAATGTTCTATCAGAACTAATTTGTTCTTAGATTGTTGCTAAAAAGTATAAGGAGACTTTATGTCTGTTTTAAAGCAAAGTGGAGACAGTGTCCTCCTCTGGGGAATCCTCCTCAAGGCCTCTGGTGAAGACAGAGGAGCGATTTAATAATAATAAAAAAAATTATAAAAATTAACTACTATCTGCCAGAACATTGATATTGGGGGAAAAAACTTTTAAATTCACAAACACTTGCATTGGGACATTGGGGTGTGTTGCCCAAATGACACGACTGTAACTCATTTAATAAGACTTGACTAAATTACATTTAAAAAGAAACGTCTGTAACTCATTTAAAAACTGCTGGAAGCGGGTAATAATGCAGGGGTGTGTGCGTTTCCCCAGTATTTTCGGTTTTTTTTGCTGATTTTACAATGATTGAAATATAAACATTTGTTTTCATTTGATTTTCTCTAGGCATTACAAGCAGTCCGCAAAAACAATGCCTTTTTTTTTAAAAAAACATCAAGGTCTGAACTCAGACCACACCCAGTTTTCATTTGTATGGAGTCCATTCTTACTTGTTTGTAAGCACAATGAGACAAATTGGACCAAATGAAGAAAAATTTCTTGAAGCCTATTAGAGGTGCCTAGTTCATGCATCTGTTGTTGAGAAAATGTGTTTTTTGTTTGTTTGTTTTTTTAGCCTGTAATCTGATTTACCTGCTGGTTAAATCTGCCAGAATGGACTTGAGCTCTGTATTAGATGAGATAGCTAGGTGGTGCTGTGGTTCAGCAAAGTAACTGTGCATAAGTTTAGCTGTGGATGTCTGAACATATAGCATGGCCCCACACAGCTTCATGGCACAAGCTTGAAAACAGACACAGGGAACTGGCTATAGTACATAGATTTCAGTAGAGACAATGGTAAATGTGACTATGTCTACCAGGAGAGGTCTTAAAGTGCTTATAAAGCAATGGGTGCATCTTGTTACATTGAAGAAACTCTGATTAGAAACTCATTAAGCTCATGAAAGTTGATAAAAATTAAGAGCACTTCTATTCAAGATGTTTTTTTTAATATATTTGTGTATTCTTCTTTGTTTAACTCCCTCCCATAGACTTACATTTTGACTTACTGAAAGGAATAAAACTCAGCTCAGTTTCTAAAGAAAAACAATAAGTTAGTGATGGTAATATCTGTACCAGTGCACTTATTTTAACTGTGTGTGGGTTCATGTTAAAGTCATGTAGATAATATTAAAAGAACAAAAAATGAAAAGCCTTTGATCATTAAGCAGAATAAAATATGCCTTTATACAATTTGCATTGCAGGTATGGCAGTTATGACTGTGGTTGGTATGACGACAGAAACGGGTGAAAAACATTCTTGCCAACCTGAATGTGGCATTGGCACAAACTCCCCTATACCAGTTCCTGTCTGATTGCACCCCCCCCCCCCAAAGACTGTCAGCCCTTCTCTAACCCACAAAAAACAACATGAAGAGGGAAAAAGATGAATGAAAGAACCGCCCCCCCCACCCCCAAGCAAAAGCTTCTCACTATGAATTGCTGTGGAGTTGCCGGGGGTGGAGGGGGTTGGGGGTGGGGGTGGAGGTGGGGAGGCGAGAGGGGTGTTATGACTGGTGTGTGTTACATGCATATAAGTTAGCACTGTTGCCGCTCCATCTGGACGACCATATAAAGGACTGTCATCTCAAAGGTCACCGGTGAGCCCTGTAGACAAGTGTGTGCTGGCGGTCGTCTGGGCAGGGAAGGCAGGGAAGGGTCATCGGCTGGAAGGAGAGTCCTCTGGGAGGAAATGCCAGTCTCATGCTGGCTTGCCTGGGTCCTCCCTGCTGTGTGTGTTTCTGTTTGCAACTGTTCCCTAGTCCCACTCCTCCAAACTTCCACCCCATTGGCTCACACTGTACTCATCCCTGGAGGCACCAAAAAGCACAAAAGACAAAATTCTAACGAATTCTAAGGGCATTATTCTCGTTACCACAGCAACTGCTTATGTTCATATGACATTTGTTTAAGTATTGATTATGTGTTTGTATTTATGCCCATTGGTTTGCATCATGGCAAACTGGTTTTTTGGGCAGTTTCCCAAACACTCATAAAGTCTAGTCCTAGTCAAATATCTAATGGCGTTGTAGTGAAATTTATTTGGTTACTTAAAGTTTGTGAAAGTACATTCCTTATGAAAAAAATAAAGGGCTTAAAATATGTTTCAAAAGTGTATGAAAAATGTACCCTCAAGTTTTCTCTGACATTCTGTCAGTGTGTTTCTCTGTCAGTGTGTAACTTCCTCCAACATATGCTGTCAGTGTGTTACTTTGGTGTGTAAAATATTTTTACTTATCAGATTTACTTGAAGCAGTACAGCATTAATTTATTACATATGACACATGTGATCTTAAAAGTAAACCACGTCAAACGTCTGTTTCTGTCCAAAGCTATGCAAAGCTGTTTATATGCCTTTATGATGCTTTCAATGCAGTTTTCATTTAAATACAGTATTTTACAAGTTATGGATCTATTCTGGTAAGGCTTGTTTTGACACGACCTTAGGCTGCTTTTCTCTGCTGTGACCAATGTCAGCCCAGACATTTTAATATTTTTCGGTTATTACTGACAAGGTCTAAAACAGTAACTGATCAAGGGAACTCTTTCCTGCTTGATCAGCATATTTGAACATGCCACAAATCTTCGAGGTGGAGGCTTGACCTGCATCGATGAGAAATATACAGTTTCCAGATCTGTGAAAGGCAAGTCTTTATGTGGGCTTTTAGAAATCACAGCATGCTGGCCAAGACTATGCAGGATTCAGCACTGCATCCCAAATGGGGGACTTTGCTCACATCTGTCTCTCTGAAACAGAAACACATTTTCCTTATTTCACTGCACACTGTTTAATAACTTGGGGTTATTAGTCACTGTGTATGTGTCACAACAGTACTACTAATGGGAGACATGCGTTCCACTATTAGTCATTAGTTAAATGTATTTCTTTCATTGTATGACACATTCCAGAAGAATAAGGATGCAGATTAATATTTCAAAATTAAGTGGAACAAAACAATGAAGAAAACCGTGGAAAAAGTATATTTTAAACCTTTTTGTAGATCCTTCTCGAATATTGATATAACTAAACATTGGGACCATGACTGGCAGCCACCCTGAGAGCAGGGGCCCAGGAATGCCACTGTCAGAACAGAGACGAAGCCCTAGCGATGGCTGAGATATTTGGGGGGATGGCATCATTGCCTCCGTGCAGACGCTTAGCTCTGTTTCCACAGTCTCGGAGGGCGAACGAGTGAAATGCGAGCTGTGTCTGTCTTCACGGTGCTTCCCTCTCTCTTGCCCCCTTGTTTATTAGCTCTAAAAATATGAGGCCGTCCTCTAAAATAGAGCGTCTTATTGACAGACGGGTTGGCTGAATGAGCAATCGGCTGGCTGCTGCGTGTCCGCAGAAGAGGAGCCCCCCCCCACCACCACCAGCACCACCACCCTGCAGTATTGTGCTCTCAAGTATGAGAGGATTAAACCTCTCCCTTACTCCATGCCAGTAACTTCCCCGAGTGGTCACTGGGACCGTCGTTGACCACTCATCTCCAGAGCCACTGGAGCGCAAACCACATTCCTTTTCTTCTGAAGTGAAGTTAGACGGCTACCCCTTGCAACCCCCCCTCCACACCACCCCCTCTTTCCACCACCGCCACCACCACCTTTTTTATGCAACTTGCAAAGGGCAGACTGGGTTCCCCACACTCCACTGAGGGCTCCATTCAGGAGAAGTTGGCAGGCGACTGAGTTGTTTTTGCAGCACGGCATTGTTCTGTGGTGGTTCGACCAGGTCTGAGGACAGTCTTGTGGCATTGCTGAGTGGGTTTGGCCTGACTGCGTTCCCTCGTCTGCTTCGGCGGATTCGAGTGCTGCTAGATCTTTGTTTCACTGCCAGGGCTTGGAACTCAGCCAGGTCTCCTAATTACATCAGCCGTTTGATGTCTTGACATCTTTTTTAAATCGAGAGTTGGGAGGGGGTCGTTGAAGGGGTGTAAGGGGCTTATCTTGCACTTTTTAACAAAACCATCTTTTTTCTGAAATTGTTGCACCTTTGAGTTAAGCTGATAACAGCTTTGAATGTTTATACCTCAAACCTCATGTGCTATATATATATATATATAATATATATAATATATAGAATATATATATTAAGTTTGCTTACCTTTGACAACTACTCTAAGCTCAATGTGGTAAGGCCATTTACACAGAAGAGATTAGTTAGTCCAGTCTTTCTTCTTTGACATGGTACATCAAAGTTTTTCTGTTAACCAAAGGCCCTATTCATCAACTTTTTGCCCTCTTTTGTCCAGACTGTATGTACTATGATGTGTGTATGAATGCTTTTGAAAGGAATATATGATAATATACCATTTTATGTGTCACTGATGCTACACAGCATTCAACTCCGGATTTTCCACAGATAAGATAATTACGCATTTTGTGTGAAAGCCCTTACTGTTCTCATAATGGTTTTCAGACACTCTCTTTTCAAACTTCATACCTGTTTTCAGGCCCATTCAACTAGGACAATGCGACAGTCTTGAAAGTGTGTGGGTTGTTCTATGCTCTTGGCAGTGTATTTAAACATTGCGTTACTGCGCGATGAACTACGGTGGTGGCTATGGGTTTCTGCTCTTGAAGCTCTGCAGCAAGACCAAGTGGTCAGAACTACAGGACATGGCTTTAATAAGTGCTGTAAGTTTATCGAGGCCTTTTGGGCACTGTAAATGAAGGGGGAGTTAGTGTGTGTGTGTGTGTGTGTGTGTGGTGGTGGTGGAGGTTGGGGGGGGGGCGTTTGCGTGAATGGGGTGAATTCAACACTGGTATCTTCTATCACAGGACCTCCTGGCACTTACAGAACCAGATGTCCAGGTCGCTGTGTGACAAAGCAGAAGCATGTGCTCCTGACTGATCATGTGTGGCGTATTTGCTGTGTGAGCCTGTGAAAGTGATTAGTACTTTTTGGGGTGACCAAATACCAAAGGGAATTCACACGTTGGTTGACTTGATGCTTTGTTATTTTAAGAACACTTTGACAAGCATAGAACAAATTAGAATTTTTAATGTAAGAAAGTGGCTCTTGAATTATAAAACTACAGCTGTAAATAATTACCATGACAATTAGCAGACTAATCCCCTCAAAGCAGGGTATTTGCTGTTAAAACTTTTTTTTTTTATAAAGATAACAATGTACGTCATGTTCTGGTGTCTGGTGAAGAGCTGGAATGTTGGTCCAGTTTGTGCCAAACATGTAAAAACAGCCAGTTTTAGCATTTGTATTACTGCTTAGCTTTATAATCTCCATGGAAAAATGAAATCTTCCAGCAGTAGTCAAAAAGGAGCCCTACCTAACCCGGACTGGTGTCATCCTGCTAATAAAAGAGATCTCCTTTTAGTTCTGGATACTGATCTCCACACACTAGCTTTAAACATCCCATTTACGGTTCACACTGCATTTGCCTTCTAATGTCTCCCAGCAGGCCTCCAGTAAGAGACAGTGATTCATAAAGTGACAGGTCTGTCTGCTGGCTTATAGCACTTTCTTCTCAATGCCGCCCGACCCCCTTTTCTCTTTCTCTCTCTCTCTGTAGGCCACGTGTCAAAGAAATTGTATTTTTAAAACTCTGTTTGTAGTGTAAGAGCTTTTTTTAGGCAAGCAAAAGATATATTAAAGCTGGTTCTATGTTTAAGGTTAAAATGGGAAACAATATCTCCTGCAGAATTAACTTTACTTAACTCTTTACCCTAAGGTGCCTTTCCTAAACTGTATGTAGCTTCTTAGAGTCAACATTGTATAAAAAAAATACTGTGGTACTTTGTTCAGTACTGTTATTAGTGAAGTGACTCCCTATACTGTATTACTACTATACTCTTACACTAAACTGTGATCAGCACAAAGCACCCAGACATTTCCTAGCACAGAAAGGTGAACTGTAGTCAATTTAAATGTCAGCTCTGTGCATAGAACCAGGCATGGTAGTGAAAACAGATGGTTGAGAGCAAATAGGTGAATCTTGTTTTCTTTTTCACCCAGTGACACGCAAAACCTTTTAGTTTTTACCAGACTGACTAGTGGACTGGTCCACAAGAGGCGTTTATCCTCTGACATATGGACCAAAACAAATTACTGAAAGTTGCAAAAACAAGAAGTATGTTAACTAAAGCCATGTAATTTTGTGGTTGTTCTCCCACTTGAAATACTGTCTTACAATATTTCAAGTAGGAATTAATTGAAGGGCTGTGAGGATGTCCTGTGGCACGGTTGTGTTTGTAGCTATATAGTTAAATGAAGGGGTATATTTGTTATATTGTGTCATTTGATGAAACTCAAATACCTGTTGAGATGGTTTGCAAACTACATGACATTTTCAGTCACTGACTAATCCTCGTTGAAATACACGTTTCCGTGCGTGTGTACACCTATAACGGCTCGCTGCTCGAAAGGGTTTTCCTGTTTTTCTATACATCTAGAGTTGAGTGTAATGTTTGTCGGTAGTTATGTAGGGTAACTAGCTAGGTATAATTAACTAGTTACAATTTAAATTAAGCAACAATGGCTTAAAAAGAAAGTTTTTATCTTTGAATTTCGGTTTAATAACAATGTTTTCAATGTTACCTAAGGAGAGCAGAGCAGTCATGAATAATTCGACCAAGCTATATCTACTTTTATAAGAACATCAAGCACCAGGTTTGTTTCTGTGAAGAAAGCTAACACTGGTAGCTACTTTAGTTAAGCTAGGTTAGCTAGCTAAGGTTGCGAGCCAACAACGTTATAACATTCATTAACATTAAAAAGTCATTTTTTTTGCCAAGTTAGCTAGCTAGCTACATATCTACAAATTAGCCTGTTTGCATGTCTCTCTGTAACCTGAAACATGTAAAATCTACACAGCAAGGTGAGAAGGTGCACTTTGTAATAAACCTGAGAAAGAGCGTCTTTTATATGAGAAACCTCTCCATTGGTGACAGTTCCATAAGTGTAGCTCCATAACTATGGCATTTTAATCCAGATGCCTTTCTCTCAGCCACATTTTGAAATTAAGCATCACTGTCTTAAAATCTTGGTTATCCAAGATGTTGAAAGAAAATAAATTTAAGCTAAGTAAGCTTTATCAAGTGTATAGTGTAATTGTTAATACATTCACACCTGAGTATTTGTTCCATTTGTCCCCTTGTTAGTGTCTCCGAACACTGTGCTGTAAGAGTTCTCCCAGTCCTAAACCAGAGTATGATGTGGTGTGTATTGGACTCAGTGGTGCCGGAAAAACAAGTCTACTTTCTCAGCTCTGCAGTGAAAGCGTCAATGACATCGTACCAACCACAGGTAATGTTTGGTATACTTGTCTTAGCAGTGAGACTGTCCATACAAATCTGAATGTAGTCTGAATGTATTAATGAGAAGAGGTGACTATTATGTAAAAGCAGTGACATCTTATTTCTTTTATGTTCAAATGTTCAGTATTTCAATACAGTTGCTAAACAGTTGAATAAGTTTAAACTGACAAAAGACAAACAAGAAACCTCTTTGTAACCATGACATGTAAAATGCTTCTAAACACTAAATGCACCCAAATCCACAAAAAATAGTAGAATCAGTATTATGTCTATGAAACACACCAACACAAAGCAAGAAGGGAACAAGAATCACAGCCTTCCCATGTCTCTGCCTCGTAATTTAAACCAAACACTACAACTCTCTGCTATGTTAATCTGAAGCAGCGTCCCAAACACTTTCAATGAACTATGAAATCATGAAGCACCCCGTGGCTGTGCTGCACTGAGCCAGGTTTTCAAGCTTCACCTACAGAGTCTAGCACGCCCCTTTAATGCACGCCCCTTTAATGCCCTTTCCCATGGTGGCATTGTCAACATGTGTTTCGCAACATGCTGTAAGTACAGAAAGCTGGTTTATATTGCTGCTCCTAGCAGGTCTGCAGATCACCAGCATATATTGCTTGAACTGCATGGTCTCAAACATGTTAAGTATACACCCATGTGTGTATGTGTGAATTCTGGCATGTCTGCTTTTTGCCACGTGTTTTCACATGACAAGAGAAATTGATTATATTAATGCTCCAGGCAACGGATATTATAGTCTCATGTCTTTTGAGACAGACGACATTACATCCTTTTTTATTACCAAATAATGACTCTTCTCATAAAATTCTGTGTTACTTGTGTGCTGGCTGCCACTTCTCTGTGCATGATTTTATTGTGCATATATAAAAGTATACAGCTCAACATAAATGCATGTATGAACTGTGCATCCCATTGCTTCTTGGTTGGAAAATGACTGATTGGTATAAGACTTCAACTAGTCAAAGCCTGATATTGATCCAGTTAGAGAGAGAAATGGAGAACTCTGAGAACTGTGCTGCTCTCTGATAATGATTTAGACTAAACCTCCGAAGTCCTGTGTGGTTTGTATACAATCACCTGTTGTGAGTTTGATGAAACCCTATTTATAAACACCCCATAAAATTAAAGTGGGAAAAGGCTCGATCTCGTATGTTTTGGGTTGCATTAATCGGTACCAAATGTGTGCCCTCCATGTCTCTGCATGTGTTGTTGTGAAATGAACACGAGCGAAGTGATATCACTGAGGGAATCTTTGCTTTCCGTTTTGCCCGTGAACTCACAGTAACTCCCGGGTCTTTTCTTCATCTCGTTTTTGTAGATATTGGGTTCGCTGCACAAACGCTGGCAGTAATCCAAACAAACATGGAGTTTCCTTCACTGAGAGGTTTCATAATCTAAATATTATCCTATTATCTCTTTTAGGTTTCAGCATCAAGACAGTGTCTTTTCCGAATGCAATACTGAATGTGAAGGAACTTGGAGGTAATGTGAACATGTACAGAATCATATTCCTGATTTGTTTTTCCATTGCCACATGCTTGGGAAAAAGGCTGTTGCAATGTTTATCTAACAATTTCCATGCCAGGATTATTACTGTAGAAATCCCCCCTCCCTCCAAAATCCTGAACCACACCAAAGGCTTTATAAAGTGTATGTCATAAAAGGCTTCTGGACACATATTAAGTTCAGTCTTAAGCGGAATGGGGTGTCCTCTGAAGGCTACAGTTAATCTGTGTCCAGAAAGCTAGTTTGGTCAAGTTTATCTGTTGTTTACCTAACTAATAAATTTGGTTTTGTTTGTGATTTGTACTTTTGCAAGCAGATGGTAAAGCCAACGTTGCACCTGCATTATTTTCTAATAATCCAGTGAGAGAGCAAACAAATGGGATTTTAGTCTTAAGTATGAGTACCATGAGTCCTGTATGTAGTTGTGGTAGTAATAACAACATTATTACTATTGTTATTATTATTGTAATTGTTGTTAGCTATAAATAACAAAAGCATTACTACAAAGTTTTTCCATCTCTATAGATTCTATTATTTCATCTTGATAAGTACAGATTTTTTTTTTATATCTCTTTTATTTGACAATTTTCAAGGTTAGTACCACTATCAATCTTATTCACTGCTCCTGTGGTCTAGAGTTTGTATTTTTATTTGAGTTTTATTTGTATAAGGGCTTCCAGCTCAAAGACACAGGGGCTTATTTTGATTCTTCAGAGAGCTGGACAGGGAGCCGAAGAGAGATGTAAATCTCTATGCTGAGCCACTGTGTGTTGCCAAGCCCAGCCATTTATGAGATTGTTAGTGGTGGGGGCAGTATCTGGGTGATTTATGTTTTGTAGGATGCATGGGACAGAACAGGTGCACTGTGTATCTTCAGTAGAGGCCCGACTAAACGCAACAGAAACATCAGTCCCCCAGAACAAAAACAACAGGAAAAAAGGACATGGGACCACCAAGGGGAGGCTTGACCAAATTTGGTCACAGGGCGAAATGTATGTTGAGGAACATGATATAAAGGTCCTTGAGTAGGCCAGGTCAGAGTTCCTCAGGGATGTTTTTATACGGACTGAGGGCTCAAGCGGTGCCTGTGATGAGGCTGATTTATTGCTAGCCGCCTGTCACAGCAGCTCCAGCTGATGGGACTCTCAAGCACCGGAGGGAGGTGAAACAATGGAAAAGTCTTTGCAGTCACTAAAGGCGTGTGATGTTTTTATGTTTTTATGCATGCACTCAGATGTACTTTTTCCCTTTTTGACTAAAATGACCTAAGACTTGAGAGGCATTTTCGTTCAGTCTTGGTTCAGGATGTTTTAAGTGCTTCAATTGTAGAGATATCAGCAAACACTAAAGGGAATTCTGATTTTGTGATTAGCATTAGTGGATTAGCAGATGTATCCTCCAGGCCCTATGAAGTCTCATTACCTGGCCTAGGATGAGCTTCAAAACCAACTAAATCCAGACCACTGGTGCTGAAGATTTGCAAAATGGTAGGCAAGTTCTGCTTCCTCTTAGATGCCACTGCAGTTCTGTCCTTAATGGAGAAACCTGTCAAGAATCTAGGCCAAGTCTTCAACTGCTGTCTCGGGGAAGAAACTGACATCTGGTCTACTATTAAGGAACTCGAGACTTGGCTCACCAGTGTGAACAAGTCAGGTTTATCTGGCAAGTTCAAGTCCTAGATCTGCCAACATGGCATCCTCCCTCAAATCCTCTGGCTGCTATTGCTGTGAGGTGCCTATAACAAGGGGAAGAGCACCAGTTACCTTTGCAGGTGGCTGCAAGCTCACACAAGTTGGTGACTGATTGACCCCAGCTGGGTCGCCTGAGTGAGGATGTCTGATGTTCAAAGACCGAAACACCTGATGGCCCTGAGGTAACATCACTGATGATGTGTCCCTGAGCATCATAGGGATGTATCTTTACACTAAGCGGGGAACTTAGTAATTTTTATGCCCAAGTAGCAAATGGGATCACATTTAATAAAATATAAATCCAGTTACGGGCTTAAAATAATTTGGCATATTCATTTAGGACTTTTTATTACATAGGCCTGCCTTTTTTATCCACATAAAAAATGATCTACTTCATGGACGACCATGGCTTTGACACCTCGTGTCCCCTGTTGAGATGTGCTGCTGCTGAGGTCATTTTGTTATGATGATGCATATAAAGTCTTTCTTTACCATTTCATGTTTTGCATAATTCAACACACATGGGTTTTTACAAAAGGGCTGTGTATGTATGGCCATGTATTTTTAAGATTCACCGTTCTTTTGACACAGCGCAATATTCCAGTCAGCCAAGTTAAAACATCCCTATATTAACAGGTTGACATTCATTATATAAAATTGCTGAGTGAATGCACAAGACAGTGTAGCCTTTAACTGATCTGGAAATACAGCGCACAGTTCATCAGGTTTTCCTAGAAACAGGTTAGTTACTTCTGTTCATTTGAAAACCATTGCAGCTTTTATTTATTTTTTAAATAACATAAATATTTTTCTATCTTAACTGCAATTTTGAGGGTAACCACTTTTTTGACACCTGGATAAAACCAATATTTTCTTTTTAAGCAATCAAAATCTTCTTCCTCTGAAGTGATCTGTAGAGCTATAATAAACTAAAAAAAAAAAAGAAAACAAAAAAGAACTCCTTGTTCAAGACTAGGTGCTCATTTTGTGTCAGCAGCCTAAATCAAGGTAAATCAAGAAACAGTACTTCATTGGTTGCAAGAACCCTTTTCATGTGATCATGACAAGAGGTTATTGAGGTTATCACAGAGGTTATTGAGAACCAAGCTATCTCACTGTATCTATTTTCTTTCATCTATTTTATATATATATATATATATATATATATATGTATGTATGTATATGTCGCACTGTACCATTTGCATTGAGTTGGTTGGCTTACTGTGAGAATACATGGAAGAGTAGGTGGCAAAAACGAACACTCACAGAAAAACTGAAAATAAAAGAAATTGATCTCCCTGTCAAAAGGCCAGATACCTGTCACCTGCTGATGTAGACAGCAGCATAACCCTATGGATAGTTTTAATATATGTATGAGACAAAAAAGACAGCTGAGAGTGAAAAGGCATCTGACTGTTGCTAACATGCCCTCTCCAGTGACCATGATGTAAAAGGCATGGAGACGTGACTAAACACGCTTTATGTGGGTGGGACGAGCAATGATAAGGTTCACTGTGAGAGTTAGACAAACATTAATTCCCCTACCATTGAGTTTTTCTCCTTTAAACCCTTTGCTCAGTCATGTGTTGAGTGGGTGTTATTGTTTCCCAACCTCAACATTTCAAGAACAGGGGTTAAGGCTGTAACAAAGCATTTGTTCATCCTTTAAGTCACATAAGTTATGAAATAATTCCCTTTTTTTCATGGTCACCAGAGGCAGGATATCTGAGAGCATTTATTCTTCAGAGAACACAAATGAAAGCATTTCTACCCAAATGTGGTTTGTGTTATCACAATATGTGACCAGAATTTTTATTATTTTTCACTGAATTGTTTTTCTTCGACAGTGTTGCTGTTTTTTTATATATGACAAAACTACCCCAATTTAAAAAAAATACATTTGAAATGTTACAACACTTTTTTAAGACAGTTACACATTTAGGGAGTAGGGGATTCTTTTTCAATTAATGCTTTCAATCAAGTTTATTATATGATGATTTCTTAAGCTGAGGAAAGATATCAATCTCAGTGTCTGGTTCCTACTGGTATCAATCATCACTTCTCTTCTGCTTGTAAGCAGATGGTAGCAACAGTTAACAATACAGAAAATAACTAAGAGTCTGTCTGAAGTAAAGGCACTGCACAGCATTCCTGCTCTCGACAGACAAGTGGCTGAAGGTTTTAACACCAAAACAACGAAAAGAGGACAAATAATACTGCTCAGCTGAAACGAACTTTCATATTAGCTTATTGAAGGAAACTCATATGTGCTTTTTAACCGAACACAGATCATTCAGATCATTTTTGCTGAATTGCCAAGTTTGAGGAGTCTGTTTGCAGTTTGCGAAGTGAGGAGTCTGTTTGCTGTTTGGACACTCAGAGAAGTTTGTTCTTAAAGTCTCAATAAGTATCTCAGATACAGTGCAGCATGAAAAATGCACAGTATGGAAATCAGAGAGGGTCACAGTCTGTCTTAGACTGATTTATTTCTGGTCAATTTGTAAACCAGATAATCAAAACTCCATAGACCTTAGTTTATCAAATTTGAGGTTTTCATTCTGTTTGTTAAGACTAAATTTAAGAAAAAGATAAACTTTTTTTCTAGCTTAGTATAGGACAAGAACTGGTGTGCATCAAAAAAGTAAAATGCAGTTGGTTGCATGGTCTCTAACCCTCAATGAAAAACAAACAGGTACGGTGTAAAAAAAAGATCATCACTGTATGTGTAACTTTCATTTTGAGAGGTAAAACTGTACATTTCTTGTTCATCTTCATGTTAAATGAGGGCACTGCGCATCAGTTCATGTTTGCATCAAAGTTGCTTCTTAGTTGCCCAAGCATAGCATGCTAGTCAAGAACTTCTACTCCATGTGGTTGGTGTTAAATGATCAGAGTGTACTTTACATTTACTGTACTGTACTTATTTATTTGTTTAATGGGGACAACACACATTAATCAACATCATTATGCCATGATGTAAATGTGTCAGACGTAGCCAGAAGGCTAATTTTCATCTGTAGTCCATAGGCAAGTTGGAAAATACCATATGTACAAGTATAGAGACTGAACAACTGGAATGTGGATGGGGTAGAGGTCTTTAGTCTTTAACTTGCATACCTCATATGTGTTCACTGTACTGTTGTTCCCTTTCATTGTTAAACAGCAACGAACTGGCCAACAAGATCACAAGAATAACAAAACTGGTTATTTTAGCTGACAAGAAGCTGGTGAGAATGATTTAGACAGACAGGCTCAATGCACATGCTAAGTAAATGAAATGCAGGTTCTCTCCGTCTGGCTTTACCTTATTTCACATCTCATCCGTTGCCTTATAATGCATTATAATACATACCCTATGGTGAAAATTCCTTTTTCTGGACCCTGCTTGCCAGAAAATAGGTTTCCAAGTCTCATGGGTTTCAGATAACAAGAGATATTTAATGAATTGATTGATATGTCATGAGGCTATCAACATCGCTCTTTTCCCATAGTTTTAAAACCCTATATGACATTATTGTGGAAGTAATCCAAGACCATTTTCTGATTGCCATCCTCTACTTCTTTATTTAGCAGTTTAGTTAAAAGCAAATATTTTAGAACTTTGTTAAATTATTTGTTTCTAGTCTTCCCCATCATCACATGCACTTGTTCTTAATTCATAGAATCTATCTACCTGCACAATCAAATGGCGCAAATCAACTATATTTCCACCAGGTAAGAGTGCTTAGGATCCATTAACGTGATCATCAGGGCTCGTCCCACTGACAGGACAGAGATGGAAATTCACACACATAAGAACCCTCAGTCAAAATATGACTGGCTATGTTTAAAAGTTCAACTCTATGAAGTGTCTTTATACAGTTTATATTATCAGTATTAGTTATGTGTTTGTTTGTTTGAGGTCTTGGCTGAATGTGCTCCGTTGTGAGTATCTCTGTATGTCTATTTTTTGGGTAATAATAATTTTAAAATGCGGCATTTATGGACTCATTAAGAGACACCCACAATTCCTTTAGTATTTTGTTCATTCTCTTTGTTCTGTCTGAACAGACTGAAATGCTTTACCTCTTTATATGTGGTGCAAAGGCTTTGGGGTCTCCATCTGTCATTCTGTCTTCCTGCTGACTGGTCTGTGTCTAGTCCTGAGATGCCCAAGCCTTATATCTATTTGGCCAGCTAATTGGCTGGTGAATGGAATCATGTGTGTGTGAGCAGGGAACCTGCTTGACTGTGCTGAGCTAGACTGGGTCAGGATGCATGTGTGTTCATGATTAGATTTGACCCTAACCGTAGCCTAAAGTCTCTACAAGCACTAGTTAGGGTGGTACAACCCATTTTGATTTAGTACTGTAACTTAGGAAACACTCGCATTATAACTAGCTTATATCTGATTTTATGCATATTCATAAATTCCACTCGTCATGTGTCTTGTATTCAGTTTTCCTTTGCTGTTATCCAGTCTCATGTTAATGTGTTCTTGAGTAAAGATTGTCTTTTTCTGTAACCCTGTATGATTCATTACATTTTAGAAGTTGCATGTGTCATTTTCAAGTTTGTCAGGAAATGAATAAGTGTAGAAGTTGGCAATATGGTCATAGTAGATGAAATTCTTGGGACTAGGACTGAAGACCATGTGATAATTGTGGTTTGGGCAGGTTTTGTGCAAAGTACAAAGTTCTCAGTGGATGAAAGATAGAACTTTAACCCTTGACCATTCTGATACCCCTAAGTATATCATCTTTCTGTAGAGATTCAGAGTGTTAAAGAGTCATGGTGACCTATGACTACTCAACAGTAGTTCTGAGTGTGTGAAGGAAGTCAAAGCTTTAAAAATCACTAGAGCCTGTAATGAGGCTGACTCTGTAAATCCCCCCAATTCATATAAGGGGCTTGAAAATAGCTGTGCTCCAAATTCACTCACTGTGTTCAAACACAATAGACTTCTCTTCATTAGAAGAGTAAGGACCTGTAAGGACCTGTGTGTTTACTCTGGTCTATTGTGAATAGTGAGTGAATTTGGGCGCTCACTCGTCCTCCCGTGGGCTACAGCGGCTGTGGTTGGCACGCAAAAATTAAGTCTACAAAAGTCACCCTGCATAGCTCTCTCTCTCTTTTTCCCTTCAACAAAAGTTGAAATGAGGGGAAGTTTGGTGGATGATATCTAAATATAAATTCCAGATCCTCTTAAATGGAAATGTTGAAATTGAACAGACACTGAGCTGTTCATTCTCAGTGGAACATGGCTCTAAATATCAACTAGATAAAACTAACTGGGGCACGTTTATCTCTTTAGTAGTTTTAATGACCCAGTTACACATTTCACTTAACAAAAACATGATTTTAGATGCTTTACTTGCTGTGTCTTTTGTCAGCAAACTTTCTTTCATGGTATTTGAAGACCATGATGTCATCTGTAACCTATTGGTCATAATTTAATTACTGTATCTTATTTATATTGCAATGAGAGATGGCAGGACTAAATTAGTGGAGGGCTGGAGCCAAAAGGACAGCACAGAGGTGAAAGCAATAGAACACACTTAGCAAGTTAACATTGTGGGACTCACCTCTCCCTAGGAGATGTGTGCTGTTCTTTTCCACTAACATAGTCTGCCAAAAAAAGTCATAAATCCAGATGTACTCTTTTTTCCAGGCGAAAGACCTATGTATGTATGCTGTAAATATATTAAAGACCTTTTTCTTTTTAGAATGATATATTGTTTTGGATAAACCTAAATGCTTTCAGAATTCTAGTTTTCATCAAACTTGCACCAGTATGGTTACATTAGAACTTTAGATTCCCAACCTTTGGTACAGTGGTCATTTGGCAGTTTCCAAACTTAAGTAATGTTCACTCTTTATTCTACATAATGTTAATTATACTAAACGTCAGTGCTTATGGGACAAAGTCATGAAGATGTCTAGACATAGTTAAGCTGATTAACTCTGTCAATGGGATTAACGTTGCCCTTAATGTCTGTTATAATCTTTTGAAAGTTTCAAAGTTGTAATACAAACATATTCATTGTATAAAAGAAAGTTATGGCATTTTTTTTATTATTTGAAAGATCAAGGAAATACTGTCACAATGTCACAATTAATTCCTAATCTTTAACCCTCTTATGTATTCGTGTAAAACTGTAGGATTAATGCCAGACTTTCATATTGATTTATAAAGCTTTTGTAAAATTTGAATTGAATTAAAGTGAAAAGGGTAGTGCTTAATAGATTCAGAAGGCGAACAAATGTATCTTCATAAGTCTGTTCATGCTTAAGATAGGCCTTGTGTATCCTAATATCTGTATAAATGCAAGCAGAAAACATGACCGCTGGATTATAACACATATCGCTTTTTTGATGACAGGAGCAGACAGTATCAAGAAGTACTGGAGTCGCTATTACCAGGGCTCCCAGGGGGTGGTGTTTGTTCTCGACAGCACTGTTTCAGACGAGGAACTGGAGGTCTGCCGGTGTGAGCTCCACTCGGCCCTGCAGCACCCTCAGCTTTGCACGCTCCCTTTCCTTATCCTTGCCAACCACCAGGACTCACCAGCTGCCCGCGCTGTCGCCGAGGTACGGTAACTTTCCATACCAAATATAGCACTTATGGACCTTCCTGGGACTTAGCACCCTTTTCCTCCCTGAACAACCCTCCACCAAGGGTTTCTGGCTTCCAGATGTACACACACGCTGAAGTGTTTGGACTGAGCAATGTGGAGTGTGCGTTTCACAGGCTCTGCTGAGCTGTTGCCATGCAATGAGCACTGATGTTAACAGTCTTAGAGGTGCTCCCCCCCTCTCCTGCAGCCCTTCCCAAAGCTAGAGCTGAAGGCGTAAACATGGCATGAAGTGTCTGAGTAACGGTCTGTGTACATGCGGCGGAAACCTTAGAAAGGTTCTCTTAAGATCGTTGGATGTCGAAGGATAGAGAGAATTGAGAGGTACTCCCAGGTTGCATGGGATTCATGCAAATCAAAGCATCAGGTTGTGATTGCGTTTGACATGGTAAAATGTCTTAAAATTTGTAAACAAAACATGTCTAAGCACAACAGAATCATGCTCTTCAGCATCCATATCTTTGCAGATTTTCAATCGTCTGGGCTTCACTTCTTAGGATTGTGATACGGAAGTATTTTTAGTGACAAACAAATTCTGTTACATGCCAGTGTAACTCTGTTACATGCTACACTTTTTTATGTAACCATGACATGGAGAAATGAATTATTTGTTACAATGTTTGCTCTTGCACTTTTATTCAAGATGTTAAATGGTACTAGAAGGCATCTTTTTATTAAGTACAATATGATTTTTTTTTCTTGTTTATTAGAAAATGGTCTAGGGTTAGGGCTAGGGTTAGGGTTAGGGTTCGTTTAATACTTTCAAATAATTATTTATATGCATGGTGCACTTATTTGTCATTTCTTCTGAATCTTCACTAATGAGCCAGTGAGTTTCAGACTAAAGGCTTCCTCAATATATAAGGCTTCAGCATGAATAATCTGTGTGAAACATTCAAATGCCAGAAATGTTAAATTAGAATAAGTATCATGTTTTTGTTGAATATGTTAAAATCTAGACGAATAGATACACTCAATATAGCATAGTTATCTGCATGTTATGCATAGGTATAGTCTGTAAAGCTTACTTTACTGTGGTGCTCACAAACCAGAGCCTTCAACGGCGGATTTTTCAACTTTATTTTAGCCAGGCAAAACATTAAGAACATTTTTTTTATATACAGTCATGGCCTGGCAAATGCCAGAAGATGGTGTAACCACACCAGCTGTTGTCACTGCAACCACAGAACAGCTGTTAAGAAGGTTGGCGACATCAAATATTTGCCCTCTATTGTTGACAATGTGAAAAATAGCTTATTTTGGTCTAACTTGATCTGAAGACATATTTTAATCATTAGTTTGGCTATGATTTTTGGATTTATGAGTCTTTCCCCATTCAGATAGATAAGAGCTTCGTCTTGTATGACTGGAAATAGTTGCAGTAATTGACGTGTTGCAAACATGGTCACAGAGTGGATGGACTCGCCTTTAAGGACTTTGGCAAACACAGTATTATAAAATGTGACTCCTCATTCATGAGGCCGAGTCACAAAGTGACATCTTCCGCCAACCTCATGTCTGACCACTTTTGGTGCTGTGAACAGGAGCTATCGTTCCAGGGTGCCGTACAGGAAGCTGGCGATGACGTTTTCTCATGGTACTGGTTATGTCATTGGCTAATAAACATGAGTCACTGGAAGGGGGAGGGGGTGCGTCCAGCCATTGTGGCTGCATTTGAAAATGACACCTGCCCTCCTCCAGTGTGGTTCTGCTCAGAGCAGAGAGGCTCCGTGTGGGATGTTTTGGCTAGCTGACTCCACGCACTACATGCTCATGTTTCACAGCTAGGCCCCTCCAGCTGAGGAGGCACATATTGCGGTCGTGGTGAGAATCAAATGGGCAACAAGAGAGCAAAGTACTAAAGTGTTTCAGACAAGCCTCACACCAGCTGAAAGGAAATGTTCCCCATATATATATATATATAATCCTCAGTCTGAAAGAAATGAGGAACATTTATATATATGATCTCTGAAAGCGATTATGTGATCTCTTGGCATGCATATACCATAATATGGATCCAGCCAGTGATTCATTTTGTCATTGATCTTCACAGTCTGTAAACCTACAGGGTTGTGTGTCTGCAATATGGTTGACATGGTGATACCTACCAGTGGGACATGGGAAAAGCTGTGTGTGAACGTTACAAAGTCAGCCTTAAATGTTCTCTGGTCTGCCACTCAGCCATTTTGGTGGCCACTTGAGAATGACCACACAGATGCTTCTTTCGCTTATTAAGATGGACAGTTGCGGTTTTGTCTGCAGAAAACCACAATAGCCAGAAAAAGGCTATACTTTCTCTGGGCTGATTTTAGCAGTGCATGTCAAAGTGTAATTGAGAAGCTGTACCTGTTGCCACAGGGCTTTTATTTGATTGTAGTTTCTTACACTCATTCATGCACTCATTTTTTATTTTTATTCTGCAGTGAGGGGTTAGCATTATCTGTCCGTCTTTATCTAATCGTATCCCTGCCTGTCAAGACTGAGAACTAAGACAGCAGCACAGCCTGTAGTCTCATTTGTGAGTGAAGTGGTAGGTCTGGCCACTCCAGGTGAGAGGTCACGGGAAAGATTTGCGCCACCCTAAGGTAAGTGAAATCACATTGCTTTTCGGCATGAAAAAGCAAGAGAACACACAGTTGTTTTCAGTATCGCACTTTGTGAGTAAGGGAGGCATGTGTGAGGCCCACCCATCCAGGCAGAGGTGGTGAGCAGCAGAGTGGTATGAGTGTGTTGCCCTGGGCTGGTCTCAGCAGCAGTGGCAAAGCCTTTCTCCTCAGCTCCCTGTCTGCCAAGAGGGGGAACATCTTTAAACATTCACATCCTTTTCCCTTCTTCTCCCATCCATAAAGCAGGGGCTTGTTTAGTGTGGTACTCTCTCTTGGGCACATTAAACATGTATATTGTGCAAGTGTTTCTGTGCACTGTGAAAAATGTGCATCAGTTGATTATCATTACTTTTAGCATTTCTAGATTTTTCTAGATTCATATACAGGTATCTGTACTCAAGTGCTATGCAGTTACACGATTGCAGCTTTTCTATAAATATGTATAATGACACTACGTTACTGAATAATGTTGATTCCATGATTTAGGCTTTACTTACATTTTGCTTTGAGCTGAAATTCTTAGGATCTAGTCTGAAGCTCCTTCTTTAGTCATATGGATGACTCTCTGAATCATGGAACAGGTGTGAGTAGTAGGGACTAAAAAAAACAGAAGTTATGTTTACCAAAGAGAAGATTTAGTCACCTGCCAACACAGAAACGGAACCTCTTGAGTGTCCCACGCCTACCGGAATACAGTGTGTCATCATGCATAATCAACCAGGTCATCACTGCCCACTGACATAACTAACACAGAATGTTTCGTCGAAGTGCTGTCACCATGTGCGTTAGCACTGACTTTAACCAAATATTGAAAACTGAAATTAAAGCTGTTCCAAGACATGGAAAAATTTAGACTTTTTTTTTTTTTAAATCTCTATCATACTATAAAGTATTGGTGAATCCGAAACCAATCCATTCCATTTTGCATGTTCATCGAGGACTTAAAACATAACATTCATTATCACCAAATATGCTGTATAAGGTGTTCTCTTGATGTCGGATTAGTCCCCGCCTACAGCATTTCCTAGACTCCTCCCAACAAGAACTAGAATTCAAGTCTTTCCCATGTGCAGCAGTGCCTTCTGATGATGGAAAAACATCTTGAGGGCTTAATGTGCTCCCGATTACAAGCTAGTTACTAGAAAAGTTCAATGCTAATTTATGGTGCGATGTTAGTGACTTGGTGTTTGTGCATCACTGCGTGTGGTTTATAAGACCTGGCAGGCCAGTAAAGGCCTCACTGAGCCCCTGTATGCAGCTTGTTTTCAAGTGGGAAACATACATGGGACGGAATTCCTTGTTGACACCAATCCCCTGCTGTTGGGGCCCAAAGAGGAAGCAAGTTGAGAGAGGGGAGTCATATGTTGATACAACACCTCAACAAAGCAGACTGTGTGAGTCCATTGCCCTGATGGACCACTGCTTATTTTATAAATGTATCCTGCATATGGACTAAGGAGCTCGAGTGCTGATTAAGTACTTATCCAAGATCAGGAGCGTTGAACTTATTCTCATCACAGGCTACACAGAATCGTTTTAATTAAAGCAGGGAAATATATGGCCTTGTTCTGACCCTAAAAATACAGAACTAGGAGAGTAAACAAACTCAGTTTCTCAATATGTTTTGGCAGATATGAATCTTAGCTTCCAAGGGGCACCTGAATGTGTTAACATGTTAGAGAGGTATACCTTAGATTTAGTTTGTGCATGGAGTACAGCACTTAATTGAAAGCAGTCTCAATCAGTTTCTAATTGTAAAATACCTCCAAGCTAAGTGGGAGTGTGACACACATACACAACAAAGTAGAGAATGTTTGTAGCTTTAAATAACAATAACCGCCCCCTTAGCACACCCCAGGACATGAACGCTTGTGTGGTAGCGCATGACTTATCTGATGACATCACCCGTTAAGTTTTGTAGTGACTAGAAACAGTGCTGTTCTCTGACCAGCCCCTTAAGTTTTGTAGTGACTAGAAACAGTGCTGTTCTCTGACCAGCCCCTTCAGTTTTGCAGTGATTAGAAACAGTGCTGTTCTCTGACCAGCCCCTTCAGTTTTGCAGTGATTAGAAACAGTGCTGTTCTCTGATCAGCCCCTTCAGTTTTGCAGTGATTAGAAACAGTGCTGTTCTCTGATCAGCCCCTTGCTCCCTTTCAGGAGCCTTTAGCGTTGCAAAGAAAACAGCATGTGCCATGAGTCCAATTAAATCTGGGTTTAGTATAAACCAAAATATAAAACTGATGTTGCTCCTCCATTATCGCAAAGCAAAAGCACTCATGCAAGTGTCAGCAGCAAAGACTTTTTGCCTCAAATAATTTCATTTCTTGACCATCACCGGCACCATAAATCATTATAGTATTAAAAACACAACAACTACCAAACTGTATCCCCAATCTCTTGTGTATCTGTGCTGTTCGACACTGTTGTGGTTCCCATAAGAATCAGGGCTGGTTTGTGTCACTTGTTTTTTAATGATAAGTAACATTTGCATTTTTTTTGTGCATGTATTTCTTTTTTTTGTTTCTCTTTATTCTCGAAAATTGGATTCAGACATATCTTTATTTTTTCATGGGTTATTGCTGACAAGTGTTGACTAGTTTTGACTGCATTCCATGGCCATTCCACATCCCTTCATTTGTCGTTTGAACACGGATAAACTTTTGCTGTTTGATTTGGCACCTGCAAGGGAAACTTGATTTTCAGGACATTTTCCTTCTGCTTTAACCTTCCTGAACCTTGATACCTCTTGTGCCTGACAATGAAGCTTTTGAATATTGACTGAGAGAGAATGTGTTGCAAGGGACCTTCAAGGAAGACTGGGCAGGTGTCTGTGTTGTGGCTGTCCTGACTTATCTTCTGGTGTGTGTGTGTGTGTGTGTGTGTGCGCGTGTGTGTCTGTGTGTGTGTGTGTGTGTGTGTGTGTGCGCGTGTGTGTCTGTGTGTGTGTGTGTGTGTGTGTGTGTGCGCGTGTGTGTCTGTGTGTGTGTGTGTGTGTGTGTGTGTGCGCGTGTGTGTC
>JAOYMR010000005.1:8203846-8217547 GCA_025802075.1 Tenebrosternarchus preto
GTGTGTGTGTGTGTGTGTGTGTGTGTGTGTGTGTGTGTGTGTGTGTGTGTGTGTGTGTGTGTGTGTGTGTCTGTGTGGCTCAGTGGGTTGTAGGGCATGTGGTTTTGAGGTGTTCAAGGAGAATTGTGCCTGTGTACTCTGGAAATGAAATCACTCTTAGCACTAAGCCCTGTGGTTCGACCCACTACATTAAAACTATAATAAAAACAAACAACCCCTCCCCCAAAGCTATTCATCATTTGCTGGACTGATACTCCTCACAGACTCATCTGCTGCCCTCATCTATTACGTTTTTTGTTATTTCTTATTTGTTTTTTTTATTAGTATTTTTTCTTTCGTTTTTTTTTTTTGTTCTCTGGTGGGAACTTACATTTCATTTACTGCGATTGATGATATTAATCCGTTTTGTTGGTGATAAAGATCTTACATTTTATACACACATCCATACCTAGCCAGTTTCTGACCAAGTCGAGTCAAAATGTATTTATATGGCGCTTTTCACAACCATTGTCTCAAAGCAGCTTCACAGATGTCCAAGTCTAAGCCCCCAGTGATAAAGCCAAGGGCGACAAAAGCAAGGAAAAACTCCCTCAGAGCAAGAGGAAGAAACCTTGAGAGGAACCAAGACTCAACAGGGGGCGCATCCTCTTCTTCAATAGTACAAACATGACAAGACCATTGCAAAATGAACATTATTTGGATGGCAGACCATTCTTAACACAGTGATGTTACTAATGTGGTAGTTTACTTTGTGGTTGTTATGTTTGTGTGGCACGGAGGTGTTGTTGGAGAATTTATATATCAGTGTCACTGTGGATTGAAATATATATACATACATACTCGCAGTGGATTACAGTATATGTAATTTTCACACAAACGTGTATGAGATATGACAAATAAATGCAGAAATCATTCTGAGTGTAAAGATCTGAAAGCATCTTAATAATGTGAGTTGTCCTCTAGTTAACATATGCAAGGATTTTTCCATGTTAATGGTATTTCTCCAGATATTAATGAAAGAAAATGTCTTAAAGCTGCTGTAATTTCTTTCAGAGGACCAAGACAGAGAAAATACCGATCAATGCAGTATGTAAAGAAAACTTGCCTATCTTATGGTAAAGTTTACAGGAAACCGCCACAATGTTAGAACATGTATGATGGTGGATACACTGATACAATAATGTTGTTGAATAGGAAGACATACCAACATTAAAGAAGAAAAAACACAGAATGCTTAAAACATACACACATTTCTAGACAATTTGTGCAGCTGTGACAGAGCTGTGACATCTTGACAGAGACCAGTGACTTTTTAGTTATAAGAATATGCTATTCAGTAACAAATATACACAGAGACATTTGTAAACATCCTGGAAGGAGAAAAACACATTTGAGGCATTATAGCTTCATTTAGTCTTCATGCATTTTTTGTCAGTTCTCCTTCTCTTCATTCTGACTCATTCTTCTCACTTTTCATTAGTTTCTTTAGCTCAGAGGGTGGGCTAGAGGAGGACCCTAGAGGACAATCCAATGGTTCAGCATTTTGCCTCTATTATCAGGTCCTGTTTAAAAGGGTGGATTTCTTCTCCACACAGGGGCTTTGCCCTCTTTTAATCACTGATCTTTTGACCCCATTTTCAGTTTTTTTTATTTAAATCTGTCTCTTGACCTGAATTGATTTGGCAGTAGGACACTCCTGAAGGAACGTTCTGTTGTTCCACTTGAACAGAGTGGGGGCTAGGAGTAATGAGGGTGTGGTGGGTTAAATCTAGCTCGACCAGAACAGACAAAGGTGACAACAACGGGAATATTCTTCACTGAGCTGCATGTACCTATGTAGTGGTTATACCAGATGCTCAGTTTGAAGTTTTCCCTGCTTCCTTGACAGTTAATAAGGATAGAAATTCAACACAGCTCATTTGCTCTCAATTAATTATGGTTCCAAATTCTTTTTCTCATCATAGCAGATCCAACTTTCAGTCTTTTGACATGCCTTGGCAATTTTGTCAACTTGAAGTTTATAAATCTCCATGCAGTAACTTGAAATGGGGAGTATGAATGTTGCAATTTCCCAGGCTCTATAATTAAGAGATAAAGATGGATTAGTAATAGTGTACATTGAATCCTACAAATGTTATGTCATGAAAGAATGAAATGATCAATGTTTCTTTTTTCCTGTGGGTTCACACAAAGGATGATGCTTTTATTGAGGACATGGAATACCGTCAGCCAATGGCAACTCTTAAACTTGACAAGTGTAAGACCTTTGTTACAACATAAAGATTTGTACGGTTGTGGTTTTATTTTTCCAGTCGAAATGTTTGTCACTGGTCAAGAAAAGACCTCCCACCAAGAGTAGATGAAATAAGGTTTTCAGTGTGTCCACATAGTAGCTTACGTTGATAATACCACAGGATTTTTTTTTATGCATATGTAATAGTTTATTGTGCATCACAGTTGTTTTTTAATAACTTTTAAAGACCTAAATCAGAAGTAACTCCTGGTGATTTCTGGAGCTGGTAATGCTACAGCACTTTTCTCATGAGTGGAGCTCGTGGGTTAGAAAGCCTTGTATTCTGTAATGATGGACCATTAGCAAGCCATGTATGCAGAATGGTCTTTCTGTGGTGCAAGTCAGAGAGCCACGGGAGCCGTCATTCAAACGAAAGACTGAGGAAAAGCTATGAAACAAACACTCTTGGCATCAGAGCTGCAATATTTTGCCAGAGGCTATTAACAATAATTGCAAAAACATATGTGGAATATTCTGACTGGCCCAGTACTACATTTGTGACCGTAGAGAGACCTCTGTGAAGTTTCATTTGAAACGGCTCCGTAGGGGTTGTATATGCCGTGAACAACTTTGAAGTGAGCTGGTATGATATATATCTTGAGGGAGAAAAGCTTTTGCCTCACACCTTGCAACCTCTTTGATATTCATGCATTGATTAAAATGTTTTGATTGATTAGATTGTGTTCTGGTAGAGTCCTGACTTCATCCAGGGATTGTGAGGCTGCTAACATACAGCAGTTGGATTAGTGATATGGTTGTAGCTTGGTTCATGATTCACCCGTTTTACCAGTTGAGTTTATCAGAGTAATGTCTTCAAATCACTAGTCTACAGCAGGCTCCTAGACTCTGAGTCCAAGACGTAAAGAAGTTACCAAGAAGAATTTGGCACTGAGATAGATTTTCAGCACTCAGGAGGACTATTTGGCCTTGAACTGCTTTACTAAGCTGCTACAAACAGCTGGAAAATATTTTTCAACAACACTAGAAATAGCAATGATGAAGCACACTTGGTGAGTCAGTATCAGGTGTTAGTCCATAATAGATGACAAGAAATTATACTGCATTTAGAACATACAGGTCTAAACATTTGGACAAAGTAAATGGCTGTATGACAATAAAAAACAAGCAAATTGAGCCGGACATGACATTTAGATACTGTTTAGTTATAAACAAACAAACAAACAAACAAACAACAACAACAAATCAATTGAGGAGTTTTAATTATTTAAAATATATACAAACAGCATGTATGCATGTATTTTGGACCTTATTCTATTATAATTGTGGCAATAAAATACTTTTAAGGAATAAAAAAATTATGGAAATTTTCCAAAATTTTAAAAAGAATACCAGTAAAATATATTTGTATTGTCTCAGTGTAACATGAATGTGATTTAAAGTTGTCTAACATTTAAGGATTGTTTTCCTAAGGATATCTGTGTGCGTCATAGAAACACTCAAGGAAAGCCAGGTATAAGATGAATGACAACTGGTAACACACTGCACTCTTAATCATGACCCAAAGCTAAATCTTTTCAAACCACTACTGTAGACACTCTGTTTAAGATCAGCTCAGTGTTTGTGACTTTATTAAGGGAAGTTCTCATTCTTAAGGTAACATCAAGCAGACTTTAGATTGGTGGCCTGTCTTTTAGGTATGCTTTTCCATTGCAATTAGCTAAGTGATGATAAGATATTTCACCAGGTTCTTTATTTGAATTCTTTCACATTGGGTATGCAGAAATCCTTCCATGCATTACGATGTTCTCAACACGGAAGGCAGTTGCCAGAGGACGGGGAACCACAGGGGAGACGATTAGAAGCTTCCTTTAAGTAGCTTTCTGATCAGGCATTAATAGTTAAATCTCCCTCCTGCCTTTCTCTGCTTTATACAAGACATCCAGATGTAGGAGATGAGGTGTGTCGTTCTGACATGCCCAGCCCAAGCCAGCTGCGTCTAGACATAGTAACCAAACAAACGCGTGTCTAGCATCAACAAAGCTGGGTCATTTTGCTGCACACTGGGGCTCTGTGTTATGAAATCCATTCTTGTGTCTCTGGAATGAAACAGCACAGATTGTACTGAATCACTGACTTAGTCAAACACAAACATATGCATTAACACCCAGCCCTATGGGCCAACAGGGGTCTGCCATTCTTTTTTATTACCACAAATAAGTGCTCATTTCATGTTAAGGGAATTTAAAGAGGATGTACAGTATGCAACACGCACACTTATGTCCTGCCAAGTGTTCCCAAAAGCAGGTACCCACGTTTGCAGAATTAAAAGCAGCATATGGCTGGTGGCAGTATTTTATAGGCTGTGGCAGGGAAGAATGAGTTTGCATTATAGAACAAGTAGATGAAACCGCAGCATGAATGCAGTGTAAAAGGAAGACAGCAAGCAGAGGAACGGAGGTCTGATAACTGCAGGGGAAACACTTCTGGTTCTCCGATTTTTGGCTCATGCAGTCTGGAGTCCTTTCATCCTTTCTTAAGACTGACCCCCACAGAGGCGACTAAGGTAACTACTCACCGAGGGTTTAAGAAAAATGAATGAATAAATGTCAAATCAAAAGTTTGGCAGGTCGTAGCCCAATGCAAATTTCTAGCCTTCCTCATTCTGTTATCTTTTATTACACTGGGCGCAGTGATTGCACCTATCGGACCAGTGATTGCATCTTGGGCAGGTCTAATTTTACTGTGGAAGGTGATACATATTTAACAGAGAACTTATCCTGTCATCATCACAAAGTGTTGCTCCTGATGGATGTGTCTCGAATTTTTTTTGTCATATTGTGTGCTTCAGAAAAGCAAACAGCAAATGTAAGCTCTATGTGCTCAGGGAGAATAGGAAAAAACAGCTAAATCTCTGGAACAATTTCGAAAGGCCTACAGTGCGGAAAATGTGTCAGAATTGCTTGTGCAACTGTGTATTTACTTACCCATTTACTTACCTTGCATTAATCTCCTATTATCTATATTATTATGGTCTACACTTAGAACTTCTCTTGCTGCGTTGTCATGCCACAGCTCTCTCCAGATGCAGACATTTTAATTGATTGGAGATGTTCCACTCCACCTGAGATACCAAACAAAGCCATGCTCAGGCCACCTTTTTGCTGATGCTCTGAAAGATGCTTTGTTTTTGAGAGATTATGGTAGTGAGTACTGACAAATCATTTACAGTGATTCATTTATGATCACAGCACAGTGATGTTGTTGCAAAGTAGTTTCAGCTATCATTACTGAGAAATAATCAGGACCCTGCAAATATGATGTAAGACAAGCAAAAGAGATTGTTTTCTTTTCGTGTCTTCTCTGCTGAGAATATATAGCAGCTCTAGAAATAGTGTATTTGATTTGAGTTTCCAATAAAGCCCATAGTGGTCTCTTCCATACTTCCTGTGTGACCATTATTGATTCATGATGCTGTCAGGTAGCATCAATGCAAAGTAGGTACCATGTGACGTGTCAGGACAGCTTGGCAGAAGCTAATTTGACTGATCTGTGCTAATTGGGGAGGGTGAATCTGATAACAATGCTTCAGGAAGGAGCCACCAACCCAGATGAAAGCAGCCGAATTTGTAATCAGTGACCCAGAGTCGCCCTTTCCAGACTCACTAATGTTCCCCCACACCAAACCTTTCCCCTCAGACCATATCTGCTATTCTAGCCTTATCAGGCATCCTGCAATCAGTGGCATGTCGGTTAATATAACATTTTAGGAGATAAAAATTATGTGTAACATTTAGTTTTAAAGGACACATTTATTCTTGAAATTCTATAGTTATCAAGAAGACCGAAGTAAATATTCAATAGTTATGTATTTTAAAATGATTAAATTACTTCTGGATTCTTGTATTCCATCAAGGCTAAAGTATTTATTTGCTGTTTTCCAATGCATACCTCATTAAAGTTGTGGTTTCCTGTCATTTAGAATTGTAAATAGGGTTTGTATTTAGGAATAATGCTCCTCTGCAGTTTCTCATTGAGTTTAAACACATTCCAGTGGAGTGAATCTTCTTTTTCAAAATGGGAAACTCACTGAAGTCATGCCTGTTTTTTCATATTTGCTTCAAAATATGTTGTGTGTAACAGTATGTGATAAGATTACATTTGCTCTCTTCATCTCGGCACGAAGTCAGTAAAACCTGACCGAAATCATAGTTTATAAGGGTTTTCTTTTTTAATTGAGACGCAAATCTACAAAGAAGTGGAACGTTTCTCACTAGTGCAGCTATTTGCTAACAATTTATGATTCTGTCATTGTGCACAGAAAGAGTGAATATATGAGCGAATGGGACATGTAAAGGCAGCCAGAGTCTAATCTTGCATTATTTACAGCACTAATATGCAACGCTCAAAATGACAGAAGATGAAAAAGACAGACCTGTATTTTAACAGGCCTTTTCTGGGCCTGTTTAGTGGACCTTGACCCAGATTCTTCACTAAAGATGTAACATTCATTGCAAACACATTATCACATAACCATCAGAATTTCTCTTCAGCTGTTGGAATACAATTTGTAACAGGTTTGTATTTGTATTATGAAATATAATTTGTATATTTTCCATTAGCGTAATCTACTGTGACGTTCCTCACTGTTAAATGGATATTGGGTGAATTGATGCCAGCTCACTTCTATTTTATGCTTGTGGCCAGACAGTTCTAGAAAACTTTAGACTTCCCTTTTCAAACGCTGGACAGGGATTATGCAGGCTGTGGGCTGAAGTGAGCACAGTGGACTTGTGACCCACAATCCGTTATGAAAACAGTACCAATCCTGGCAAGCAATAGAGAGGTTTGACATACTGTACTGTCTGACTGAAATGTTGCTTACAGGTGGGGTAGGTAATTTATTGTAAAAATATGTTTTCTGCTGCGTAGTATCACTAACCATGTTAATATTTTTAGATTCACCTGATATTTAACATTATCTCAGATAGCTGTTGCAACACTTTTCAGTAAAATGTTCCTATATTAACATACTATTTTAACAGAATGTGAGTATTAACAATGTCCATGTTACTTATTTATATATATTATGATAATGTTAGGTGTTTTATTACATACGAATGTGACATGAGGTAGTTGGATACAATGATGAAAACAATGCTCCTCTCTCCTTCTCTCTCTCTCGTGGACTCCAGCTGGGAGTGGCTTTGGAAGGAGGGCTGAAACCAAAGGGTGGGCTTTTTTTGTTTGGATGTTTTTAAAAAACTAGCTTTACACTTGCTTGTTTCTACTAAATCACCTACTCTACATTTAACCAAAGAAGTGGGTGGCTGACCAAGAGAACTTTAGAGGATCTTCATGGTCTTCATGGGTAGGCATCATTTCAGTCCATCCTTCTGGCTTCTCAAACCATTACTGCACTTTAAAAGGTGGAACCTGCTCTGACAAATGGTCATGTAGGGCCTGTTCAAAAAGAGTGAATGGGTTAACCCTTGTATGTAAGATATTAATGAATCCACAAATTCTTGGCAACCCCCAGTTCCCTCACTTGGGCGTAGCTACATGTAAACTGTCTGAGTTTTGCAGACATTGCTGCAGGGCAGAGGGAATTACACTGTCATGCAGAGGATATGGAACTGCAAAGATATCAACCCCTGTCACATATTTGAAACGCTTCCAGGTGGAAATTGGTATGCTAGGTGAGGGATGGGGAAAGTTACTGCCTTAAAATGCAGGACTTAAATACAGTTTCATCTATAGAAATAAGGACTTTTGCATATTTGTATATAAAAGCACACTTTTGGTGACTTGTTTGAGGAGACTTATTGGAGGAGTGGGATTTTTTAGACTGGTCTAAAAACCATCAACTTAATTATTTACTTTCATGATCTGATGTATATGTTATACGATATATTCCAAATCATACATATTTCAATGTAAAATTGGTAGCAAACATTCTAACTTTCAGACATAAAGGCATAAACTCTTAGTCAGTTTTTCCCTGCCACTGTCACACTGGGTTTGTTCACTGGGGGCTTGTAAAGCTGCCTTGAGACAACGTCTGTTGTAAAAAGCGCCATATAAATAAACTTGATTTGATTTGATGAACTACATTATATATATATATATGTCATGGTACCTGCCCTCACCTCCTTCCTTGTGGAGTCTGTGGGGTCTGTGTAGGTGGTGTCTGTGTGTGTGTGGGTTTGTGTTTTATGTGTGACATGTGAGTGTATGTGTGTGTATGTGTGGTGTAGGGGCATGGTGTTAGGTGTTTGTGTTTTATGTGTGACATGTGAGTGTATGTGTGTGTATGTGTGGTGTAGGGGCGTGGTGTTAGGTGTTTGTGTTGTTATTGTTATCTCTTTCACAGGTGTCTTGTCTAGTGTGAGTGTATTTAAGCATGTGTATGTTACCCCTTGTTTGTCAGCCTTTGTTAATAACTTCATGCTTTATCGTTGTTCATATTCAACGTTTGTACTGAATAAAATGACTTTTTTCCGCTATGCTTGGTATCCGCCTCTGCGCAGCGCTGACATCACAGAAAGACCGAACGCCCAGGATGCCCAAGGGCAAACGAGAAAAAAAAGAGCAAAGGTAAGCGCTCTGAGGCGCTCCCTCCGTGGATACAGTCACTGGATCCTCCACAACGGCATTCTGTGCATCAGCAGTGAAGGTCGGATTGAGGTACAGCTGGTGGAGAATATACATGAGGCTAGGGACCTCATCTGACACGGACTCTGAGGCTACCATCAGCCAGGAGACCCCCATGCTCCCAGCACTTGTGAGGAGGAGTCCCCTTGGCTCCCCTCTGAGGCCGGGGTGGAGATCCAGCATCTCCGTGGAGTACCCCTCAGTGTGGAAGGGTCCTATGATGATCCGGACACCTTCGCTGGCTGAAGGGACACCCCAGAGGAGGACTCCCCAGAGGGATGGTGGAGTGCTCGATACTTTGGCGGAAGGTGCTCCCCAAAGACCAGTGATCATCCCCTGGCAGTCAGCAGGTGTAACCCAGCAGTCAGTGAGCGTTCCTCAGCAGCCAGCGCACGCACTTCAGCTGCCAGCACTGACCACCTCGCTGCCGTGGACTGTGGGGGGCAGGGCTCCCATCAGGGGGTCCTTTGACCCAAGTCCCCATTACAGTCCCTATATAAATGTTACTGTGTTTGTCCTTTTGTTTCCATCTGTCCTCGTGCCTGTTAATGTCTGTGTCTTTCCTGGTCCCAGGGAACGTGGTGTAGGTGTGGGGTGCCTTGGGCCGGCCCTTCCTTGAGAAGGAGTTGCTCCTGGGGCTCCGCTGATTGCTGTGGTTCTTGGTCCCTCAGTCCTGGGGGGGGGTTCTGTCCCATTCTGTCCCATTCTGTCCCTTGTCCCGTGTCTGTGTAGGGATGTCTGTATGTCTGTGTGTGTGTGGGTTTGTACTTTGTGTACGACATGTGAGCATATTCTTCTGTGTGGCGTGGGCGTGGCCTTCATCTTGTTATCATTATCTGTTTCACCAGTGTCAAGTCATGTCAAATCAAAGTCAAAATTGATTTATATAGCACTTTCTACAACAACCGTTGCCACAATGCATCTTTACAGATGTCCAAGTCCAAGATCCCAGTGAACAAGCCAAGGGTGACAGTGGCAAGGAAAAATTCCCTGGATGTCTAGTGTGTCTATTTATGTGTGTGTATTTAAGAGTGTATTTAAGTGTGTGTATTTAAGTGTGTGTATGTCACCGCTTGCTAGTCGGTCTTTGTCAGTGTTTACATGCTTTATCGTTGTTCATATTCAATTTTTGAATGGAATAAAGCAAAGCCATTTTTCCCCTACGCTCGGCACCCACCACACTTCATCAGGATGCAGCACTAACATTACAATAACTATTATATTATATTATATTATATTATATTATATTATATTATATTATATTATCTGCAGAATTGCAGTGTTATCATGGTGTTTAACATGGCAAAGCCAATATATAAATTCATGTCAAGCGAGCCCATGTTGCTTAGCAAATAACAAACAGATGATTTGTGCCAAAGACCTATAGTTTAATCTGCAAATAATTTTGAAGTTTTAGATTTTTCTGTTGTTGGAGGTATAAAGTGCTTAACAATTACAATAAGATTAATAATTGTTGTATAAATAAACATGGGCATTTGAGCTTATGGATATACCCAGAACTACTGTCAATATGTCAAATTCTGGCAGTTTTACTACTGTGGCAAATTCCGCCTGAAATCAGTGACTGGTACCTCTACACTATCAAAATAATTTTTTTAGTTAACATGGATACATGATCTGTTAGTCATCATATTTATCCATCATAAATATTGCTTCCACTCTCCTGAATGCTTATTTATAAAAAAGAAAAATATGATAAAATAATGACAACAGCAGATTAAGATATTTGATTTAAATATTTAAATAATAAGACTATTATAAATAATATGATGTCCACAAAAATTCCACTTAATTCCGCAAGAAAACATAATTAAGCATATATTAATTTTGACATATCTAATTCTGAGAACCTGTGTTACATAGATTCATGAAATCTAGCTAACTCAGTTACAAATGTCTAATTTGATTGTTTTGGGTCTGTATTATAGAAATTTGTATTTGAAATGATGAAGTTTTAAGTGCAGATTATTTTTGTACATTTGAGGCCCTTCTTTAGGGGACCACAAGTAATTGTACAGCTCATGGTTCAGCTGGTTTTTGGCCTGTTGCATGTTGTTGGATTATTATTAGCTCATGCTCAGGGGCCTAAGAAAAGGTCCCCAATCGATTCATTATGTAGCATTTGCATCTGGAGTCTTTCTTAACATGAAGACCAAAGAAATATCAGTACCAAAAAAGGAGGCCCCCATAAGGCTGAAAACAAATTACCAAAACACCACCAGATATCAAAATCAGCTGTCTGGTCTTTGTTAAAAAATGAATGGGCGAGCTAAAATATAAGTCATGAGGAAAATATCTTGAACAGATTAACAACACTATCCAGGATGTAGATATTGAAGATTGGTATGACGAGAAGAATATACCACAATGACCTCAAAAAGATTACTGCAAAATGCAAACCAACTGAAAGCTTCAACAACCGAAGGCTACGGTGCAAAAGAATTCCTGTTGAGTTCAGGATTACAGCGTTCTGGATTGATAAAAAGAAAACTAACATGCACCAGACTGATAGGATGAGGAAGGTGCAGTGAGGAAGAACTGAAAACATGCCACTTCAGCAGTGAATATAGTGACATGAGCATGCATGGCTTCTCTGCCTTTATTAATGGAGGACAGTGCTAAGGGAAGCAGGATAACAGTTATAACTTAACTATTCAAAAAACAAGAAGAAGTTCTGTAATGTAAAGGATTTTCATTCAGTAAAACAATATAATTATTTAAGATTATTTGTCTAATTACTTCCTGCAATGGAAAACAATATATAAAAAGCAATGGTTTCTGTATTTTTTATCCAATATAGATGTAAATACCTTTAATTAAATCTGCAGATCTGCACTTTAGTGTCATTATCACTGATTCATTACAAATCCACTGTACTGAAATATACAAAAAAAACCCAGCAAAGATGTATCACTGTATGAGTACTTACAGACTGCACTATATAACCTGGCCATAACATAACAAGTGTTTGAGGGTTAAATGTGACATTATGAAATTAAATGTCGGAGCTTTGTAAATTCACAAAACTTTTTTCTGATTCTGGGAACAAAGTACTTTCATCATGAACCACCATACTTTCATGTTCTCACTCATAAAACCTGAATACTTATTAATGTAGGTCCTGAAGTTCTACAGCCAAGCTTTTACTGGACTTTCAAGTCATGCGTTGTACAGAAACTGAGACTAATTTTGTATCAAATTTGATGTATGTATCTATCTGACAGGCCATATGCAGGCACAGATCTTCTGTATGGGAGAACCTGAAGAGATTGGAGGTGGTGGCACAGTGTGAAGGATAGACATTTAGAATAATGTCAAGTTTTATAGTACTGTGGTGAGATTTACTATCTAGAAAAAGAATACGCTGGAGTGGTAACACTTTAAAACAAAAAGTCAGTTTTTCTTTAGGGGATTTATCATTTATACAGACTTACATACAGCACATCTGGAAATTCCCTTTATAAGTTTCTCATTGCATGCGCGGGCCAAACATCAGTAGACTGAGGAGAATGCAAAGGACTTTACGTGTAAAGAGTGCTTTACATGTAAAGAGTGCTTTATGTGTAAAGAGTGCTTTACGTGTGCAAATGTTTATGTAGAAATGAGCACTGTGCATATCTATTAGTGGTAAAATGGCAGCTAAGGAATCTTTTATTGAGCACTTATAAACAAAATCGAAACAAAATAGCCCTAATATTAGAACGAGTTTGTAAATCTGCATCATTTCAGCAGCTGTAAAAGTTTCCAATTTTTTGGAACCAATATATGACTTGCACAAAAGATCACGAGCTTATCTTGAAAATGTCTTGTACTATAGGATCGGTTGTCTTTCCTCTTCCTCAAAGTAAATGCTGTTCCAGCCCCCAGCTCATCATCTGAGTTAACTCACCATGACCTTACAGAAGAGTCATCAAAAATCAAAAACCTCAGCTGGAACGGACTTTTCTTAAAAGCCCGTTACATACTCTTCTGATGTTCCTTTACAAGAGAGACACATATAGTGCATGTCTATAAAGAGCATGTTAGAAAGGGCTAGGCAGCCCATATGCTGGTCATTACTGGCCCATTTCACAGTGGTCCATGTGTATGAAGAAGGACAGAGCATATGTGAATCATTCTTTCAGATAGGAACCCCATTAAGCTCTGAGCAGCTGTCACTATGCATATTTGTGAATGGGTGAATATTACAACGTAACTGAGTGTTGTAAAAGTTACAAAAAAATTGTAAACAGGAATATCAATTACTGAGAATTGAAGTAAACTCAAAATGAAGTGATAATTGTAAAACAAACAAAACTTGGTGATATTAATTATCTAATGTAACTGACCAACTTTAACATCTATCTTAGTTTATAAGAAAATATTGATATCTACTTTTACCAAGCTTGAGTAACATTGAGTAATTAGTGTTAAATAGTGACTTTTTCCAGCTTTACTTTATTAAGGGTAATAAATAGCAATATAAAAACAATTAAAAGTAAGCTTTATGGGTAAAAGTCTCAGCTGCATTGTGTTACAGAAGCTTTGGAAGTAGATAAATTCAGTATGTTCTAGTATCTAGTAAAGACTAGATTTTGAGTGGTCATTGACACAACAACTAAGGTAGTTGAGTACTTTTTAAAATAGTATTTAGAATAAGGCAGCAGAGTTATGAAGAAACAAAAAGATATATTAATGATTTATAAGATATTACATAAAGATATAACAAAGATATATTAATGATTTATAAGACATTACATAAAGATATAACAAAGATAAATCAATGATTCATAAGA
>JAOYMR010000005.1:8229225-8248765 GCA_025802075.1 Tenebrosternarchus preto
CTATTAAATATAAGAGAAGAGCACTACTATTAAATATAAAAGAAGAGTACTACTATTAAATATAATAAGAGAAGAGCACTACTATTAGATATAATAAGAGAAGAGCACTACTATTAAATATAATAAGAGAAGAGCACTACTAGTAAATATAAGAGAAGAGCACTCCTATTAAATATAAGAGAAGAGCACTACTATTAAATATAAAAGAAGAGTACTACTATTAAATATAATAAGAGAAGAGCACTACTATTAGATATAATAAGAGAAGAGCACTACTATTAAATATAATAAGAGAAGAGCACTACTAGTAAATATAAGAGAAGAGCACTCCTATTAAATATAAGAGAAGAGCACTACTATTAAATATAAAAGAAGAGTACTACTATTAAATATAATAAGAGAAGAGCACTACTGTTAGATATAATAAGAGAAGAGCACTACTATTAGATATAATAAGAGAAGCATAGGTTTACATCGATTTATTGATTTATCCTTTGAACGATAGTGATATATGAAGTTAATTTGCCTTGAGTTATTGCCACAACCTAAATAGAATAATCTGTTTTATTTACTTTTGACCATATGCTTTTCTGCTTATTGAAGATACATGACACGCCAGAGGAAAATATGGACAATGCCCCTGATGTTTTTTTTATATTCTAAAAAATCCATTTATAAATGTGATCCATGATGGATATGGCACTAATAAATTTGTCAAGTAACTGATTGGGTATTGCTCAGAGTTGATGCTTGACTGGAACATGGGCCCATGTGTGTGTCATTGACTAATGGCTGTTCTACTGTGTGCTGACAGATGGAGTTGCTCGCAAACAAATTCAAAGAAAGCTTGTACAGTCTATTTGTGTGTGTGTGTGTGTGTGTGTGTGTGTGTGTGTGTGTGTGTGTGTGTGTGCACTGTTTTGTGGCCACCGGCTTAGTGAAAAGTTCTTGTGTCATCTGTGTGTGTGAGCGTATGAGAGCTGAGAAGAGAGAAATACGTCAGTTCTCATAAGAACACCTTGCTTTGAGTGTTTGTCACAGTGCTGGAGCAGAGCAGGGTGGGCTACAGCCACTTTTTTCATCCTCCCCAGATTATTAAGTTTGAACAGAGTGTTCTCAGGGAAGGAAAGGAAAGTGATCTTTGGGGGACAGTGGGAGAAGAGACTGGCCAGCTTTGATGCTCCATAAACACTGAAACAGGTGACCTGCTGTTCAACACCAGTAACATTTTACTGATTTTGATTAGACCTCTTGTTTTACACGTTATTGCCTGAATAACTCTGCATGAAGCAAGAATGAAGAGCATGCCATTTTTTCTGAAGGCTGATTCAACATTATTTTGCCAGTGTTATAGATTCTAGTAAAGTTTCAGAGGGCTGCAACTCACTGCCAAATTCCTTCAAGTAATTCAGCAGATGTCAGTGTGCTGTGGGGAAGCGCCTTGCGCTCTGAGACTGCACTGAGTCGTGCACTAAGATGAGCCTGTGGCCAAGTCAGTCTCTCTCTGTAATTAAGACATTTTCCAAAAAGGTCTTTTGGCAGCCATTTTCGAATGAGGTCATTGTTCAATAACAAAATACTCTTGCATGCGGAAGGCAACAGCCAATGGGACTTCAGGAAACAATTCATGACTCAATCCAGTCAATCATGTATATTTTAGAAGTCTTCCTTATTTCACATTAAAAGTGATGTGTGTAAAACTATTGGCACTGCCAACGGTGCTGTAATGAGACTGACTGAATGTCCAAGTTTGATTTTGCTTTATGATTTTGTCACATTTAAGAGGTTTTGCTTTTTCATTAATTATCAGCCCTAGTAGCAGGGCAGGATTCTCTCAGGTCCTCCAGCTAAAGGGTTATGATCTGAAGGGTGAGGATAATGGAAGCATGAGGCAGTAATATACCGTGATTCTTGAATTCATTTAGACACTCGTTTATTTTGATGTGGATTATCCTTTGATCAGGGCATTAAAAAAAAGTCAAAAAGACCAAACTTTCACAGACTACACCACTTTCTTCTTCTGTTATGATTGCGCGATTGCCGTGCCTGACATGAACTTTAATGTCCTGCATAAATTAGGCTGCATTGGTTTTTGAGTGCTGGAAGTCTTTCAGACTTTGGCTGTGATTACAGCATGACACGACATATCAAGTAATCCCCGCACCTCGAACTAAAGGCCCCGCCTCTTACACACTCTACCTCACCCGTGCCTCAAACTAAAGGCCCCGCCTCTCACACACTCTACCTCACCCGTGCCTCAAACTAAAGGCCCCGCCTCTCACACACTTTACCTCACCCGTGCCTCAAACTAAAGGCCCCACCTCTCACACACTTTACCTCACCCGTGCCTCGGCCTGGACTGCCTCGACCTGCACTGCCTCTCACACACTCTACCTCACCCAAGGTCTTTTTCCACCCCCACAGGACTACAAAATGAAATATCAAACGGCCTGTGCTGTGGTCAAGCCTCACAAGTTGCTGGTGGCAGTGGAAAAAGGAGGTGTATGTCACATAGCTGGGTGTGACATGGCCTGTTTGCAAATAGCTCAAGCACTGCATGTCGACTGCATGCCACCCTGTGGGTAAACAGGACTTGAGAGATTCTCTTATTAGATGACATTTACACATCTGTTTAACCAGATACTTTATTACACATCAGTCATTGGCATTATGAGCTGTCACAGATATCAAATCTCAATAAAAAAACATTCGTTAGCACTTTTAGCCATATGCTAGCACAAACATGCATTACAATGCCATGCATTTTGCATTTTCCCATTACATATTTTAAGTGCTAGCGGCCTTAAATAAATTCAGCATTTTTGCAAATATTCAAAATGTTGCTGCCAGCCTCAGTTTTCCACAGTACCGCAGAACTTCTGCTCTTTTGATGTTACGTTTTATTAGTAGTTTTCATTTCGCTGTTTTGACACTCCATCATAAGTCTGACTTCCTGCGTTCTGTTCTTGCTTCAGAATTGCTCAAATATGTCTTTATTGTTTTTGCCCTTCAAACAGCATCTCTGTGTATTTATTTCCACTGGGACCACAAGACTTTAGTGTTGGTAAGGACATCATGTGATGGTTAATGTATAGGGTGAGTCCAGTACTGCTGTGATGTGCTTTAGTGTGTTAGTTAGTTGTGGTAGTTCAAGCTTTTTTCAGGTATGCAAGCAGTGCACAGCGATGGACAATATAATAGTGATGGATAAACCTTTGGGCCTTATATAGTGGGAGATACAAAAAGAGGGGAATCTTGGAATAACATGATTAATAATAGGGTGATTGGGAGCTGGGCAGGTGTGGTGCGTGTGCATGTGTGCGTGTGTGTGTGTGTGTGTGTGTGTGTGTGTGTGTCCATCTATTTGGGTGCTAAGCGCACCTCTAGCATAAGGCTCATTTCCAAATTTCCAGTTACTCTCAGACTTTCAGAGATTTTCTTTATTTGGCATTTTTATTAGATACAAAATGAAAGACCATATTCTCACTTATCTAAATACACATGCAAATACACTGGGACTGTATGTTTTTCAATAAATGCTTGGCTTTCGTTTTCGTTAGCTTTTCGTCCCCTTACACTCATAGAGGACAGAGAGACCTTGCTTGAGCATGACAGAAGTTCTAGCCTTGGTTGAAATAACATGCATTGTTGCCCTGTGTATTGATGTGTCTGTGCTTTGTCTGACTATCACATTCCTCTTTGGAAGGACTTCAAAAAGGGAAATGACAGGAGAAGTTCCATTGTAACACTGGCAAACCCGGAAAACCCTTGGCTCGTGTTCCGCGGTTGCCAGTTATCACACAGGGAGACAGTGATGTGAGCCCAGAGGATCAGGCCTTTCCCTCTCTGGTTGGCACATGGCCATGCAAAGTCCTCTGCCAGCCTGTACTGACGTGACACTCAGGCCCGATCTCCGACACACATGGGAACTCTGAGGCCCTCATTTGTGGTTTGTTTTCAGTGGCATTCTGTGACTTGGTGTAGCCTGGCTCATATGAAGGTCCATGGACCAAACTTACTTTTAGTACTTTTTTATTTCCAAAGTCGAGACCAATAATGTATTTTTAGCTATTTTTGTACGCTTTATCGTGTTTTTGACACTCTTTGAAATACCATTTTTAAACTGAATCTATTATGTTCTTTCAAGGAAGGTGCCAGGCAGTCAACCAGCATGTATTGATTTCTCTTTCACATCTGAAAGCATGATATGTGAAGTTTACTCCAACGTCTTTGTTATTCTTTGTTCTTTTTGTGAGTCTCCCCCTTTGCAAATGATGTCCCCACCCTTTGTCACCGAGGGCCACTAGCTGGTTGGCCTTAGGGTTAGCTCTGCTTGGGGGAGGGGCAGTGGGCAAGCTGTGTGGGCATCCCTCCTAGCTTTTCCCACACGTCTCTGTCAGATGTAGGTGAACCTTGACCCCAGCGAGTCCTCACCACCACGGGATGAGACACCATTCAGTCGGCACTTTCTATTCAGGGCCGTGCCTCCGCTTAGAACCGCGGCGCACATTGTGGTCACCCTTCCTATTGTCTAGCCAGCAGGCGAGGTCAGGAGACTGGACGCTACAGGCCAGGGCGAGACTTCCGAAAGCTCATTCACATCTGACCTGACCCCCAGTTTCCACTGCTGAGTCATTGGGATCAAATGATGGGAATGTGGGCTCTCTCCTCTCTTTAGTCTTCAAACGGAGAAGGTCCAATAGAATAAAGTGACAAATTATATTCTTAAGGGCAGAGTTTGTCTCAGTGATGTGGATGAGGTTGTTTTAAATGCTAATTTTTGCTGACTGACAGTCATTTCTGATTTTAAAGGGGTTTTTTTTCTTTCATTTTGAATTTGTAAAAATGGCTAAAAATACTGAATATGTACAATAAGTAAATTTCTTCCATCACATAATTTAATAGAAAATGTAGAATTGGTACAAAATGCAGGACACAAGGTTATTGCTGGTTTTGGAATTTTTAAATGAGTTTTTCCACATACATTTTCAAAAGCATTATTAAAAACATGGAATAGTATTAAAAATAATACAATTTGGAAAACCATATTCGTTTGATCTTTCTGGCCATCAGTTTTCATGAACATCTCAGTTACTATTTGTATGCTTTAGCACAACTGGGCATCATAAAGGAAAGACCAAACTAGAGTTTTTTAGATCATTTAAAGAACCCCCCACCCACCCACCCACCTCTATTCAAAAATGTTCTTGGCAGGTTTCTTTATACGTTTTTATGGTTGGTTTTTAGCAACTACACAATTTTTTATTTATATTTTTATGAGATAAATCGTCACATCTGTTGATTTCTTTTTTTTCTTGAAAACTGAAACTTTGTCAGCATGAGTTGTGCGCTAAAGACTTTTAGTTGTACTCTGGGCACAGAAAGAAGAACCACTTCAAAGGTAAAATTTATTACTAAAGTTCTTTCTGAAGTTTTGATTTATTTTTACAGCATGTGTATGACAGAACAAGTGGTACCAAAAGCATTGTACCATAAAAAACATAAGATGGCAAAGAAATTATCACTTTAATTACTCATACAGTAAAGACTGTGCTTTTTAGAAACTGAAGCAAGCTTGTGTGGAATTAAGTATAATAAAGAATTGTTTAGTGAAACCTTCTGATTGTAGTCTAATTCTTTTTTCTATCAACAAGCATGTGCTGGAACTTAAATGTCTCTGTTTTCAATTTGCTCTCTCTCTCTCTCTCTCTGTTTTCTTCCCTTGCTCTCCCTCTCTCTCGATTTTGTCATGCCCAAAATGTTTTCAACAAGGGCACGCAAACAGAAATAACACATAGCATTGTTTTGAGGGAGCGTGGAGTCGCGGGGTCCCAGGATGGCGAACACAGGAAAGGGGTGGGGGTGCTTGTCTTCAATCTTCTGTGGAGGGTCTTTGATTCGGGGCATGCCGTGTGTGCCGAAGCCCACAGAGCTGCGCCTCTGTCCCATGGATCACCTGTCAGAGCTGCTGGGAGAGCAAAAAGTGGGGGGCCAGACCTGGGACTGCGGAGGAGGACTTTCCCCTCCCTCGACAGACTCCCAGATCCTGGGCCCCACTGTGTGGCCTTCCTCACCACCACACGCAAGCCTCCTCCTCCCACAGATAGAGGGCTGAGAAGGTGCTTGTGCATCGGTCCCTGAGCGTGGTGGAGGTGGCAGGCTGCCAGCTCGTCCGACTTAAACAGCTCGGCCCAGATGTTCGGTGTCATGGAAACTCTTGGCGGCTCTTAATAAATGGAGTTACTGTAAATCCGTAATATGGTCAGACAAACAGAGTCTCCCCTGGGCATGTCCGCTAAGCCACAGAGAGATCACTGCTACTCAGGGGTCATGACCTGCTCATTGACCCCAGTGAGACACTAAGTCGACCGATGAAGGACTGCTCTACTCAGACTCACAAGCACGCTGTTACATATCCGATTAATTCACTGATGACTAATATGGTCAACTATTTCAGAACCACAGGTGTGGAAATGTGTGTGCCATCCATTTGTAACACATTCTGTGAAGCCATTTTCACACAAGGCTCATGATATGTGATAGCTACATAGTGTTTTGTGCACTTATGATTCAGGACCGTTTACAGAGTATTCCAGCTTGCTCATCTTTTCCTGGAAGGTTCAGGATACCTGACACACTCCTAATTTTTCAGCTCCTTTCAACCAATTGCATGGTGTGGCCTCAGCTGTATTTATAGAGCCAGCGAAATACGTTAGCAGTCAGTGGCTCATTCAGCCTTGCCAAAAGAGAGAAGAAAGATGAATAAAAACCTTAGGGGTTGTAAAAATAAAGAAAGAGAGGTCAAGATCCTCACTGTCCAAGTGGGAATAACTTCAGGACATCTTTTATATGCATTTGTCCTGCCTATATGGAAAGTACATTATCACAGTCCTCTAGCCTTAAGTGCAATAGCATTGTTCTCAGGGCTTGGAAGGGCCTCTATGAGCATCCCTCTGACTCCTGGATTAGATTTATGGTTCTCTGGAGGATGGTTCTGATCTGGCACTGGTCAGCTAGCTTTGAGCAGAGAGTGAGCGGAGAGGCAGAACTCTTTGAACCGCTTCTCAGGGCCGCTCTTTTTGGGGAGCTGCTCAGCCGTTGGGGGCAACACAGGACAGTAAATCTCCGGCCAGCGTCTTCATTCGCTGCCCAGGGAGACACTGGCAGGTCTCCAGAAGGGCTCCGGGGTCTTGTTGATCTTGGCTGTGTCTGCTCACACTCCTCACAGGGCTGGTGGGAACCTACCTGAGCATAGCAACCAGACTGAGAACCACTCTTGTGCTCAACCTTCTTTCTTTCTTTCTTTAACCAACTCCTGCTGGACCCTCTACCTTTGGGACTCTTAGGCCACTGTTCTCTTTCTCAATATTACATTATTGCTTCTCTTTTTTCAGCCTGATTCCTGTTTTTGATGGCTTTTTGGTCTCTGTGCTTCTTACCCTAATTGAAACAATAAGTAATTGCAGTAAATAATAACACCATTTGCAGTGTTTATCTGCAGTGCATCATGGGAGCCATTAGTAACACCTCCAAGGTTTCAGTGTCACATGTTGCCACCATTTCATAAGCTATTACTGATCAGTTTATAGATAAAAGGTGCATTAACCTTCATCCTTTTAAACCCCTTCAATATTCTTGTAGCCATCTCCAACATGGCTGCATACGCTTTCACAAAATCTTAAAGTTGTCACCAAGCTATGTGTAATTTCTTTGTAAGAAAAAAAATGTCCTGCCAAGCACATGAAGGCAGGCTCTTTAGGCATGGAGCGCGCGGACGAGGCCAGCTCAGTTTCATGGTAAGTGCATCTGGTGTTATCAAGACATTCTTCTCCAATGCATACCACTTCGCAGGTCACTGATATCTTTGGAGGGGAGGTCAGCTGGAGTAATTGGCTGTCTCTGATATTTGAGTATGTCCCTTTTATACCCAAAGTGAGCCTTCGTGCTACTCTTTGGCAGGGTGTTTCCTGTCTACAGTAACAAGTGTAGAGTGCTGTCTGACCACAGACAAGTACCACAAACTGGCCTGCTTGTCTGTCTCTTTCAAAGACGTATCAGACTCTTAATAGATGTTCCATTAAAAGAAAGATAACATACAGACATACCAGGTGCATGAAGTATTTATTGAAGCTTTTTATTTTTTTTTTAAATTTGAAATAATAATAAAAAAAACACTGAAGCTGACTTAGATCAGATAGCATTGTTAGGTGATCCTAAATATAATTATCTTTAAAAAGGTACTTATTTTGCATGCAAGCATGGGTATGTAGTCATGCCAACTTGGCAGAAAGTTTTAGCCCAAGGCTGACAAGTAGATTATTGGTTTTCATGTTTTGGATAGACTGGTTTTAATATTTAGCAGATATTTATTTTCATTTGGCACTGATGTTATCCAAGACTGTTCATTCAAAACTTCATAAAAACTTGGATTAATTCAAACACAGGGTAACAGGAACCCATTTATACTCGTTTAGATCTGGTCCTGTGAAATAAACAAACACTCTTTGCCTGGGCAGGTAACCCGTGTGGGTTATTTTGTTTTGTTTTGCTGTTTTGTCTTCAAATCTGTATTGAATTTCACCATTGCACGAATGAGAATACAGTGTAACCTTCTCAAGGATGGGCTTCCACAAAGTGCCTGAGTGTTTAGTGTGTAAAATAATGTGACGGTGTGCACGTGCATTTAAGAGCAGCAGGTCTAGTAGGATTTACTGTAGCTCTCTTGGCCAGATGGCTCCATGGGAACCGTAGTGCGGTTGCTGGCCCACTGCCCGCTGGTGCTGCCTTGTTTTATTCAGCTCATGTCACGGTCAGCTTTTCACAGACAGCCAGTCAAACTACCTAACCCATGCGTTCACAGCTTGTGTATTATACAATATTGCCTGCAGTTCAAACAGATCCATATTTTCTAATGTGGATATGCTGTCAGAGTGTTGTTCATTAAGCATCTTTACGCTATCCTAAAACTGTAGCTGATGTTTATATTTCCGGATGATGTCAGCAGCATTCCCAGACTATTTAGAAAGCCTAGGAGCAAGTCAGGCAACTAGGGTTGATCCTGTGAGGTCTGAAAGTTATCCTATTGACCTCTGCTGACCCTGCAGGCCCTACTCTGTAAACCATCAGATGTAATAGTAATCTCTGCAGGCCAAAGAGCAGCTGGACACCTTCTGCTGTCAGTGGCCAAAAGAGTGGGGCTGTCTTAATATAAGCCTTCCATCCTTATATACGTGGTAGACGAGTGTTTTGTTGCATCAGCTGGCCAAGGAGAACAAGCCATGGTCGATTGGGCCAAATGAGCATATCTCTTCTGACATCTGGGATCAGGAAGTCTCCACCTCTCCCTCAGACCACTGCGGCTGGACTCTTTGTAACGCCTGCCCAGTATCATCTGGAGGAGGCCACCACTGCAATGTTTGCTTGCAAGAGGGAGACAGAATACACGGAGAGAGGAAAGATGTAGAGACACAGTGTAACTGTTGTTGTTTTAGGCATATGAGTTAGAGCATTTTGTCATGTGTATCACGAGGGGCTTTTTAGGTGTCGTCAGGCTGGAACGTAGTGAGGTGTCCGTTTATATATAGACTGCATGTTGAAATAAAATTATTATTACTCATGTATAATACATGCGTCTTGAGTTTGTCATATTTATTGATCATGCAAATGCTGTCAAGGAGGAGTATTTGTGATTTGTTTGAGTCGAGCAGGGTAGAGCTGAGTGCATGGAGAGTTCCTGTTATGTGCTCTAACTCACTACTTCTACTACTGTGTCCCTGGAGAGGGGCCAGACTAGAGTGGGGCCTGAAGAACTTTTCAGCACTGCAGCGTTTTTTGATCGACGTAAAACTACTTCCTCTGTTCACTTAGACCACATATCAGTGGTGACCTGGAGGAAACTGGAATGGATGACCTAGTGGTTATCCCAGAAGCCACCATTTTGCGAGTCTTTACATGACTATGGTCTCACTCAAACACAGGTGTCCTCAGGAATCAAACCAATGGGAAGTCTCTTAAATGCTTCAGAATAGTAATGTAAAGGTTAATTTTACTAGTTTGAGATGTATCTGTGAAAATTAACTGAAGGTGATAAACTGTGTTGATGTCAGTCACTTATCCAAAAGCCCATTGCAGGTCAATCGTTGAAAATGTGTTCGTAAGGTTTCCTGTGAGAATAAATGCAATATTTACAAATGTATGCTTTTTGCATGAGCACAAGGATGGCACACTGGTTGGGCAGTTTTTTTCCACAATGTTTAGTGCAGACCCTGTATTCTCCAGAAGAGGGCCTGCTACAGACAGACAGACCGACTGGCAGGAAGGCAGGCGGCCTGTCTCAGAGCTGCCTGGGGAAGCTCCTGTTACCGAGACGGATTTGTTAACACTGTTTGGGTCGGCCAGGCCCCTGGGCTAACGCCCGCTGAAGTGACTTAATCTGTCATTAAACTCCTGTTACACTACGATCGAGCCACAGCTCAGTGGCCCCTAAAGACTCGGCAGGAGGAAAGACGAAAAGTAATCTTCCAAATCTTTGCAGTGGGCCCTCATGAAAGAGGCAGACATTAATAAATCCCAGCATGGCATAGATAGATAGCTGCACTGAACCGGACAGGTCTGAGCAACGCAGTTTATATAGCAGACAAATTTAGCATTACTATTTTTGTACACACTGACTGGGCATATAGTGATACAGGGAGTCGTTATTCATAGTTCTTTTTTAAAAATATCTTTTGCTGTATTTTTATTTGTTTGTTGCTAACAAGATGTAATTCTTTAAATGTTTTAATCCTTTAGTCACAGTTTTAATCTCATCATATAGGTTTTTTTTTTTATTTGTTATATGCTCTGCAAAACACTGATGATAGCGATGGGGCCCAACGATACAAAACAAATGAATCCAACCCTTATCTTGGAACACTCAAGAGGAACATTCTTTAGATTATCTAATTTGGTTGAGGAAGTATGATTCTATCCATCTGTTCATTCTACAGGGGACAGATAGGAATGATCATCATCTCTCAGAATATCTAATGCCTGGGGTTCAACCTCCCGTATTTTAAGGCTGAATCAACTGACATTTTTCTTGTCATAAAATTTAGATCTAGATTATTTCCAATTATACACCTCAGAGAAAGTGTCACCAGTGTTACATGAACTGTATAATGCATAGGTGCTTCAGTGCGTATCTAATGACTTTGATAATGGTTGCTTCACCGGGAGGCAGTACTCTCATTGTGTTATTGTTGGAACAGCTTTGCTCATTTTGTGGGGGAATCGACCAAAATATCCTCCTCTCTTACATGTATTCTGTGTAACAGATGGTTTTGGTTTATTCATGGTGTAATGAAGTGCTGACATATAAAAGTAAATCAAGTATCGAATACCAGGCAAACACAATCCTCATAATAAAATGTTATTCACAGTATTGACAATGCCAAGTGTCCATATTAACCAAATGTGCATCGTTTCATTGAACACAAGGTGTCCGGAGCTTCGGAATGAGGTCTGTCAGGTTTTACATCTCTGTCACTCGGACTGAAGTTTTCTCAATGGCCTCCTGACAGCTGTTTTTCCTTTGCTCTGTAGAAGCGAAAATTGCCTGTAGACCATGGAAAGGTAACTTAAGAGGTGCAGCACAGACTGGCCACTTTTTCTGACTAGTTTGAACTTCTCATTTTTTACTTCTCCCCCAAAAGACCTGTCAGGCGTCACAACGCCCTGTGGAGAACTTTTGGTAGTGGTCAATCGATGTTATTTTTGACAGACTAACCTTTAGGCAAGATGACATTATCAAAACAGAGCCATGAGTGAATGAGTGTCTCTCTTTTCATCCAGATAAAGACGTACTTTGAATTGGAGCTGCTAGCAAACAGGAAGAGGTGGATCATGAAGGGCAGCACAATAAACGACTTGGAGGCGGTGAGGCAGTGCTTCAGTCTTCTCATCAGCCTTTTGGAGGACAAGGAGCTGCAAGCTGGCAGGATCTGATTCAGTCCAGCTTCAAAGTGGAGAGCAAAGATGATAAACAAAATGGAAAGTCTTGACGTGTGTGTGGGGGAGTGTTGTTACTGCTTCTTTGCCTCTTCCTGAAAGCTTGTTTTGTTTCACTGAAGAGGAAATATGGACGTCATCTGTAACCAACACGAAGAGGGAGTCATCACAAACTTTCTGACAGGGGTCAGGTCTTCGTAGCACATGTGCCAAAGTGAAACATATATACTCTTATATTCATAATTGTTATTAGCATCACTAATAATATTTTAAAACTAAAATAGGTGCCACTTTTAAAATGAACAATTTTTAAATTTACTTTACCTGAAATTTGCAATGTTTTTTTAAGCCAAATTAGAAGTACTGAATAGTTCTACCTGCTGTAAAGCATCATGACGTCATTTGTATGTATCACCTTTCCCACCCTCAGAAACTCTTACTTTATTTTAATTCTGCTCATTTCTTCAAGGAACACATAGTTTGAGCATTCAGATGTACTTAGAAATGTTTAAATGCCAAACGCACACGATTAAACGGGCAAAACAAAAGTAGTGAATGATTTTGCCATCGTTTTTCGTATTCCATCGCAGTTTGTGCACTGTAATGTGCATCAAATTCTGAACATGTAAACATGTTGTAGTATAACGTTCTCTTATCTGATGGTAGGCTTCTTGTGTTTCACTGTTAGTTTTGTTGTTTGAAAAGACGACACACCCCTTTACTAGGGGACGCCTGGCTGGTTCAGGTTCGGGCTGAAATACAAACTATCAATCAGTGGCTACAACAGCTGCATTTGACAAGTCCCTGTCCGCTACTCCTAATGCCTTCCAACTGTCTACGGAGACCCCTCCCTGTCTGACACCTCGTTTGCTGCCTGCTGCTCTCCACGCCTCCGATGCTTCTCACCAGTATTATCCAAATTCCTCCCTGCAAATTTAGATTCCATACTCTGTACCTCTCCAATGTGAGATGTTTTATGTCTCACAGGTGTCCCACAGGACCCCCTTTATAGACTTGTATTTGTTGAGACTTGCAGATCTTCATTTGAACACAGACATGCCGCCTGCCGAAATATTAATAGAGCTGACTATGCTCGATGTCATCCTAGTAAATTGCAATTCAGTTATTCATTTTGAAAATCACATTTGTTGTGCTGGTATTACTGAGGCATTTTTATATCTTTATGCAGTGTGGTGCATCATGTCCTGCTGATAAAGGATATCTCTCTTCCAGAGCCCATTTTAAATTAAACGTCAGTTTAAATAAATGCTTAAAATCTATTTGCCATGACTGTGATGAATTGCAAAGACCTTTCTATTGAACTTCATCAGTTGGGTAAACACAGTTAAATACAATCATTGTCGTGATCAGTATATCACTGCTGTGTGATGAAAACCACTTGGCTCCAAAATTCCTTCTTTTCACTATCCTTAAATAACTGTTCTTCTCTGAAGGGAATGGTGGAAACAAACCCCCCAAAAATGCCATTTACACATAAGTCAGCACAAATTTTCAAAAAGACATTTTCAGTCCATGGTTTATCTGTAATAGTCTTCCAAGTAACAAGCAACATAATGTTACTTTTTTAAAATAAACTAATTTAATCAGTTCATTAATGCAGCTCATCCAGTTAATGCAAGCCAACGAAGCTAAAACCATCCATACATGAAACATACGCATGCTTTATATCTAATATTTATATCTAATGAGAATTGGAGATAAGTAAGATAATAGTTTTCAAACAAAAAGCTATTTAACTCTTACCATTTGGATGAATACAACACAAGTTCTCAAACAGTATCACAGGAACAGATGAAGACGCGATGGATTTGTTTAATGGACACGTCTGACATCTTATGGACATACATAGTTAAATAGACTGTGTGATTTTTTAAAAATGTATATTGGTCTTTTTGATATCCACTGCTAGGAGACCTATGCCCACATTTCATTCATGGTAAAAACTAGAAATCCCTACAAGTGGAAGTTTTTCAATACAATACATTGATAACATACAAAATCTTATGTGATTTTATTTTACAGTATCTGAGAAAGTCTGATTTTTCTGGGCTGTGGTTTAAGATTGTGGTTTGAGACTGTGGTTTAAGACTGGTTTAAGAAGCTGTGGTTTGAGACTGTGAAAGGACATGAGAATATGTGACAGTAGTTCCTGGTCCTTGCCTTCCTGACCAGTGTGTATCTCTCACCCACTGAGCCAATGCCATTCATGTCCTATCTGTCGCAAAAGGCCATCATGGCGTTCAGACATCTCTCTTTAGACACCATGCAATATCAGCACTTCCCCATCTAATCTGCTCAAACCCAAATAGTTCGAAGCCCGGGATTTAGCATAGACAACGATAAGAAGGTAGGAAGAGAGAGACCTGCAGCCCGTCGCCCTGCTCAGCCACGTTTGTCTCCTCACTCTCCTTCCCTCTCTTTCAAATTACCCATGTTGCTTTAGCACAATGTGTGTCACGCAGGTTGCCCTGGTGACTCTTTGATCCGGGTTTCCACCCTCCCTCTGTCTGTGGCTGACGTGCCTCTCCAGTCTGCTGCACTCTTGTCTGGCCACTGCCTGAGAAAGACCTGTGCCCCTTCTGTCTCACCCTGTCTCCCTCTCGCTCTGTCTCTCTCTTTCTCTCTCACACACTCCCTTTCTCTCTTTTTCTCCCTCTCTCTTTCTCCCTCACACTCTCTCTCCCTCGCTGTGCTTCCCTTTGGTCATGCCAGAGGAGCCCACCCTCAGAGCGGAGGCGGTGTATCTAACAGCTTCGACCTGTCGGTGAGAACAGACGAGGGCCCGTCTCTTCCCCCGTGAGGCACGGCGTGGCCTTCAAACAGGATCCAGAGGCCCCAAGACCACCATCTTAGGTCTCTCCGGCTTACTAAAATGTCTCTCCCTCCTCCTTTCATTAACATTAAGAAAAGTAACTAGATTTGCATGATGTTCTGTAGCTGCCCAAATTCTGCAAAAAGTAGGACATACATATTTTGTTACCTGTGATCCTTCATACAGAAACTATTATTTTTACGATTAAAGCAACATTGTACTATGCTTTAGGCCATAGGTCTTATATATTCACATCTTAAGCGAAGCATGTACACGTTATGTCACTGCTCTGCAATGTCTGCATGATCTGGAAGTTATTATAACACGGACGCTGGTTTTCCACTCCTATTAACTTTCCATTGTATTGACAACACTTAAAATGTTAGCATGGGCTTCAGAACATCTGATATAGCTGTGCCCCCAAAAATTCCTTAGGTGATTAGTAGCTTCCTTTGGTTTCTTCGTTTAATGCGAGGCATCTGACAATAAGTGGCTATAGAGAAGTGAAGTAATAGTAATAGATCTACATGATGAGATAAAAAGACATGGAACCACATCAGACAGTTCAACTTTCACTGATGCATTTCATACATTTGGTTATGTATGAGCTGTGATTACAAACTACTGGAGTACACAAGTATTGTAAAAGACTCTTCCAGCAATGGCTTTGAAAGATCTGTGATAGAGCTTTTGGTGTGGTATGGTTGTGGAATATGGTACAAAGGCTAAATCTTATCTGCACTGAGACGTTACCATGAAATTGGCCTAACACCGGCTTTAATTGTATTTGCATGATGCTTTATCACGTGGCTCAGATTAGCACCCGCTTCGTCTAGACTGAAATTATTTTTAGAAGTTACTTTGCATCCTGCAACTTTGCATTTCAATTCGACAGCCCTGATTTTTTATTTAGTTGGGATCTGTGGGAAAAGGCGTACTGCTTTGATGCCCAATTAAAAGTTTGGAGTCTTTTCCCATTTGTGTTTACCCAAAGGTGCCTCCTTAGTTTTGGCTATCCAAAATGGTAACGTATTACTCTTCAGGGAATCGTTCTTTGTTTACAAGACAAACAAAAGCACCTCCTTTATGAATTGGTGAATGTTTTGCTCTCCCTCCTTCAGTCTGTGGTGTGATCTCCACCTTTCACAACCTGTTGATGGGGCTTTCTCCACTGTGGAAATGCAACAGATGTTTCCCTGACATCCATCTGGTCCTTGTGATCCTCTGTGCTCTGTGCTGCAGACCAGAGTCGCCCCCCCCCCCCTTTTTTTTTTTTAACTGTTTCAGCCTGGCTTCCAGTCAGGGGTCCGACCTCCTGTGATGCTCAAGCTTCCAGAGACACTAACCCCTTACGAACATACAGTGAGTGTTCTTCAAACCCTGGAATTAAAAATAAACACTCTGGCCCTTCTCACCCAGAGCTGAGCGCTTGACAAGGTGTCTCGGGACAAAGGCCAGCCAGCAAGACTGTTTGTGTTCTCTTACTTTTGTTGTTGGGGGGTGGGGGGGTGGGGGATGTTTGTTTACACGTCACTGGGATTCATTCAAAGCCATTTCCCTATGGATGCCTAATCTTCCCCAGCATGATGGCCCCACCCCCTCCTAGGTTAAACAAATAACATTTGTGAGGTATCAGCTGTGCTGGTAAACATCGATGGAGTGCATGCAATGACATTAACTTTAAAAGCCAAAGCATTAAACTGTAGATGATATGTTGGTGTAATCATGATGACTATATCGTCTTATGCATGAGGATCATTGTACATCTGAGATAAATGAGGAGAATTCAAAGGAAATGAAGGTGCATAATATAAAGGTTATCTAATAAATGTAAATTACTGAGTTAAGGTAAACTGAAGATAGCTGAGTTATGGGGGAAAAAATCTTGTAGTCATTTACTTTTATAATTACTCTTATAATAATCTATTTTAACAATTAGAATTTTGCCCTTAATTTTACATTGTGGTGGTTTATATAATTGACCAAAAGATTTTGTCACATCAAGGGAACTGGAGTCACTGGAGCTTGGGTTTGCTTTGCCACTGCTTTGAAGCTCTGTTTCTTCACTGTTCTCCTCTTCCTGTCTCTTTTCTCTCAGCTTTTGATGTGCTGATGGAAAAGTACATCCCAGGTGGCTTTCTTATCAAAACACAAGAGATCTGACTTCTTATTTCAGGCAAACATCACTCACTCTATTTGTTTTCCAGAGGCAAGTATGTGGTTTGTCCCAAGAGAACTGATGTTATCCCAGTCACCCACTAAAACACTGGTCTTCACCTCCTACCGTTAAAGAGAACCATCAGTCAAGAAGGCATGAGGTCTGTTGAAAAAGACTGTCAGGTGTTCATCATTCCAATCACTGACAACTCAGTGGTCAGATGACCCTACTTTAGTCCGGCAATGGGAGAGATTATTGGGCTGTCAGGAATAAATTATGCTCCAAAGCTGATGTTTGAATCTTTTTGGATTCACATTAACAAATGTGGCCTGTGTGTGTATGTGTCTGTCTGTAGGTACAGATGTTAAAGCTTTGATTTTGCTACTGCAAGGAACCCTGCTTATTTGCTTATTATAATGGCTTGAGCTGCAGTTGACATAAACCATACTCAGAGCTCACTTTTAAACAATGACTCTCTCTATATAGAATGTACTAAGAAATATATATATATATATATGAAGTTTGCAAGTTTGAAGTTTGTCACTTCCCAAATCACATTATATGGTGTAGCAATATAATATTTTGCCAGAAAAATTCAGCTTTACATTGTCTAATTAGACCTAAATTATTAACTCAAAAGAGTAGTGGACAGCTCCATGGTTCTGAAACCGATCTCTTCCCTTTGGATACGAGTCGAGATACAGAATACATTTCTGAATGGTTTGAAGCTTTGTCACTTCATGAAAGGCCTTTTGGATAGTTACAGTGATGTTCTTGTCATCATGTCACTCTTGCCGATGCCTGTTTTCTGAAAGAGCTTCAACGGTGGCACTAGATGAACTACAGACTACCTTGTGTTCACTTTGTTAAGCCTTATTTTCACAGTCTACCTTTGAAAGCTAGAAAATACCTTATTAGCAAAACTGACAAAATTGTAACAATCACCTTTTGTAGACAAGAGCTATTTTGGGGTTAGGTAGTTATCTCAAACACATTGCTAAACCATTAAAAATCTTACTAGTGGTACCATAAATATTATGTCCTTTCACATCCACAAGCAAGTATCCCAGAAAGAAAAATCTACTTCCCAGAAGAGCAAATGAGCAACATACAACTTGTGCAAAATGTGGACTGGACTGTGGAACACTTAATTAATCAGTTGTTTTAGTGTTGTAAATATTTGATTACCCTTCTGAAATTGTCTGTTTGATGTCTTCTAGGGCTCCATTCCAGGACCTGTAGGTGGATTATTTAATTAAAGCCAAACAGTTTACACTGAGAAGCAGCCTCGTTTATGACACTGTGGGGAGCTTGCTGCTCACAAACCCGGCGTAGCACATGGTAAGGAAATTTTGGCACATGTGGCATCTTTTTCATCGTCACTGTCTGGTAAACACAAAATCCACCAGGAAAGAAAACACCTGCGCTTAAAGAAAACGCACACAGTCAAACCTAAATGGCTGCGTCATGATTGAATCTGTTCTGATTTATGATGAATCTGAATAAACCGAAGCGTCGCACAGGAAACAAGAGAATCTTCATCTGCAGAATGAGGAGAGGTCAAGGAGATAGAAGGTACCTTCACTTTGAGTATGTATTTGAGGGTGTCTGCCGTTGAGAAGAACGGAGATCAGCTCACCCAGCCGCTTAGAGAGATACAGTGAAGATTTACCGTCTTGACCATGAGACCAGAGGTTAGAGAACAGGCTTAGGGTGGCAGAAATAGGGTTTAAATGGGTTGATGTCGCAAAAGGTCAATCAAGGTAGCGTTTCACATGCATAGTGTCTTGGTGGGGTGAGTTGAGAAACGCCAAGAAGAACAGCTTAAGTAAAGCACTTGCTTTGTCACTATTGTACGAATCCCTGTGTCTGCGTTTAGCCCTGAGTGTTGCATTGCTTTACAGCATATGGAAATTACAGCTGCGATATGACTAAAGAACAAAACAGAAACGTTCTGACAGATTATCAGTTCAGATGTGATACAGAGGCCAACAAATGTAATGAAAAATAAGAAGGGAGGGGAGGTCTAACATAAGCAAGAAATGACTCACAATTACAGCTCCTAAGCTTATCCTATTGGTTGGGACCTTTACACCCATGACAGACGGAGGTATCGCTTACTGTCGATTCCGGTTCATTGTTGCGAAATTGATTCAATTCATTTTTCATTTTTCTAATGTCCCACGTACTCAAATATAAGACAAAGGACAAATATGATTTATGTAGACCACATTGCCTAAAACGATTATGAGTTTATAGATCCCTTTCCAGACATCAGTGATTTTGGTGTTAATAATATAAAAGCGGGTCTTCCTGTATATGGTCCTTCGGCCAGTCTCTCAGGTTGATCTCTCTACAGAAGTGGACAGGCCCCGAGTTCTTCAAGCATGTCAGGCTGTTTCACATACACAAGATTAAGTAGCAAATGTAACATCCAAGACCAATCAGGCCACCCAGGAGAACAGCTAGCAGTGGAAAGGCTGTCAGAGCCCCCCCCCCCCCCCCCAGACCCCAAAAAAAAAAAAAAAAAACCCGGCGGGCCAAACCCAAAAACAAAAAAA
>JAOYMR010000005.1:8259557-8271375 GCA_025802075.1 Tenebrosternarchus preto
TGTCTGTCTGTCTGTCTGTCTGTGTGTGTGTGTGTGTGTGTGTGTGTGTGTGTGTGTGTGTGTGTGTGTGTGTGTGTCTCCGTGTCTCCGTGTCTCCGCCCACTCTCAGTGTGTGTGCGGGGTCAGGCCCCAGGTAATAACATCCTGATGTCAAGGGCGCCCAAAGCCCCGTGAGCGTCGCGGTTGTGATGGGGCAGAGCGTCTGTGCGCTGGGGATCCTCGCCTGGGTTAAATGAGTGCATCCTCCCTCGCCCTCAGCCAGTTTCTGGAGGACTCCAGCATAACGTGTGAACCCTCCTCTGGATTAATAATGGGCAATTACACTCCCTAAGCACAGGGAAGACCGCACAGCTCACACGTTATTTGTATGATCTGTCAGAGACTAAAACGAATGGTAAAACCCCCCACTGTGGTGTTCATCACTTACCTGTCAAACTCTTTCAGTGGCTTGACAGTTATTGGTCATTTATTCTCTGCTCTTCAGTAGGTGGATCTACACATACATGCAGGGTGAGCAGACTTTGATGAATCTCCAAATACCTTTTTTTTTTTTTTTTTTTTTTTTTTTTTTTTTTTTTTTATTACTATTTTTTTTTTTTTATCTGTGCCGACTTTGATGGGTTTTTAAATTGTTTGATACCCCCCCCCCCCCTCCGAAACTGAATTCTGTTCAAGGTGAATTTAGCTCTGGGCTTAGAGGTCATAAAGGCTTTTGTGTGGGAATGCTAGTGAGGTGTATTATTTATCTGAATTCCGTGTCCTGGAGTGAGCACTGGATCTGATTAAATTACATGTGGACTCCAGGCCTGTGGAAATCTGTGAAAGGTTCCACCTGTATCTGATGGGAATGACTTACTATCCACTTTCTCATGTATCTCAGGCCCAGTTCAGACGTTCCTGTTAGCCTGTTAGCCCTGCAAACACACACACACACACACCCCGGCCTCCCTGCCAGGGTCCTGCAATTGGCATCAGACGGCACACGTGTGGTTCTGCACCCCTGTCCGGCGGCAGCTGTATAAACTGTACTTCAGTAACTTCGCGGGCAAGGGAGACGTTTACCTGAGAATCGGAGCCGACCGAAGGAGCTTCTCAGGAGGGGAGGGGGGATTCCCACAGAAACACGTCCAAAACACAGGGATGATTGTTAGGTTCTTCTGAACTGCAAAACACATGCTTCACTGACATTTTTTTCCCCTTTCCAGAGAAATGAGATGTGCCAGACTGTTCATATTGAGAGCTTGTGTGGCTGTGATTGCATGACTTCAGCACAACTGATTCCATTTAACGTTTATTTGATCCTCTATCAAGGATGCAATTCCTTACTGAATAAAACCTAATAATCACTCAGCCTATAGGTCATCTTTTGCATCCACGTGATATATATATATATATATATATATATATTTTTTTTTTCCCGTTTTGTTTTTCTGTAAGTCCCGAGAGGTTGGTGCTTGCGTGGCACCTGGGGGGCCCGTGAGATTCACCCCGCCACACCCACCCGACCCACCGTGTTCCACATTCAGTCGCCAGCCAGAGGTGTCAGAAATATAGACACGCTTTCACGTGACGAAGGCCTCGCCGGGCTCACCCCCCACCCCCACCCTTAAGCTTGGTATTCTGTCTGCATACCAGGGATTGTAGGGCCCAGTGAATAGTGTCAAACTTCATAGTTCTCATTTTGCTTCCTGTACATGGATGGAGGAACGGGCAGTGTTTCCTTTTGTGTTTTTTTTTTTCCCCCTCTTGCCCCTTCCCCTCCAGCCCACCCCCCCTTCCCAAGAAGGACCATATTTAAACCACAGTCGCCTGCTTTGTGCATGAGCCATTGTGCTCTCGTCTCCTGTGCAGATCACCCTGCTAGTTTTTGTTTGCTGTAATGTATGCAGGAATAAATGTCTAGACTGCTCCAGTCCTTTCCTTTTACATCGCATCGACAATGAAGTGTTTTCAGTGTTTTTTAGCTCATTTGTGGTCTTACAGATGCATTTTCATATTCAGCTGAACACCCCACCCCTTTTTTTCCCCCTTTTTTCTTTTTAAATACATCAAGAGCATTTACACCCAGGCTGGGAGCACCGGGTTCTGCTCTGCCAGCAGTCTGTGTGACGCTAGTCTGGTTCGTTAATCCCACAGAGATGATGTTTAATCCCAGCGTTTGCACTCAGCAGTGGCTCACATGGCCTGGCTGCTCCATCCGGTCTGCTGTCAAACTCGCTGTGTTCCTGCTCATGTTTCCGCTCGGAGGGGGGGGGGGGGGGGGTTCAGTTTTGAAAGCCACGTCTCGGTACACCACAGTCACCTTCACAGGAAAGTGACCATTTAATGCTTTTCATTCTTGTTTACTGTCAGTGTGCACCATTGAAATAACGAATCCCATTGTAACTATGATTTCATCCGTACATTAATTCCAAAGGCAGAATAAAAATTTCCTAATTCCATCATTCAATCTGGCATCATGTTGAAGATTTTTAAATGGCATCTTTAGTCCTATTTATTTACCTATTTGAATCCAGGAATGTGCTCAAAAGCTTAAGTCCATTTAACCACACGACTTAAATTAAACTTGAGCTACACTCGCTCATAAAACATCTCCGATAGAAACGACCGTTAGGTTTATAAGACAAGTCTCCTGTTGCCCAAATTAGTCCACAGTGTACAGTATATTTTGTTTGGACACACATTATTGTTAAGAGAAAACACCCTCCGAACCAATTTGTTAGGGCGTCTTTGTTCAGGACTCGGTACTAAAGCTGCATTTACAATGAAACGACGTGCGGATGACAATGATAAAAATTCGATCCTTTGAAGTTGTAACGGCTATTGAGACGTTTGAAGGAGAACTGAAAGGCAAAGCTGCTCCTGAGGCTCCGAGTCTTGGGTGGCTGGTGGTCACTTGCTGGGACGTTTTTGCATGTGTGTGCGCTGCTTCCCACTTCCCAGCGTTCGCCGGCTAATTCCCTGAAGAATTGCGCCAGACTTTCGCACAATCTTTCAGCAGAGGCCTGTCGTTCTGGACCAAGGGCAGTCAACGACTGGATTTTTACCCATGCCCCCCCTTTTTTTTCTTTCTTTCGAGTTACCCGTTACTGATTGATTTTAGCAGTACAGCTATGAGTTAATGAGGGAAAATGTCAAGATGTGATGTCATTGCCCTAAAATGCCATCGTCAGCAAATAACATTTTTGTATAATCTTCCCTTCAATCTTGCATCTAAAGCCTCGTCTTTGCTAATTTGTTGTCCGTCATTCAGTGACTTGCTTCAGAATCAATTAGCCCATCCGTATTCCTCCACGCCTGACTGCAGTCGTCACCTAATGTGGAAATTCGGAGAGTTTTTTTTTTTTTTTGCCTTCACACCTGAAAGCCCAGGTTTCTGGCCTGTGAACGAAGCCCTGTGGTGACAAAGGAGCACAATACCATTTTGAGCGTGTGAGAAATTAGCTTGTCTAGACAGAGTGCGAGTCTTCAGTCAAAAGGAAATATTTGGGCTTTTATGCCCTTTAGGTGTAAAGTGCGTAAGACCTGCCAAGCTTTTTCATGCTTCTGGTTTTTTTTGCCCCCTTCTTGGATGTGTATCACAAGTTCCAATTTGCATTTTACAAAGCATAGGGTATTGGATTTTTTCATAGGGTATTGGATCTTTTCATAGGGTATTGGATCTTTTCCCAACTTGGGCACTTTTTTCATCAGCCAAAGAATAGTGGCTGAGCAAATTGTCACCATTTAAAAAGCAAACATACAACCCCCCCCCCCCCAAAACTTTGAAATAATCGCCGCACAGCAGGGGCCTAAAAAAGTTTTCTTTTGATTTTCATCAGGATATCACAACGCTCACTGGTGTCCCGGAGGAGCACATCAAGACTCGCAAAGTACGTATCTTTGTACCCGCCCGCACCGCCATGCAGTCCGGCGTCCAGAACACCAAGAAGTGGAAGATGGACTTTGATACCCGGGAGCGATGGGAAAACCCTTTGATGGGCTGGGGCTCCTCGTGAGTTTCACCCGCTCCAACCCACACAGATCCTGCACATGGATTTAACCCATTTTTAATTCCAACCTCATTTTGAAATTGTTTCGTATTGCCTGCCTTCTTTAGGGCCGACCCCCTGTCCAACATGACCCTTTCATTCAGCACGAAAGAGGATGCCATTGCGTTTGCCGAGAAGAATGGTATGCTGTTTAAACAAATTTTTCTCGAAATGAGCAGTAACCTCCCCCCCGCCCTGTTCGAATTGCATCCAAAAGGGAACAGGCCCTGATGGAAGAGATGTGTTGTTTGGTGCATGTTATGCTTTGTTTGTGTCTTCACCCTGAGTGCTAATGTCCTCTGTTTACTCTTTCACATCAACACCAATGAGCCACTCCCAAGATGGTCAAATATCCTTGGCTACACATTCATTGTCTTGTTTGTTTGAATAGGTTGGAGTTATGATATAACGGAGAAGAAAACACCAAAGCCAAGAGTCAAGTCATATGGAGCAAATTTTTCCTGGGACAAAAGAACTCGAAGGTCTGCCAAGTAGATGATCGCTCACCGGTCGTCTTGTTATTTGTAAAAGACTTGTGAAATTTTAATTCTGTATCTATATCCAATAAAGCATCCTGCAGTCATTAGGGCCAGTGTCTTGTCAGTCTTCTCTAGTGAAAATTAAAGCAGTTCTATATTTCTGTATAAGTATTAAAAAAGTATTACCGATTTTCACATAACTCATAAAAGTGGACAAAGAGAACTCAATTAAATCAGACAAAAAATTACATGGTCATTTGATATAGGAGAAAAATGCTCCTAAATCACACATCCTCGTAGCCAAAGTATGTGAACCTGTAGGATTAGCAGTTAATTTGAGGGTTAAATTAGTGTCAGATGCTTTCAAGTAATTGAGATGACAATCAGGTGTGAGTGTGTGCCCTGCTTTATTTAAAGAACTAGATCTATCAAAATCTAATCTTCATAGCGTGTTTGTGGAAGTGCATCATGGCACGACGAAAAGAGATTTCTGAGTACTTCAGCAAAAGTTGGTTATGCACATCAGGCTGGGAAAGGTTAACAGTTTGCACTTCACCAATCTGCAGTGAGACAGATTCTGTACAAATAGAGGAAATACAAAACCATTGCTGCTTTTCCCAGGAGTGGCTGATCGACAAAGATTACTCCAAGAGCAAGGCAAAAAAAAAAAAATACCCTGCAAGGTCACAAAGGAGCCTTGGGTAACTTCTAAGCAACTGAAGGTGTGTCTCACATTGGCTAATGTTTGTGAGTCCACCATCAGGAGCGTAGCTGGGTTCCAGTGAGAGCTGTTCCAAAAGGAACACTGCATCCCATCTGCAGTTAGCTAACGAACACATGGACAAGCAAAGCGTTTTGTGTATGGATGAGACCAAAATAGAACGTTCTGATTCAAATAAGAAGATTCTTATTTGAATTAGAGGAAGGAAAAATGCTGTGTTCCTGTATGAGAACCTTATCCCGATCTGGGAAACTAGACGGTATCGTGGTTTTGTGCTGTGTTGATGTATCTGGGCTGGGATAGTTTATCACGTATTCTCAATGAACTCTGAATTATAGTGAATTCTAAAGGAATATGTCAAGACATTTTGTCTGAACAATCTGGAGAGAAAGCAGATCTTGCAGTGTCAGTGTCCTTTAAGTACACAGGTCATACCAGAGTGGTTAAAAAATAAAGTTAATGTTTTGGAATAGCCAAGTCAAAGTCCTGACCTTAATCCAATATAGTGTTGTGGAAAGACATGAAGTGAGCAGTTATGAAATGAACAAATTCCTGTAAGCCGACTCACAAGACTGCTCAACAGGTACGGGAAAAATTCAGTTACGGCTGCACAAGGCTGACCAACAGGCACGAGAAACATGCAGTTACTGCATGGGAGGTCACACCGGACACTGAAAGATACTGCATGGGGGTCACACCGGATACTGAAAGATACTGCATGGGGGGGTCACACCGGACACTGAAAGATACTGCATGGGGGTCACACCAGACACTGAAAGATACTGCATGGGGGGGTCACACCAGATACTGAAAGATACTGCATGGGGGGGGTCACACCAGACACTGAAAGCAAAGGTTCACATACGTTTGTCATTCATAGATAGTTGTCTTTAGATTTAGATAAAATCTAAATGATCTTATGATATTTTAAGTCATGTTTATACAGAAATATCGCAAAAAAATAAATCAAATCTAAAAAGATGCACCAATTATCAAACACCACTGTATTTCTGCTTGCTCCCCAAAATGTCTGGGCTCACAAAATCTTTTCATTTTCTTAGAAATTGGTTATTTTGATCAGGATTTTCCCTCCTCTGGTATACTCTGCTTCAGGAGACTTGACACTTCTTAGTTGTACGGACACAGTAAAATGTTTTAAAGACTGAGAACAGGTAGGTATGTTTTCATCTCATGCTGCTCTAGTGAATGGTACAAGATGAGAAAACCACCTGTTGGAAAAATGAGTTCTCATACTTGTCCCTTTTTATTTAACTTATTATACTGTACTAACCCAAGTGCTGTAAGCTTAATTACTAAAGGTTTCACAAACTATAGGATCAAGTTAACGCCCTCATTTTTGCTCATTTGAAAGAGCTTTTAATACATGAGGGTTTAATGTGTGACGTGTCCTTGCATCAGTAGCAATGCTGTTAAAATCAGCAGCGTTTTAAATATTTGAACTTTAAAATGACATTTAGGACTTTTTTTCCACTCTTTAGATTTGGTTTATTCTGTGATGCTTGAAGCTTCACAGAAATCTACAATGAAACCATCCATTTGTCACATTGGTCATTAAAGCCGATGTTGGCTCTGGATGAAGCCAGTAGTTGTAGATAAAATGAGGCTGCGTGAAGCAAGACACAACTGCCGATATATATTTTTATTCATTTATTGTTTCACTCTTCGTATCTGTACAAATACCATCAAACTTTGTATATACATGACATTTACATTAAAAAAATACAAAACTATATATTTATAACTGAATCTTGTATTTAACTTGTGACAAATGCATTTTGAAATCAATGCAAACAAAGGAAAGGTGATGATGCTTGATACTGATACTTGATTCAGTACCATGTAAGCTTGAAGAAATCAGTATTGAGCAAAACGTTGGCAAAAACACTATAGACCTGTTAATGGCACGTATTCTGACAATCAAGTATGACCCAAAAAGTTGATTTTCCCACTCTATAGCTGTATGTGTGAAACTGCTAATGACAGTTAAAAAAAAAACAAATCAGCAAAAGGTTTGCATCTTGAGAAATGGCTCATATTGAAGTATTATCGTGCTGTATTATATAGGGAAGTGCTGAAGTAAAATTGAGAAAATACCTTTGGTCAGATTAGTGAATAGTAAACAAAACCAGAAACATGTTATGTACATTAAAGAGTGACTGTTTTTTTTCCCCAATAAATAAACACACAGGCAACATGCAGTTAAGCGTGAAATAAACATCTGTGGTATAGAATGGATAACAAGAAGCAGTTTTATACAGCGTAGGGAAATGCAATTTACAGCTTGCAGAAGAGACTTACACTTTACATGGTGGTATTTTACCTCACAATAAATAACACTGCTTCTCTTTGGACAAATATAGTTCTTCATAATAATAATAAAAAAAAAAAGACAACAAAATAAGTGAACACAAAATAACATGACAGAGATAGTAAGTCAGACATTGTAAATGTATAAATTATAAAACAAAAACACTGTATAAATAAACATCTATCAGACTGAGCTATATGTGTATTTCCTTTTTTCTTTGAAAAATAAATTAGCATACACATAAATTAGCATACACATTTGTACAGTGTGGACATGCCACAGTACTGTTCCAATGGTTGATGACAGTTTATCCGTCCAGTACTGGGGATAAATGGACATAAGCCATGTAGTCCTGGTCTTCATCATCATCGTCCTCCTCCTGGTCTTCCGTAATGGCTATATGGGAGAATACATGGTAGCTGTTGTATCAATAAAAACCACAACAGCGTAGAATCTAAGTGAATGTCTTCTCCCCTCCCGTCACTCTTCTGTGAAATGCCACAATCTAGGTTTATGTTTTTGATTTGGCAATGCTGTCCGTCGCCCAAGACACCCCGCCCCCCCCCCCCAACACACATCCTCCCAATTATGCAACAAGATTTACATTATCAAATAAGTCAGTACGCTCTATGCTCATAGCAGAGGGGCTGCTCCGAGGAATCAGAGGCTCAGGTAGAATTTTGCGGATTCCTGAAAGAGGGCAAAAACAAAAAAAGTGCTCCAGCGCTATAGGATTGGCTCCGCCCACCCCCCTCCCCGTCTAAACTCTGTAACAGTTTGTGCTATTTGGGTAAGTTGAGTGTCCTGTGTCCTAAACTGGCCTGTGGAGGCAGGTTAAGGGGCTGGCCCAGTTCTGAGGTATATTCTACAGAAACGTTTACATTAGGGAAAAAGAAAATACACAGACAAAGCAACAAAAAACGAGGGAGTCCCTCTCAATACACATGAACACTTTGCTTCTGAATCTACGACAACACATTCACAAGAAAACCTGCAAGACACAAACTGTTGTCCATGTCAGACAACTACCAGCAGAGGAGCAAAGGACAACAACGCATTGCTCTGCAAACTCCACCTGCTTTTCCTACAAGCTGTATAATATTGTCATTTATTCCACCAGGTGATCATAAAGTTGGTCCCTTAGAATTGTTACTATTATTAATGTTTTTTTTAGCTGTTGTTATTGTTATTATTATTATTATGTACTGCACAAAGGCACAGTAACAGGATACAAAGTCAAAGTATAGAAAACTGGGTTTGATTCACAGATTTGTTTGCCAGACAGTCTTTGATGCCATGAAATGGAATGTAACTGAACTAATTGTGGATAGTGTAAATATTTAGTGGCGTGTGAATCTTTGTTTAGATAAAAAGTCTATAATGAAAACTTGACTAATCGGCACCAATGTTACAATCACCTCATGCTAATTTAGACCGTTTTCTGATTCTCATACAGATTGGCAGAGCTATTTATGTCATGAAGACATAGTGCATCTTGAAATGATTGGTTACAGCCAAAAGCAAAATAAACAAAACAAACAATATGAAACAAAACACCAACAACTTTTACATGATTATCATGAAATTAGCAAAGTGTCCATGGACTTTACAAGCTGTAGCAATATGAAACTATTCTGTAGGTTCTCTAGATTAAACACTACAACAATGGAGAAAAAATCGAAAAAAAACTCGAAACTTTAAGGCAGCCTGCTAGGGTAAATAACAGGTCACTAGAACGATGACAAACTCAACTAGTATAAGGTTACATATGTGTCTAGCTGCAAAAGTTAATTTGCTCATATATTTCTGTTAGTTATATGCAGTAAATTAGTACGTCAAATGACTCCCAAAATCGAGTCTTTCATACTAAATTCTTTAGTGTTTACATGGTATTCATCTGTGAGCATTTTTTCCCTTGTTTATTTATTTTGCCAAAAATGCAAAACTGAATGTCAGCCCAAGAAAACATGCAGAAGGGAGCTCCGATTTCGAGTCCTTTCTGTGGCTTTAGAGCGTGGTCAGGGTGGCGAAGCGGTTACAGAGAGCGTGTGAGGGGTGGATGCCTAGGGAGAGCGGTGGAGTCTGGGAGAGGGAAGCTGGTGGCCGCGAGGAAGGTGGTGGTGGTGGTGGCGGTTGGGGGAAGTGGGTGGATGGGGAGGAGTGGGGTGGGGTGGGGGGAGGGAGGAAAGCACTGGCTTGTCTTTTGCTGTTGTCACTGCTGCTAGGTACTACTTACAGTTACAAGATCCCACATGTTTAACCTCGAGGAGCACACCCCTGGAGCACGCCGCCTGCTTCATGGCACACACGCTCGGGTACGAGGTGTTGTCGCTGGCGCACACGGTCTCGTCCGAGCGGCTCTCGGGGCAGGGCTCGCCGCAGGGCGCACACCGCCCGCGCCCCACCCGCGCCGCCCACAGACACTTCTTCCCCGGGCTGCACTGGATGTCATCGCACGACTTGGCCTCTGGAACAGAAGGGCAGACGGGACGATCATGAGATGCGTTTCTGGTGGCTTGGGAGATGACGATGGGGAAAAAAAAATAAAACAAAACAAACGAAGAGAAAAAAGAGAGAAAAACCCAACAAAAAAAAACCCCCCAACAACTAAAAAACAAAAACCAATGCGTAGCTATGGAAACGGAGCGTCGAGGGCTGTGACGAGTGTGGCTTTTGTTGAGTAGCGGCCTGAGAACTACAGGCTGCCTGAAGGGTTCGACAGCAACTTGCACAGTTTTTAACAAGAAGCAGATTGGATCGGCCAGCATCAGGAAGTAATTAGACACCCACAACTTTTGCAAATAATAACTATAACCACGATGGTCATGGGAGTTTGAAAGGTCAGAATTTGTTTGCAGTGTTGGCATGGTTGCGTGTGCATAAACTATTAGTCGAAAATAAGTCACTGAAGCATCCCCACCTCCTCCAGACCCCACACACACACACCCACCCACAAACACACACGGAAAACCTGTGTCCAATAAGCATCCTGAACTCCATCTACTCTCTAAACGTCATGCTCAGCTGGGATCAACAGATGCGGCATTGTGTACTGACAGACCACTCACTAATGCATTTTCCCTCATAAGCAACTCCAATGGACCTGCCCAGGAGGCAGGTGGCCCTCCTCAGGTGGCAGGCGCTGGCGTAGATGATGCCATCGTTGCCACACAGGTACTGATCGGGCGATGACACCTCGGGGCACACGCGGTTGCACGTCACGCAGTACGCGTTGTTGGTCTGGTCCACCACGCACGTGGAGCTGCCGGGGCAGAGCACATCACGGCACGTCTCTGTTGGAAAACAAATGGCCGACACTTTGGGTCACGTTTTCACCGAGTCATCGTCCCCGCGAGCCGTCTCGGTCTCGACACCTGAGACGACGCCGGGCACGATTTCTCGAATTTCGCATTGCTCGGCCATTGCTAAAAACAGAACAAAACAAACAACCAAACACTACCACCTGAAGAGAGGATACGTTACTTTTGCACGTTTCGTACACTATGATTCCTGGTGTTGAGCGGAACAAGAATCTTACTTTTGCATTTGCCCTGGTACTGCACCTCCAGATCAGGGAGACCTTTGCACTGGGACTTGAGGAGAGCGCATTCATCACGGTACGTCTTTGCGTCCGAGCCACACACAGGCCCTTTCCAGGTGATGTTGGTACAGTCAGGGGCGCACACACAACGCGGTTTGCTCCTCCTGTTCATCTTACATTTCTTTCCAGGGCCACAGTCAACATTATCACACGTCTCTAAAATGAAAATGCAATGTGGCATTCAGAGGTGGACGCCTTTTTTTTTTTTGTAATTACCAGTCTAATTTTGCTCTGAATTTAACAAATTTAGCTTTAAAAAAAACAACAACAACAACAAAAAAACATAAACGTCTATAATATATTAGAACGTCTATAATATAATCTTGCGCATTTGGCAATTCGTGGACAGTCATTTTTTGGTCTAAAGAAAGACAGTTAAAATTCTACCTTTACAAGGTATGCAGTTTGGTGCTCCGCCATTGAAGATCGTCCACCTGAACAGTGTGCTATTAGGCACATCCTCCTCAGTCCAAGATGTTCCGAGTCTTCCACTTCGGCAACATTCCTCCCGGCTCATTCCTGGCATGTAAAGGACCTGGCATCTTCCGTTCTTCCCTTGTTGTAGCCAGCAGTTACCAGCTGTAAACAAAACAAACAAACAAAAAACAACAAAAAAGGGGGAGGGGGTAAGGGGTGGTGGGGGGGGACACAAGGGCA
>JAOYMR010000005.1:8300239-8317811 GCA_025802075.1 Tenebrosternarchus preto
AAAAACTATATCTTTTTTATATTGTGATATTTTGTTCTCCGATACTCACAAATGACCTAGTCCCTTCCCCAGTTACAGTGCGCGCTCTCTCTCTCTCTCTCTCTCTCTCTCTCTCTCTCTCTCTCTCTCTCTCTCTCTCTCTCTCTCTCTGCTGTCTGGGTCAGATTCACATAATGGACAGAATGGAGATACACCAGAGGGCAGTCTTACTCTAGGATGTCTACACATTCAAAAACTATATTCTTCATTCTAATTTATTCTGTTTCTCATTCACATAAAATCTTTGTATCTATACACTATTACACTATTATATACAGTCCACAAACAGGTGAGACATGATGCAAGTGAATGGAAGGGAAAGACTAATGTATACTATTGATTAGATCCACATGTATTTCATAAACAAAATACAATTTACTGCATGTGTAAGCAAGCAAATAAATACAGACACTGAATGAGCAAACACTGCAGCAGACACAGCAAAAATGGATTTCTCATCAAAAAGTGTGCAAAAGGTGATAAATGCTTTAATACCACCTGGATTCAGCAGGTGAGCTGCAGCAGTGGAAGGAAACCAGTCAAGACCATTTCGGTTCATAAGCGCTTTCTTCAGACAGTTAAACGCCACATTTCACGTGTCGTAGGGGAAGAGCAGGCCTTTCCACCTGCGTGCGTCGTCTCTCTGGACAGCGTGTGCTCCAGGCAAGGCACGCAGCTCCATTTCTCTGGGTGGATCTGAGCCAACTTATCTCTGGTTTTGCTCTCCTAAAAGGAGCCTGTGGAACAATAACCCAACATGTCACTTCAAACCTGCGGCAGAAACAAGCATTTACTGTTTGTTATCATCAGTATGTAGATACAGTAATCATTGCTGCCATGGTGCTGGACTAAATATTTCACTGTTGCCCGGAGGGGGGGGCGGGGGGGGTTAAACTGTTCTGCCCTGGTGAGCGTGACCGTGGTGTGATTAGGCATAAAACATAACTGTCCTGTTAACTAGACATTTGAAACTTTGTACAATTTTCTATCAGTGCTAGAAAATAATACAAACAATAAATTGTTGTGGGAATTAATTCAGTTTGTTTAAACAAATCTGTTTGTTCACCATAACATGTTCATCGTAAATCGTTACACTAATTACAAGCAAGAATTATGTTACATAAGAAAGTAACATAAGAAATGCATTAAAAAATGCAATAGAAGGTCCAAACATATTTATTATCTCGACTCAGTGTGATCATGTGGGCCCTCACTGTTTTAGTTCTCAAAGACAGGCCACGATACAGTTAGGACTTAAGTCACTCTCGCTGGAGCACGTATTTAAATGTTTGCCATTTTAAAGGTATAATCCAGACTTTCAGATTTACCAGTGCAAGTTCAGGCACATTCCCACATTTGTGTCTTGCTTTTTTAAGAACTTCTCAACTTTCAGGATTTGAAGGTTCATGCTGAGTTGCCCAAGAACAGAAGGACTGAAGTTATTTTTTAAACTGGAAGATCAGAGTTTCACAAGAGCTTCTGTCACAATACTTAAAGCAGCTCGACAACTAATCGCCGATGTAAATTTAAAGGATATATCTGGACTGCATATTAAAAAGGAAAAAAAGAAAACTGAAGTCATATCACAAACACAAATATTGATCATCTTCGACGGTTTTGTGTTTTTGCCAATGCGACTGGGCATAGTCCAGATATCACGCTCTGTACTCTTGATCTAATTTTACTTTTGCCTTGAAATGAAAGAAAAACGCTGTAATTTGCTCATATTTCTGTATACATGAATCTTGACGCTCTTCAAAGCACACAAAAATACCATCAGATGAAGATTGCGCATCGTAAAATAAAGCCATTTTCACACAATGAAGTCATTTCGGGCCCTAAGGCCTTGGGACAGAAAAGCAGGACAATTTTCTTCCAGGGAGAATACAGAAGAATAGAATATTGTTTCATGCTCATCTCTTGTTGACTATTCAAGGCTCTGAGAGGCTTTGAGACAACACTGAAGCACTGTTGTCCGAGTCAGGTTGTCTGTGCTGCACTTGAGGTAATTATGTTCGATGCATTTGAAGGTGGAGGTCTGACAGCTGTCTTCCCAGCCTGTCTTTGATCGTCCCTGATGGTAGGGATCATCCCTCATTGCACTTTATTTCTCCCTGAAATATGTGATATACAGAAAAGCTCATATCCTTCCTCCTGCCATGTTTATCAAGACTGTGAGACACTATTTTCTAATTTGCCAAATTGGTTGAAAAGAAAAAGATCTGAGTTGATGTGTATTTTTGAATAACTGTATTTTGATGATGTCTGCCTGAGGAGAGACCTTGCTGGAGTTGGATAAAACGAGTAGACAGTTTAATTGGGCCTCCTTACAAAACGATGGCACATTGTTTCGTTTTTGTTCTGCTGAATGTTGATGTTATTTTTTTCCATGTTTTCTTCGCACTGGGAGGAGGTCAAACGGAGGTGAATGACAAGCTTGTAGTGCTAGCAGAGGGTCTACCCAGAATGCAACTGCACACTTATAAACGTATCTACAAGACACACGTACCCGACAAGGTACACCAGCGGGGTGTGTGTGTGTGTAAGTTAGTTTTTTAATACAGTGAGTGGTGAGAGAAGTGCTATTCTCAGGACGGTTATCATGGGTTTGGGTTGGATGATCCAACAGCAGCTGTACAGTACTGGTTCATTTAAGCATGAATAGACTAAACATCCTAAACTTGCTCATCAAAAAAGGTAAAAAAAAATGACCTGATTCTATCTGACCTGCCCAAATGTCTTCCTTAATCAACTTTTAAAGCTCTGTAAACTCTATTACTCCTAACTTTGGCTAATTGATTTATCTACTTTGTAGCTCAGGTTTAATAATAATTAAAAAAACAGGCTGTAATCTTGAATTATGCATCTAATAACACTGCTTTAAGTGATACACTAACACATTGGTTGCTTTTAGTAGAAAATGGAAAACAAATGAAAGGTCATTTAGAACAAAACATCAATGCGTTCAAGAGGAAAATGAGATAAACCATGAAGCTAATAAAACCTTTCAGGCTCGTCACTGTGCCAACCGCAGATTTATTAGTGTATGACTGTTTTCAATCAGGGATTGTGATTAACCCCTGCAGGAGACTAACCTACAGCCCTCACACCCACAGGGCAGTCAGCATACTTTCAATTACACTCTTCAACTGCCGCTAATTGGGCTTACATTAATCAATACGACTATCAATAGTATGACAAGGTCTTTTATCCAGGCACGGGATTTATTTGAGCGGCGAATTTTACTCCGTTTGACTCCGACGTCAAGGGGTCATCAGAAGGTTCAGGAGAGCACTGAGGAGCAGCTGGGGTGAAAGAGCGATAGATTTTAGCTTCTTGCTTTGCTCTGAGCGGAAGACTCCGGACTGCACTGCAGTGGTCATGGATGTACCTCGGTCTCATTACAGTGATATAAGGTGACTTTTGGGTGATATTACATCTCAGTAATGTGAGGTTCACAAACAAAATGCATTTATGTCCCAAAATACATATTAATTGTGCTCAGAAAACAATCGTTTATGCTGAAAATTTGTTTTTTCCTCTCTGCATACTTCCCTGAGTGCTGATCGCAGCGTTGGTTTGTTGCTTTTTAAAATAACTGGCTACGTTGAAGTGCAATCACCATCCCAGACTGTGGCCTTTCTATTCCAAGAAGGCCCATCAGCTGATATAGCTGTCTGCATCCAATCTCCACCACATTCAATATCTTTGGGTTCGGTGATGCCCACTATCCCCAAGGGTGAGTGAGACCCAGACACAGTTTGTGTGGCCCTGTCAGCAGAGCTTTAACTTTCCCCGGCTCAAGCGGGGGACGACCCCCCGTACCGTGCTCTGACTGGCCCACAGACGGGGCTTCCGTGGCTGGGCTGACGGATGGCCCTTTCCCTGCCGACTGGAGTCAGTAAACCTGCCTCCGGCCCTCTGGGGAGGCTCCCCAACCCCCCCACCGCCACTCTCCGCCTCGCCCCTGGCTGACTCTAATGTGATGGCTGGGAGCTTGCGCTGTAACCAGATCACGGCCTGGCTCGCGCTAAAAAGCTAACAGTCTGGACTCGGAAGGCGTCTGTGGTCAAGCTCTCCCTCCTCCCTTATCTCAGTTTCCTCTGTCGGCCAAGCGGGAGGCAGGGGAGGGGTGGGGTTGGGGAGGGGTGGGGCTGCCTTTATTTAGTGAGATAAATAAGTGGTGTGGGCAGCAATGAGACTGGACCGGGACCAGAGGATTTTATGCTCAAGTGATTTTTTTTGTGTTAACAAAAGGCAGGTACAACAAAATGCTTTGTCTAAAGCTTATGCCTTGATATGACCAGAATAATAAATGTAATTTGATATTGGTGAAGGCAGGACTTCTGTGATTTCTGCTCATTTCAAGCCAAATGGTTCTGCTACTGCTCGTCCCAGCATAAGTGTTGTTAGACATATTTCTTTTGGATTCTGCTTTATAATTCTTTGTTTAGTCATTTCTAAATTGGCACAAAGATAAGCTCATTGTTCATGTAACTGTACCTAAACAACCAACTAAAAACAACGGACGTGTGCAATATTCAGAACCTTCAGACATGGAGGAACAAAAGAAAGTGTTTGGGCTTCACATACATGGTGCGCTTCCTGGAATTCTAACTCCGTGTAATTTCTCGTAATAGGCAAATAAATTGCACATAGAGCTCAATAGTTTTACACTAGAATGCCCACAAATGGAGCTTTTATTGAACTCAAATTTATGCATGACATTGCAGTGTCATTGGAATGGTGGGGGGGGTGGGGTAAGTAGAGGAGGAGGGGGTGGCAACTGTATATGTGCCACAGCCCATTTATAGCACGACTTGCTAGGATCAACAATGTCTGTATGCCTTTCATATATTAGCATGTTTTTTTTTTTTGCCGTCATGAAGAGACCTCATTCCCTGGGTACAGGCTACCCTGTAGCCTCTAGAAAAGAAGAAGACACTCTCAGTGCAAGGCAGAGCCCAGATTCACAACAACGTATTGATATTCACCCCTTCCGTTCTCTCGGTGAGGATACGGTTTCAGCCGCCTCCAAGGTTGGCGCCAAGCTCTGCCTTCTAGGGACCACAAACCAGAATTAATTGCAAATCAATCGAACAAAGTACAACTGATCAGTAAACCAATTAGTAATTTTAGCTGCTCACCCTGGTCTGGTTTTACCTAATACTCCTTCCCGTGTTTTTTAACAAGAATTTTTTTCTGTCTTTAATAAAATGCCGCATTCTGGCAAGTGCAAATCTGTTTTTCTAAGAATGGTTTTAACGGCTCCTCAAAAAAGATTCTGTAACTTTGAAAACGGTTTGGATGGTTATAGTATTTACAAAGAAGCAACACTGCAGGGCTGTGGATATTCAGCACATCCAAATATTCAACAGTTTGTTTGTTGCAAAAAAACATTTGTTTTTGTAAAAAAACCCCAAAAAACCAGTGTTTATAATTATCAAATGCTATTGGTGACACAGACAAAAGAAATAAATGGCAAAATGCATCAGGATATAAAAAAACAAGATTAAAGGGCTTTAATTTAGACTAGAATTATGTAGGCTTGGCAGAAAATACAAAATACTACATTTTTATTAATGTTTTATCCATACAAATATTGAACTTTTCTGTTATGAGGGGGAATCTCATTAATTATTTTCATATTAATAAAAATGCGAGGGGGAAAATGACTGGCCTGCCTAATACCATGATGCACCATCTTAAGGCACAAGATCTTTTAATGTATTCTCTGGCTGTACCTGAAAGGAGGAAAGAGGGGGTTGAATAGATCCATTAATTTAATTGAAGCAGGCCCCGACAAGAGATAAAACATCTCCCACATCTCTTCAGGCCGCTGCTGGCTTTATAGTAAACAACCAATGATCCATAAACAAAAAAAAAAAAGGAAAAGAGAGAGAAAGAAAGAAAGAAAGAGAGAGAGAGAGAGAGAGAGAGAGAGAGAGAGAGAGAGAGAGAGAGACAGAAAGAGCAGGAAACCCACTCTATAGAGACTTCAAGGCCACAAAAATATCACACAGGCAGTGGAGAATGGATACTGAAGAGGCTCTTCTTCCCTTCTCTCCTGAGCCATACACATGCATTCAGCTTGGATGGGGCTCATTGTACCAGTGCTTTGGGATTTTGATGTTGATAATTCCGTACCTGGTCCCAGCACTGGTGGTTGTCAAAGAGAAACCTGCAAGTGTAGAAAATATCTAGTGGTACTTTTTTTTCCGGTGAAAGAGACGAGTGATGCAAGCACAGGTCCATTTAAAGAATCCTCAAAACTCTTTTAGTCTAATAACTGAGAAACACCCTATGTAGCTGCTATACAGAAGAAATGATTTTAGGAATGTGGCTAAATACCATGAATTTAAGTGCTTATCTCTTAATACTCATTTTAATGAGAGAAACATCAGACCATAAAATGCTAGGTATGTTGGCTTGATGACATCATTTACTGATTTTATCACAACAGGCGGGTTTCCCCAGACGTAGATTAATTAAACAATAGAGCACGAGACTGGGGAGAGTGTTATTGGAATAACATCAAGGCTGTGATTGGGTCACATGTACGAGGCGAAAGCGACACAACCGTGATGTTATTCACGAAAACACACAACCTCGAGTGTTCTATTGATATACAACAAAATAGAAATATAATAGATAAAATAAAATAAAGAAAAGCCAAAAACGTAAGGCTATATAGTCTATGTATTTATATCGTCAATTCCTCCTGCCATAAACTAGTTCCACAACAACTTGTTGCTACGCAACAGTAACAATCGCCTGTCTAACGCAGTACAACATGCATAACGTTTATACAGTACTACAAGTAACGTCAGTTTGAAATGAAAGTGAAAATAAACCAAGACAAAAAGCTAAAAAAATTAAACATATTAAGAACGAAAAGAGATTTTAGTTATTTATTGGGATTGTTGCGTTTCTTTTATACAGCATGTTAATCTGTATACTAAGGTTGCCCTGAAGCACGTATTGACATCACACAGTCCAACTAGTGGCCTTAGTGTGTTCGTTGTAATGTTTATTTGTCCTGCAGTCGACCACTTTGATGTATCTGGGGTCACAATTTCCTTCAGAGTCTCACCAAACGATCTGAAGGTCAATAATTATCTCATAGAAGTCATCCACTGTATCCATTTCCTATTTTGCATATGTACAACAGAAGTAAGAGTTGAGTGTATAAAAGTTAGTCAGTGAGGTGATACAATTTTGGTATGGAAAAACCTGTGTGTTATCAGAACGCTTTTCAACCAATCAGACTGTACACTCACTGTTGAATAAACCATATCTAGTGCCAGTGTTGAGTAATTACTGGAAATTCTTTGTAGTCTAGGGTAATCTGGCCTTTAGTCTGCTGATATAAGATATACCTGTTCAGGGAAGGGCAGACAGGGCCCTATTTCAATATATCAAGAATTTAACTGGACTGCCTGACTTAAACATAACAATACACAATTTTCTGAACTGAACAAATATTTTGTCAGCAGTTTAATTATGCATGGTTCTCAAAACAACCCGCTGTTGCTCACTTGACCCATACTGAAGAATACACTTACAAACCTGTCTAGATTCCTGTGGTACTTCCAGAGTTCTTAAATACCTGCCTGTAGATGCTCAACAGTAGAAAAACCCCCAAAAACAACTGTAAATGATTTTTTAAAGTAAAATCTCCAGTCACTGTAAGAGACATATTTGCATCTAGTAGGCCAACCAAAACATAACAAACCAACACTAATTGCTACAAACATACAGTAGCATTTCACGATAATAGCTATCAGTTCTTATTGCTTCACTGATTATTTTATGGACCCATAATTTTAGCAATATCATTGTATCCCACTATGACACAATATGAGATAAATGTCCCACAAACATTTCCCACAGAATTTTCCTATCTGTTAGAAAAAGACAGAAACCATCAAAACCATTTTTTCCCCAATTATGTAGCTACGTAGCTCCAGCAATCAATATATAATCCTGATAATCAATGGATGTTTTCATTTTTATTCAAAATTAATTCTGTCTGCATGCATAAATGTTTGAGTGTTCTGTAGTTCCGCTGATGAGTATCTGGCAATATCACTGTTTGTGCTGGAACATTTTCCACAATGAAATAAAAAAAAGGAAAAAAAACCCTCTGATGTCATGCCTGTAAAGGATGTGGGAGTTACTTCATTTTTATTTTTGGTCTAGCATGTTCTCGACTGTTCTTAAGATAGGAGACAAATGATGGGGCTTAAAAGCATACAGTGAAGTAAGTCACACTGGCCAATGTACTTCACCGCTCAAACCGTCACAGCATTATCAGAGTGGGATTGAGTTTCTGTGGAAGTGCTAGCCTAAGGGGAAACAGTGGTGTGTGTGAGTAGGCCCTGCTAGCCTTTCTGCAAGAAAAGCGCAGAGAAATCTGAGCTACTCGATGCTAGGCTGTGCAACATACATATCTAAATACTTTAGTCTGTTAATTGAGAAGAGTTTGCCTTTCTGGGCAAAAAGATGCCCAATATGAATAATGTAGGAATGTAACTTTTAACTGTTATATGAGGAACACTTATGGTTCTGCGGTTGGTAAAAACGAATCCAAGATATGGAGACCTCGGAGCATCTGGCAAAGGTGCCGCCTGTTTCACAGACTCGCTTGTTAAATGAGAACTGATGATGGATTAGGTTTAGCTTCTTCATACATATCTTCTCCATACATATCTTCTCTATAGATATCTTCTCTATGTCTGTTTCAAGAAGCTTGATGAATACAGTTCCTCCTTTACTCTCAGGATCAAGTCCAGTGGTATAAACTCCAGTGGTATATAACGCATAAACTCATAATACACCTGACACTCTCATGTCCCGAAAAAAATAGACTATGGTTATTGCTAAATCCACAGTCCTTCAAACATTTACAAGACGAAGTTCTACTTTAAATGAGTGCCTTGGTTCCATCAAACTGGGCAGCTAAAGGTGATGCTTGTTAACAGAGCTGCTTCCACTTTAAATATGTTGAGACTAATAGCGTTCAAGCAGTACAGTAACCCCCCTGTCACAATACAATAAAGCCTTTTCCTGCTCAGTCAGAAAGGAACCAGTGATAGACATTATTTGATGACTTTTTTTTTTTTTGAGATTATGAACGCTCCGTTGTCATCTTGTCCAGCACTTCTCAGAAATGATACTGAAGGGCTGAAAAAAATGGACCTTTTACATGTGTAGTGATATCACCTTCAGATCATTTGCCCCCCTCAAAATCTACTTCTATGCCTGAAAGTAACTTTAGAATATAGCGGTGAATCAATAATGAAATTATCTGTTTTGGTTCCCTATTCTTATCTTACATTATCTACAGCACAAGGTCCTGGTTTAGGTGCAATTTGTAAAACGAATGGCTGTCCTGTGAAGAGGGGAAAGGGGGATTAGAATGTTGCTTTAGCGGTGAACGCCAAGTAGTTCATATATCCTTGTTAAGTGGTCGGGAAAAGAGAGAGAGAGAGAGAGTTCAGGCTCTTTACCACAGACTGTATCATCTCAAGGAACCCCACTCCCCTTCCCCCAGGCTAATCTTCTGCTTAGTTCGATGGCCATTATAACTTTTCTTTTCTCTTTTTTTTTTGTACAGCTATGGGTCATACACTTTTTAAGTAACACTAAAAACAGCAGCAGATTAGAGTTTCAGCCTGAGCGACACCAAGGCGACACTGTGCCCATTGTAAAACCTTGAAACAGAAACCTGTCCTCTGAAGGTCATGTGCACCAATGATGGTGGACAACACTTGGATAAAATCTTACCATAAATACCGACTCCATGTCACAACACAAGGGTATTCAGAATGATGCTTTAAGCATTTGTCTAGGCAGACAATGTAGAACGATGACAAATGCAGATATGAACGTAAGAACGAGGGAAGAAATAACAGAATCGATGACTTGAACAGCAGCACAATATCCACCACTCTGTCACCGTGGGAATATTTTGACTTGTAAGATCATAAAGCAGGAATGTTATCACTTATCAATATTGGTTTAGGTAGCTACACTGAATTCCAGAATAATAGCCCTTCCTTACAAAGATAAATAGTGGAAATTTTGATCCTGTGAACAGCCGTGGAGGTTATATGTGATTACACTATTTACTTAAGCGTGTATCTCCTTGATAACATTTATGGCTTAACAAAGGACAAACTGTATACCCAGTGGTGATATTCAAATGTTTTACATACAGGTTATTGTTCAAGCTTTACTTATCTGTATAGCTTCAGAATTGTGGTTGTTTTTGTACTGAATAAGGAATAACAAGTCAGCTACCATAGGTTCAGTGCCAAGTACTGCAAATACCTTTGGTAAACTTTAACTTCTACAAGCCATACCTCAGATCTGATGACTTGTCTTTACTGTTGGCCACAGAGGTCCTATATTTTACACAAGAATGAATGTTTTTTGGAAGATTATGTTAATGGTGACCACAACCTTAGAAAACTCCATTTGGTAGAAAAAAAAAATAGGCTTCCTACTTTTCCAATGTCATGTCTAGCAATAACCCAGAACATATACAAAGGAAACATGACAGACACAATAAATGACTTTTTATTATGCTTTTTGACATAAAGGTGTCCATTTCATATACACAGATCATGTGGAGCAGAGTTTCTTTTATTCTTATCACCTTTGCCATCGTTTGGAGATTTTGTTAAATGTGTTTCAAACTGTTGGAAACAAGAAGAAAGAACAGGTCTAACACTTGATGTGGTAGAGTCAAAGTGCCAGTCACAATGTGGGAAATCTGAGCTCACCTCTTGGAAGAAGTCAATAATAAAGCCATGTTGTGTAAATACCCCTATGCTTTCGATGTCCAAGATCTAATCTGATCAAACCATGTTATCGCCCACACCTTGCTGCTCTACCTGGAGTTTGATTATCTGATGAGCTACCATCATCCCTCATAGAGGGATGAAAAGGTGAAACAGAGATGTAACACTCACAAGAGCATGGAGGACCTTTACTTCTCCCTGAACATCTGTGCAAGCCACAAAGAGAAGGTGGCAAATTACATACAATTCTTCATGCGATGCTATGGAGATTTGAGTAACACTATAGGACAAGGAAACACCAAAGAGGATGTTGATTGTTTTTTTCACATGTGGGTGCGTGACCTACGCAGTTGCTCGAGCTACACTCTTTGATCAGATATTTTGAAATCTCCCAGGAAGCCTCTCAGGCCGTGTAGGCTCCAGACATTTTAAAGCTGCCAATCACAGCCCTTGCAGCAGACATGGGAGAAACCGATTTGGATCGATTTGAACAATATCAAGTGTCGGACTCTAAGGTCGGCCCTATATCTATTACATCGGAACAAGAATTATTTACATTCTTCTCAAACGCCTGATTACGCATGTAGTAGGAATCCATGTACCCTGCAGCTACTAATGTTCAGTGTCAAAGGCAGTATGTCCAAATATGCAGTTTTTTTTTAAATTAAAAGGTGACTATGCTGTTCAAGCATTTACTGGAACACAGCCCATATGAAAACCTCATAGATACCTGTGCCAACCATGGGTATCATGTATTAAGTGCCCTTGAATTGTTTGTTGGGATTCTTCCTTTTTTACCCCCCTGCAGAAACAAAAGGATTCCAAGCTGCTGAGTACAGCATCCGTGATTGAGAAGCAATGAAAGAGTCAAAGACTTTATGTCAGACTGTCTGACTTATTTAATCACTATGAGTGGTGGGGAAGACAGACTTTGATTAAGCACGGCTCGCCGATCAATAAAGTCCTTGAACTTGCATAAGTCACTGCCAGCTTCTGGCAATATTACTGATAGCCTATGTTTTATTCACAGGGGGGTCTGAGAGCACGTAACCCCACAATGGCACACACACCTGACTGATTCCCTGACAGATAAATAGAAGTGTTGACCTCTTTTTCTTTGAGGGACAGATGTGTCTTAAAATGGTATGAAAGGCGGCTTTGCTGTTTGCAGTTGCAGTGCCTCCATGTGCACATGCGTGGACACACACACACACACACACACACACACACACACACACACACACACACACACACATTAACTGAGTCATGCACACAGTCAGACACACACCCATTCAGTAACACACACACACACAGTCTCACATACGCAGATAATCTCCCTCTCACAAACACACACACACACACACACACACACACACACACACATGCATACACACGCATACATCCGAAAACACACAGACACACCATTCAACATTTTGCTTTTGATTTCCTCTGAGGTCACCCCACTGGCCTACGCAGTAGTAGGCCTTCAGGAGTCATGTTATGTGGGGCTGTTTCATAAAGGATTGAAGGCCTGTAGTCAACAACCAACAGCCCACATACACACACCACGTTCCACGCCTTAAACAAACACAACATTTTACTCTCTACGATTAAATGTAGATTGAATGAGTGGCAGGGGAAAAAGTCGAGGTTGAGGCCCCTCCATCATTGTTTAACGAGCCCTGACGAATTCAATCAGGCAGGCAGCGCGTGTCATTCGGCCGTGGGGTCGTGGACAAAAAGGCCAAGCCCACGCGTGGCGTGATCGGGGGGAAAAAAATAGGTGCAGGTCGTCAAGGCCTTAGCCCGCAGCCGCCTGCTCTAATCATCAGAGGTGGCGTTAAAGGAAGCACTCAGTGAGCTGGCTGACCCGGGATAATCACCACGAGTGGCCCCTCCCCCGCACGGGCCTATTGTGACATGGCAGCGTCTGTCTTACCGGCGTGACCCGGCAGATGGGGGCTCTCCGCTTTCATCTCGAACCGGGAGAGAATGCGGCCGCAGGTGAATTGGAGAAAGCACCTTGATTCGGTGGAAACCCTCGGACGAGTTGCGGCGGTAAGCGAACTGGGAGTGAGACGCAGCGCTCTCCCCACTCAGGGTCACAGTCACAGAACAGTCATTCGGAGTTACCTTGCCTTCAGCCGCCTGGCACAATGAGGCCCGCCGGCCCACAAAAGAGTAACACTGAGGTTTCTGCTGCATGGAAATTAATTAGAATTCTGCTTTGTAGGTTCCCTCGACCAACCCAGAGGAAGAACAAAATTCTGGGCCAAAAATGACCCTAAGGCACCTTTTGGTCCTGTTACCCTTTTGGTCCTGTTACTGTGTACATGTTTGTGCCCAAAATGTCAATTTTGACAACTATGAAAAATAATGAGGTGTGAAATAATCCAAAAGGTTCAGTTTGACCACACAGGTTCCAAAGGGACTGGCATCACTGTTTTTTTCCTGTTCATTTATTCTGTTCAATTATTGTGAGTAGATGAAAACCAAACAAATATGGTGATAGAGGGAACAGTACTTGCTTAGTATTACTTCTCCTTCTGACTGAGAAACTGATTCATTCACTAATCTCTGCTTTTACAAAATTACACCTCACCTGCAAGCCAGCATATTCAGTAAACTTTCAGTCAGTACACCACATCAACAGTCACCTTGCTAATTTGTCAAAAACTGCATTACCAGTAGCCAGTAAATGAAGAGGGATTGTGTTCTGCACAACTCCTCATGTACAGCTTTTAATTTTAGAAGCAATTTAATTTAAACAATGGCGTTATGCAAAGATAGAACGTTTTGTGATCCAGTAGGTCCAATACACAATACCGACAGGAAACAGGCAAACTTCAGTGAAGTTAACTGGTGGTCAGTTGTATAAAGACAAATATGATCCTTTTTTTTTACCAACCTAAGATCAGAAGATCAGTGAAGCCCACAGAGAAAATGATCTTTAACAAGCAAGAACCATAATACTTAACAATAATACTTGGTGCATCTTTCTTTCTTTCTTTCTTTCAAATAATCTTTTCAGGCATTCAACATCACAAAAACATGATGTCCTTCATCTGAAAGGCTACATAATAATAAAAATCTCTGAAAGAGTGTGTATGTCTGTGTCTGTATATTTGTAAGCTGCATGTGTGTGTGTGTGTGTGTGTGTGTGTGTGTGCAGTGGTAATTGGTGTAAGAAAAAGCAGAACTAGGTAGAATAGGTATGATCTTGCAGTGGACAGCATTGTGCTCTTTGTTATCAAACTCCTTTTTGTGATTCTCAGGCTGGTTGGCAGGTGGGAACCACTAGAGTAAAACAAAATTGATAACTGAAAGGAAACCAGCCTTCATTTGAAATAATAAAAAAAAACCTGAAATAAATGTTCATGGAATTTAAACAAGGAAATGAAATGTGCTACAATATGGTTGAATAATATTAAATATGATTGTTTGTCTTTTAAATTAAAATATATGCTTGTTACATCCATTAAATATATGATTCATGTTACATTCATGACAATAATACTGAACATGAATATATCTGACTTGTGAAGTTAATGATTTTAACAAATGATCATCAACGCTGGTCAACAAAAATTACTTGAATCAAAACAGCACATCAATTCACACACAACTCTTTAAATGGTGTCAGCACATCCAGTGTTATATAAATGATAAACAGTTATGATAAATATTTTGGATGATTACTATGAGCTAGTTAACAAGTTGACAAAAGTAAAATGATCTTATTGTGAATTTGGAAAGCAGAAAATAACTTAATAATGTAAGGAAAAATGTAGGTATGTCCAGGTACATCCAGATGAACACACACACACACACACACACACACACACACACACACACACACACACACACACACACACACACACACACACACAATAAAGCTTGTAAAAGATTCAATGAAATCCCTTTGTGTGCTCAGCTGTGAAAGCAGACTCATTTACTCAGACACTGTTCTCTCAATTGTTCCAGCAAAGAATACTGGGACCTGCAGTAAGAATGGGTTCTGTCTATTGATAGCACAGTAAACTCTTTATCTCTCCGTCCTCTTTGCTTCTCAAAGGATGTGTCTATCATCCCTCGGTCGCTGTTTAACCGCTGAGCTGATAAAGCCAACAATTGGGGACTGGGAGACCCAAACACTGCATCCTTGCAGAGGACATGCTAAGCTGACCATAACAGCATGGATGCCTACTCAGTCTCTCCACCTACATGGGCGTTGGTGACTGAGCAGGGCAGATGTCTGTGAGGGGAACCGCCGAGCCTTTGCGCTTGTATGACAGGCTCGAACGGCCGGACCTTTGAAAATGCGTCTGTTAGTCCTCGGGTCATGCTGAGAAGGGGGAAATCGGACACTGCTGTTTGTTTGGACACATCTCAACACCTCAAATGACCTCGGAGATAAGGGTTCAGACACCCACACAGTTATGAAACATGCAGATGGATATCTAGTAAAAAATCAAAGGGGGGATGCCTTAAGGAATGGTGTGGAAACACAGGCCAGTGGGAGTTTGCTCTGGTTTTGCTAGTTCTTGATTCATTTATGACAATAAATCTCATCTGTGTTTCTGAGCTCTGTGTAATCGAATGTGACAAACAGCTAGAACAATTATGTTGCTTCTTAAACCTGACAAGCTTGTGTAAGGCTACGCAGTGTTGTTATTTAACCACTTATTACCTAAAGCAACTCTTTACTCAGATCATATAAACGCGGCCATGTCCACTTTTCAGTCACTCCAAGTACAGTGTTGCTCCAAACTCTAGGGGTTTCCTGTAATCTTTTAAGTGATTAGCAGAAATGCTAATGGAAATGCTATGTGTTAAGAACTGTAGTACTTCCTTCACGATCGGCTCTTATCCTCCACAGTACTGGCCGCTGCGGTGAAGGGAGTGGAGTCTGGCCTAATCAAATCTGATACCACATGGACTCCCAGTGTAGTCTTGGTCACAAGGTCAAACTTGGCAGGGCTTCGACAGCCAGACTCTAATTGAAGCGTGATAAATTTCCTCGCCAAGTCAGATGTCGCATCTGTCCAAAGCAAGGGTCAGTTCAGGTCTCCAGGAAGGAGCACCTCTCGATCTTTATTGTGTCCTCTAATTTAGCCAGCAGAGTTGATTTTGCTCATGAACTCAGTTGATCTTCCCTGGACCTCACAGAGCCAGGGGTTAATGGCCAGCGATTCCCCTCACAGGGCAATCCTTCATTAAACCGGTTCTTTATTTTATTAGCATTGGTGAAGATCAATGGAAAAAATAATTCATCTTTTTTTATTTTTTTGCTGGGGAATAAGGGATTGTGGATCAGGACATAAAGAGGGTTTCAGAATGGGACCCAGCCTGCAATAAAAACAAAGCCATATTCATTTTCCTGAATGTCACACAGGCAGTCTGACCACTGGCCATCTAAAGCGTTCACTTCCTCACTACAAGCAGACAGTGGAACTGCACCTAAAGTAACCTGTTCTGTATACAAGTCCATTTAAAACACCCAAGGTGAAATTTCACAGTCAGTTTAGATTATTCTTGCTATTAGTTCTTGCTACTATTATTCTTCCTACTAGTTGAAATCAGGACATCCATAATAATATATGTTAAACTGGACAGCTGGAGCTTTTAGCCAAACCAAATACAACTTCTCTAATGAGTTTATTTATTTAAAAGAAAGGCCTTCACTGAAACGTTTGTCCTTCATAAGCCATTTCTGTGAGCATTATCATTGTTCAAACGGCTGTTCACCAGGGACGTACTGGTATAGTTACTGCGTCCGTTTTCCTGCAAAACTCTTCATTACAAGCTAGTCACCTACACAAAACCATGACCGACAACATCGCTATGTTGCTACACACAAAATTGCTAAGCTGATACAACAAAGTCTGTTTCCTGCGTTCACGTCGCTGATTACAATATGGACGTGGGTGTTGAGTCTGTGTATAAAACAATTAAGAAAAAAGAAAAAAAAACAAAAACCATCGGCCAACAATTTTTGGATTTCCTTTTAAAAGCTGTGTTCTCCAGCCCCTTCAGGCCTTGGCAGTGTCGAACTGCCATTCACAGTCTCCACTGTGTCACTGATCTTAAAACGAGTCATCTGGTGAGAGTCGTAAAGTTGTCGATTACCCTTGTCTGAATGGTTACACTTGTTTGTGACAGTTGTAGGTCCATACAGAAAGGAACACACACACTGAGCAGCAAGGCTGGTGGCCTGCTCATCAGATGGGATTGCTTGTAATTTGCTATTTAGAAGCTTTCTCGTCCACGTAATCTGATGGCGATGGAGCCATTATCATGCATGATGTGGGACTAAGACAAACCTCTATTGTGATTCTGTGGTTGCAAAGGCACACATCGCTGACAGCTGGAAATTAAGAGAGAATCTAGAAGCAAGGGACAGATGTCAACTTTATCTGATGATAAAACTTCCCTCAGAGCAAGTTTTGGGGCAAAATAACACAGAACAGGAAAAGACGTTACTTACAATATTAACCAATGCACAGCATAACCAAATACTGGAATACGCAATAAAATTCTGTTCAACTGCCCTTAACAAAATGTCCTCAATGGCAAAAACACACAGACCAGCACTCTACTGTCTAATCCGAGCGAGCTCAGAAATCAAGGGTCTAAATCAACAAAACCCCTCAGGAGAGGGAATGAAAGTACTTCTGTCACGGGGGAATTAGGCAGGAGGAAGGAGGGGGAAGGGGTGGTGGTAG
>JAOYMR010000005.1:8326804-8344670 GCA_025802075.1 Tenebrosternarchus preto
ACACACACACATATATATATATATATATATATATATATATATATATAGAGAGAGAGAGAGAGAGAGAGAGAGAGAGAATGAGATAGTGAAGATTGCAGTGACGTACACAAAGTTTTGGCCAGAGGTCCTTCATCAGCTGTGCAAGTAAATTGCTTCATATTTATTTTTTCCCAGCATTATAGGCGACTGCCTCTGCTATTTCTGGCACTCATGATCACCCACATGTCCTTAGCAAATGTGAACAAGGCTACTGTCTCTCTGTGCTTTCAGCAGAGACCTCACGCTGGGTTGCCTCCATTCAGAAGTCAGATCCAGTGACACCTGCCTCAAAGCAATACTGCCCACAGGCAGTGTGAGGTGCTACAATGTTACATTGCTCAAATGTTAGCTGAGACAGTTAAGGAGGGTCTCGTGGACAACGCCAGGCCTTGCTTGCGTCCTGGATGGGTTCTACCTCATGGACACATGAACGTTGCTGTATGTGTGCAATGCGGTTTTAGGTGGAATCTCTCTGGAAACACGCAGTTGTGGAGTGCTGAGCAATAACTGTTTACCCCCCCGCAACCGAACGAAAAGAATATAAAATACGAAAAAGATAAGAATGCAGAATTATGACACGTAAGTCCATTTTGTCCTGTGGGGACCAGCGATTTCATCACACCATGTTCAGGGAGAGTGAAGGCTTAGGAAGAAGTATTTCAGTTTGCATATGAATACCTCAGGATGTTCCACATAGAAATGAAGCCATGTTGTAAAATGTTTAAAAATAAAATACCATTTTAGACCTAAAAATACAACATTTAGACATTTATACCAATGTGTGATGGATGTATTGCATCCTTAAAAGAAAATGTGCATTTGTTTGCTCAACCTATGAAGAGAAATGTCTTAGTAAAAAATGCGTCTTGTCAGATCTGAACAGCAAATCTCATTTTCTCCCAAAGTCCGTCAAAACCAAGACTGACGAGCAGCTACAGCATCGTTCCCTTCTGTTCCTCACTCGAGAAGATCATTTTGTAGAAGTTATTTTAACGAACATGAGCTAAAAGCTTTAGAACATTTGCTGGACTAGTTCAAGATGCTCCTCATTTCTACTGATTCCTTCCTAATCTTAATCCTGACTCAAACCCGATCCATTCAGCTGCCTGCAACACACTGCTTTTCATACTGAAATTAAATAACTAGATAACTTGCTAATCACAATCGTCTTAGTTGAGCAAAGCCATCTAACATGACAACAGTAAATAAAATGCCCCTAAAGTTTAGATTTATCTTTTAATATTACAGTCAATGTTAAAACATCAGAAATATTGATAAAATCATGTGGAGACCCTAGAAATGTGTAAAACGTTTTGAGTTTAGTTGTGCTATATGGGAGGGGGGGTTAATTCATTTCTAAGGGTCTGTGACTGACAAGGGCATTACTAAATTACTGAAGCATTACTAAAGCATTACTAGACTATTAGGCCCAATGTAATGTCTTTTCATGGGGCTCAAAATCCCTGGCAGTAGGCCTTGCTTGAGAAGGCCTACTTGAACATAGGAGCTGGCTGCCTGTTCCCAGAGACCACCAAAGATTAGACACAACTAAGTTAAGGAACTCTGACATGGACATCTATCTAGAAGCAAAAAAAAATCCCCTTAGGAATAGACCAAAAAAAAATCAAGAGAATAAAATTTCAAAGGCAAATAGATTCCGACACATCTCAAAATGAAAATCCCTATTCATTTATGTCTAAGCCTGCAGTTCAGTCACTGTGTAGATGGCCTGTCCTCCTGGTGCTCAGAGGCTGCTGCTGTTCCACTCTGGGAGGTGTGCACGAGATGTGCGAGCTGACCTCGGGTCAGTGCCGACTCCTGCTTTGAGGTCAAAGGGAAAGAGCCTGGCTGATACTGAAGGATAAGATACCCCAAAAAAAGACACCAGTGAGCGTCAAACCCAACGATGACTGGTGAGGAATGTGGCTTGGCTGCAGATTGTGACTATAAAAAGATGATGGAGGGTTTTTAAAAGCATCATTTTTAAACGAACGAAAAAACGAAAAACAAAAGTAATGGTTTAGAAATGGATAAGCAAAAAAAAAACCATGTTTTCTTCTATTGCATTTTTGCACAGAATTTAAATGTACTTTTACTGTAAATTGGGCTGTGGTTATGATGGTATATCAGGGTATTTGCTCTGTGTTCTGATCAGCTGTGGTTGAGCCCAGACTCCATGAGCTATGAGCCCTTATGAACAATATCAGGAAGGAAGAAAACAGTTTGCCACTGATAGGCATTTGCCCAGTGAGACTTCGTTACATGTGAAGCTAACACAGCTGTAATTCTTGGCAAATTAACGATTATTTTCTCAAAAGAAAAATAGAAAAAAGGAAAGAAATTCATGTCCAGACCTGCATCCCTGTTTATTGGACTATTCTTCATATTCAAATGGCAACATGTGAAATAAAACACACAATTTAAAAATGTCCTCTCTGTCATAGTCAAAACATTACCTGATAAAGGTAATTACCTGGAAATTTCAGTCATCTTGGTCATTATAAGTTGAGGAAGTCGGGGGTTTGCCATAAAAAACATGTTCCAGCCCTTTTCGAAAAGGAGAGAGAAGTAAAAGAGAGAGACATACATGACTGGTGATTCCATTCAAATTTGTTCTGAACCATTCAACCTTTTTAATTTCATCAATCCTAATACCCCCTTAACCTTTGTATCATCTGCTCAGTTTGAATGGCAGTGCATGTTGAAACTAAACATATGTACTATGGCTAAAGTGTTTAACAATTGTGCTTTTCAGGTAGTGCTTAACAACTGAGCAGAAAAGAAAAAAACAAAAAACTCTGATCCACATGTATGAGACTGTATCAGTTCAGTTATGTCTCGTCCTGGAGCCTTCCAACTCAGTTATAACACTAATAGAGACCTGAAGGAGAAACAAGCACCAAAACAAAAGACATTCATCATGTGGTTAAAACCTTCAGAGCAACTGGACCTTATGTTTGAGTAAGATAACAGCAGTGTGCCGTTTACCTTCAGGGCTTAAAACTACAATGGCAAACCCTCTGAAAATAAAATCTGCTTGTGTGTAATTGTTCTGACTTGTAGAATGGGGATAATTAGACAACATGAGGCTGTATGGAAAATGCACACATCAGGTAAAATATGTTTTGTGACAATGAGGTCCAGGGGAAATGTAAAAATGTATAAAGGTACAGTTGTGAGATATCCTCACTTCAGCAATGTCCCTGTATAGGTATAATAAAACAACCCCTCCCACTTAGCCACCTCAGAAAAAAAATCCACTCTGGCTAGTGGCCGTCAATCATATTTAGTGGCACTTTAAGGCAACACCTGAGTGCCAACAAAATCTACATTTGCGCAGTAAGGCACCACATTCCTGGTTTTACGATCTCGGTTCTTTATTTGAACTTTGGGGGTGTAATAAAACCTTATCTCCAGCTTTCGCTGTGGACATCTTGGCTTTTAACCGCTGTCTCCGGGGTACGTTGAGTCTCTGTTTGTGTCCCTGGCCTCCAAATGTGAGACCTCATTTGCTTAGCATGAGAACAAATCCATAAAAAGGTCTCTGGTGACAGCAAAGATGCTGGAAGACAAAAAAAATTAAAAATAAAAATCACACACAGGCAGTATCATATGTGAGGTATACAGGAGACCAATAAGTGTGGTAAAAAGTGAGAAAGTGTTTTATGCATGATAATGTCAACTATTCAGGTTGTGATAAGATTCATAGCCTACAGTTATCAATAAAAGAATTGATTAGAAGTATTAGCTTAGACTGGCAGTGTTTAAGCAGTCTGATATGAGCCAGATCACAAAGACTGTGGCCATTCTAATTGTCTGCTCATTTGAAAGCATGTGTTTTCCTCTGCTTCAGCTCGGTCTCGCTCTAATCTTTACCACGTTTCCATGGTAATGGGAAGGGCCAACTCCTATTCAGGCCACAGTGAATCGTCTGTCACGGAGGTCACGATTATCTACTAAAGTGGTCATTTTTACAGTGCAGCACAATTATCCACCACTGCTAATAAATGAAATGTTGCATCTAATTCCACAAAAAAAGCATTAATCTGTTATATACATTAATCTGTTATATGCATTAATCTGTTATATGCACTTTGCTGTCTAACTGAATATTCTTGTTCCAATTCTAACATTTATAATGTTTAGCAATGATGTCACTATAGCAGTAAAAATGATAAACAGAATTTATATTGCATGGATTTATAACTTTCTTCAACATGAAATACATATTCGGTTAAATCTAAGTAGCACGAGGTCAGTTATGTTTTCCTGCATGTATCAACCCTGCATATAAATGACCCATCATGTGTGATGAGATTCCTGTCTTCTGTCTAAATCTGAGCTCTAACGAAGAGAGGAAATTATGGTCTGAAGTTATGAGCAGGGGCTGCATGGCTGTACAACAGCGGCATTGTGAAGCACAATGTCAATTTTGTGTCTAATCAGCTCACTGTTAAAACAACTAATTAGCTTCTGTGGTGCCTTAATGATGTGTTGACAAACACATAGGATAAGACATTCAGGGAAATAAAGGGCAGGAGTTAACCATTTTCCCCGCTCCCTTATCTCGTATCAAAGGACAAAGAGCAATTAGAAGCTGTTGTGTTACAGCAAAGGAAACAAGTCTTACTAAAAGAAAACATTCCCTGACGGAGAACACAATTCTGTGAAATATGGAAATTGGGTCCAGTGTGTGAAAACTCTGGAATTTGCTGATTTCTTACAGCACTCCTTAATTTCTTAAGCACTCCTGATTTCTTACAGCACTCCTAACCAAAATGCGTTTGGTCTGAAATTTATTCCTTGTAATATCTTCAAAGTAAATATATCTACTTAAATTTGAATATATTTTAATATAATCAAGACACGATTTAAAAAAACACAAACTTTGAAATAGAAGTTGTTACAACAAATTTTCTTTTTTTGCTAGGCCTGTTGGCGATTTAATCAAATCTGGACATTTTTTGATTAGAAGAATCTCACCTGCTGGATCAGACTCCTTTACTAGAAGAATTATGTGTGCAATTTCAGACTATGTGGAGAAAATTGTGAAACTGCAGAGAATGCTCTCGAAATTGTGAAACTGCAGAGAATGCTCTCGAACCCCTTGTTAAAGAAGCAGAGTGGAATATGCTTGACTTTTTGCTGTAACCTTGGCAGATGTAACGGGTTTCTAAGACAAAATGGAAGGAGTAACTCGTGCTAATTGACTACAGCTGGACTTGACCACTATGGCAAACGTTTATCATGGAATACTAATGTGACAGTCCCAACAAATTATGTAAATTAGTTAGTTTTAACCAGTTTCACGTGTAGAAAGCACAAGTCTACCCGAATAATAACTCTTGTTCTTTCAGTTGCTAGACTAAACAGCGCAAAGACCAATTTGCAGTTTTCCAGAGCAGAAAGCATAAAGCTGTCTTTGAAGTGTCCTTTAGTCATAATTCTATTATACATTGGGTCCTTGTTGACAAAAACATGGACCAGTTCTTGGCTTCAGTTCGCCATGGCAAAATAATGGTATTCTTCCTTGGTTCGGTGGCACCGTCCCAACTAACCACAAGTCATCATCAAAGCTGGAGGAAGTGCTTCATCCCACTGAAGGCCCCATTAAGACTGAAGTGGAACCCCCACATTTTATTGGCTTTTTAGCCCTTTTGACTGGAGCTTCCATTAACACTGATGGCACTTCATGGCTTGTATCCAAGCTCTTCCCTGCACGTGCACGGCACGGATCACATGGAAGTAATCAAACCATGTTGTGCAAATGGAGTCCAAAGATGGATTAAGAAAAAGTTACCACCATCCACACTAGACATGTTTACAGAGGAGGATGCTTGGACAACAGCATCCACACTAGACATGTTTACAGAGGAGGATGCTTGGACAACAGCAGATTGTATTTTGCAGCCTTCAGGCACTTTCCTCTTGCTAAATAAATCATTTATAAAGACCCTTCTGGAATATTTTCAAAAAAAGTTCAAAAGTCCTTACTGTTTCATTGCATGATAAATATGAATATTACAATTACAGCATGAACCACATATGGACCAGGGTTTGATTTGTTTAACAAATTCAGCAGATTCTTTGAGAACGATATTAACTACAACTAATCTAATACATATTATTATTAGTGTTACCCATATTACTAATATTATACATATTACTAATGTTAAATCATGTTTGTCAGTACTGGTTTTTGCTGCAACAAAAGCTGTGTTCTATTAACCTGGACTGAACTGACTTGCTGGGAGACACACCAGCTAATTTCCATCCATCATATCTGTGGACTCAAGAGAGAGTAACCACACTACTCTCTGTAATGGCCATTAGTAACCACAGGTCACCCCTATATATTTATGTTTCATTAAAATATGATAACATTTGTATAGGAAATAATTTTCTCTCCCAGCTCAAATGAGTGTTTCCTGGGATGCTGAAGCTTTGAAAGTAATCGTGATTGTCTATGACCTCATGCTTCATCAAGCATTATTATTAATTTGATTAATACATTTATTTTTTTGACTGAACTTATTAAGTTTCCACCTTCTCTCTAAATCCAATTAAAGTTCAGACTCTTTTTGAAATATTCTCATGGATTTTTTTAGCATTCCAGGGCATGTGAAAACCATATATGAGTCCCTGTATTATGTGTTGCTTATACCTTAAATAAGACATAGAGAAAACAGCTGGGAACAACTGATAAAAAGAACCATTGCTGTAGGCCAGGGAGAGAACACATCACCACTGATCAGTCTGTTGTTCCAGTTGATTTATGTATAATCAATAATTCAGAAAGTTCCTTGGTTCTTCTTCTGTTGGCCAGATGTCTTGTTCTGCTGTGCCAGGCCATGGCAGCTGCACAATGTGTCAGACATGTTACACATACAGAAATGTGACATAAATATTTCACAAATATCTTCTACAAGCCAGTGGCACCGAGGGAAACGGCGCGGTGTCTGGGCGAGGCACTGCTTTTTTTTATTGGCTGCGTTTTTCGGCGCTTATGGAGAGGAAGGCATGTATCTCCAGCTCCCGTGATTGTTATCTCTTAATAAGCATGGCTGGCTGAAATCTTTTCAGAGCAAATTGTTGAAGACATCTGGCAAAGCTTTCTCTGCGATGCACGTACCACTGAATGTCCCTCTCCGCAAGGTTGGCATGGCAACATCTAACTGCTATTCAGTGGCAGTACAGTTTGAAAGGGTTAGGGCCTAGTTGAAAATCCATTTGGGCCCCTACCTGTGTATTTCCCCCTCTGCATTCTCATGTTGAAAGTGCAGTAAATCTTATCTCCCACAAACCCCCCTGATATGAATCAATGGTACCTTTGTTCAGACAAACTAAATAATCTTTTTTTTTTTTTTACCTCAGTGACTCAAATGAATAACTTTTAAGCAGTATTTCAATATCATCTTGTTGATATACATCTGTACTTTACTAATTAGTCTGTCAATTAATGCAAATTCTCAGTTTTTAATTGAGCCAAATAGAATAAATAAATAAGCAAGTGATTTTTCACGTACAGAGTAATTCTTATTTCAGAAACAAAAGACATGCTTAGTTCTTATACAGATGAAAAAAAAATTATTTATTTACTCCTGATTTGGAGTAAAATAAGATATTTTGACAGCAAATATTGACCAAAGTCATTTTGTTGGTATATCACATGCAAATAATTTTCTTGCTTTAAATAATGGTCCATCATTACCTCAAATCAAATTATCCCATAACTCTCGTTTACAAAAAGAGCACATGGGGTTTCTAATCTGACCAAGCTGCATTTTTACTAAGGTTCAGATGTTCTGATCAGTACAGCTTGTTTAAAGAATTTAGATGTATAAGAAGGTGGTTGGATCTCACCAAGGCGAATGACCGATACTTGAGATGAGAGGCTGTACCCTCCAGATGCAGCTTTATCTGAAGTGGGACCTGTTCCAATATATCAGTCCATCTGCATTAAGACATTTGAGGAACATTGAGTGATCTGAGTAATTCAACCACTGACGCATACTTTCATCCACCTGTACGTATAATCAGTATAGGAAAAAAAAAACAGGGAAAGGAATGTGAGGGTCTATAACAAATATTATACACTAATACAATAACAGTACTGTATATACATATACTCTATATACAAATATACATTTACTGTGTAAGAAATTATAACCATATTACAGATAACTACACTTACATGCTCATTCAACTTTAATATTTTTCAGTATGATTTAGGAGAAGGTTATTGATTTTGAGAAATGGTAGAGGACTCTAATATATTTATATATATATACACTTTCACCTCCAATGGTTTTATTTGATCTTGCACTTAAATAAATTACTACATAGGAAATCCACCTGGGATTTGCTCTGACTTCCTTCATCTGCTTCACTCCTCTCCAGAGAGTATGACCCTTTTACACAACTACTAATCATTTCAGTGTTGCCGCTTTGAAGCCTTAATGATCGTATAATGCCAAGATCAATATGTAAGTAGCAGTACTTTTTCATCTGTAAAATTAAAGTCTTAAATAGAGAGTGAAAGAAAAGAGCATCTTTGGTTGGAATAATATTACAGGCCATTTTTGTAAAGCACCTTTGTTTCACTATTAAAATGGTTAATAATTTTTAGGATGTTTTACACTACAAACTTCAATCAGAAACCAACAGTCAAGGACACAGTCCGATAATTATGTTTATTTACAAAATCACTGGGACAAAGTCCTGTTTATGTCATCCAACTTTCCATGCAGTCTGCTTCCAAGGGTTGGACAGTGATGTTGATGCCCCCCCCCCCCCCTCCTTTTAACTAGATGCTGGATTTTTGCCTGGACCAATTCCTTCGTCCCTCTAAGTTTGGCCTTTTTCTAGCTTGATGCAAGTGTGTCCAGCACCCACGTGTTCTCATGGCTACAGCCCCAACAAAGTTATGGTGTTACTTTAAAAAGTGAACTTGTGATCTTTTACTGCCATTGCAGCCAACCATTGGTGCCCAAAGTGCACTTTTATTCCTTCCACTCGACCTTCATGCTCTTTGCTACTCAGACTCACTACTGTGTTCATCTCCGCACATTGACCTGTAAACCACATTGACATTATAGAGGATTCATAAATTAGGCTGGACCTTTAGAAACAAGAAGAGCTCATGTTAGCAGCAGCAGGCTTTATGTGCTGTGCTTGTGGTATTTTTAAGAGTGCCATCAAACTACTTCTCAAAGCTCTTATCTGGCTTTTCTGCGACTGCCAGAATGTCTTTTTTTGTCTGAACTGGATGTTGTTTGGCCCAACTTATTCAAGCCAACTTATTGACTTATTCAAGTGCAAGATTCTAGACTTTTTATTTTTCTCCATCAATATACTATTTACCTAATATACTGTGTATTAGATGATTTTTTGGTAAATTATGAAGATCTCCTCTATGCTGAAGATAATACAAAACTGTGGTTCTTGGACATTTCCTTGAATGAGTATATAGAGGAATGAAACCTTTTTCCTCTATTTTTCAATGATTTCTGCTCATTCTACCATATGACCCTTAAAAGCCTTGTTATAAGTAACAGGTAGTTCTTATACACTCAGTAGTAAATCTTGTCTGGTCTTGGATCAGATATGGTCCTAGATTTTTTTAATGATGTCTGTAGCTTCATCTGTCCTTGGGTCAGTTATATCAAGCTCTAGTTCTGGATGTTGAAGGCTGGGAGTTCCTCCAATCTCCCATTTTTGCTCAGCTAATGAACAACTGTGAGTCCTCCTGAGGTGAGATTTGATTTCCTGCTTTTGGTACAGCAGTGTCATTTAAACTCTTAGCAGGATAGAGACTTGCTGAGATGCCTGAGGTCTAACCTTATGGTTTTTATTCACTGCTACTTCCATGTCTGGATGTTTGGGTACTGGTATATTGTTAAACCCTCACAGGCAATGACATAAAGTGTCTGTAAGGGCCTTCAATTTCTAGTTTATTCTACCCAAGACTCTTTGTTGTTATGCTTAATTTGACTGCCATACTGAGTTATTCGTATTTCCTCTGCTGCACAATATGTGGTGTGTGAAGGACATGCAGACGAACAGAAAATGGAAGGAAGCACACACAGGTCTCCAACTAAATAGTTAAATAAAAGTAACAATGACAAAACTGAACATAAACGTGCACAAACTATAACTAAAGAAGCCATGTAACATAACAATGACCGATAAGGGTCATAAAACAGAACTGGGCTTAAATACAGAGAAACATCATGACTACCCTCAGGTGGAGAACTTACTAGTAGATGATGTACACCACCTGAGGGAGGTGTCAGCAACACAATACTATTGTGATTAACAAATAACAACAAACAGTCCATTCACTGCCGCTGCTGCTGGTGGCCACTGGTAGGGGGTCCTCTGTGACAACTAAGATGTTAAAATATCATGAGAACATAGTCTTAGGGTAACAAGAGCATTTATACTGTATTGTCTAAAGATTGTCAAAAATAAAATATATCATAACTATTTTTTCAGGGGTGTTCTCTTTGGAGGGCAAACAAATGTCAATAATATAGCTTCAAATAAAAAAAAATGACAAAATTGTCAGAAACATGAAAAAAATCTAAATGGGATATTTCCTAACAAGCATCACAGACACAGTTAGGATGCAGTTAAAACACAGTTAGGATTAACCATTAAAGAACTCAGATAATACAGGTGAATATAAGCACATATAGGTCACATCAGACCTTATATCTTCAAGGTTGGGGTTTCATTCAACAATGTCCTATACAGTATTCTATTTGTTATTATTAATTATTAACCATCACAAGAACCATTTTCTCACATGTTACAAAAGGATCCCATTAGAAAATGGCTGCAAATACTAATTTAACATAACTGAAGCACCCCTCCTTATGCTGCCTTTGTGTACTAATGTTAAAGTTGCAATCTACTGTTGCAATACTATAAACAGATTGGGAAAAAATGGACACTAATGATTTCTGAGATAAAGTACAACTCTAAAAACATAAATTGTGTCTAAAGAGAAATAAGACAAGTTTGCCTACAAAAATATGCTAATTTTCAGTATAAACCTTCTTCAGACATAACTCATTATTACCAATAAACCTAACAAATAATTTGTATTATTTTCAAGCAGTACTACTTTCCTTTAGAAACCATCTAAGCAGAGCTGCAGTTGACCAAACAGATTTGGTGTGTTGACCAATCCCAACGCACTAGGCTCAACGGAAGGTGGTGCTTAAAGACATGGGTTCTCTATTGGATTGTTTCAGACGGAGAGTGAATAAAGAAGTATTGGAAAAACAATGAAGAGTTCTAGTCTTCAAATCTGTTCTAGTGCACTCCAGAAATAAAATCTAGCATTAAAAAATAGCGTTTTTTAAAGAATTCACTGACTTCATTCAAAGGCCATCACAGCAGGAAAAGCTCAGTGGTTAAGGTCCTCAACTAGTAATCTGATGATTGCTATTTCTAGGTCCACTTCTGCCACGTTACCACTGTTGGAATATGGAGTATAAGGTTCTGCCACCTCAATTACTCAAGATGTATTCAGTCACAATTGTAATCTGCTTCACATAGAAGTGCTGTAAATACATTAACTCTGCATACTGTCCACAACTCCTTGCATGAAATTTGCAAAGGCTTTCTACCTCAACAAAAACATTACAGTTTTGGTGCAGTATGGTTTGGGTACATTCAAGCTACCTCAAGTCAGCAGAGGCATTAGTTATTCATTAAAAGCAAAGCAGACTAAAGACTTTGTATTGAAGCAACTTGTGAATGTCAATCAGCATCAGTAATAATTTTACGCTTAGACGTTGATCACATTATATGATTTATGTAAATAATTGGTTGTACCAATGTGACCAATGGGGGGTTCACTTTTCCCCCTGCCTATTCATCCCTGTTGCTATAGTAACCACCATCCAGCCTGTTTATTAAGGAGGAGTCATGTATAATTGATCCACTAATGCACTGCCTCACAGGCACTGGTTGGAAGTCTTTTGTTTCCAGGTCATATTCAGGGTCCAGATATTTACATAAAAAGCATCACATTTGCTCAAACCACTCATTATTGGTAATTTCCCTTCTTATCCACCGGTGATGACTGCAGTGTAAACACAGATTTATAAACAGTAAATACTGCCTTGTTGGGGATTTATTACATTATGAGTTTTTGGCTTAAGATGTTTAGTCAGGGTAGCAATTGAAAACAGTGCCTTGAGTAAGCAATTAGTTCTGCTTTCCTGTTGTGAAAACAATTTGTCTTATAGGCAGCACTGTGCTTGAGAAATGACATCTGACAGCTACCTTTGTACCATAAATAAATGAAACTCACTAAGAATGAAGTATTTCAGCTATGCTAAACCCTGATGTACAAAAATGGAGCATAATTAGGCATGAATAGATATAACTTGGCAGTGCTGACATTTGTGGATTTATATTTGCAGAACTATTCAGTTTTTCACAACATTATGAATTCTAAATCCAGAACCAGAAACACAATTTGCTCTTATGTTGCTTGAATTAATTTTTAAAGATGAGACTGGACAAATAAAAATGCAAATTGTACATTGTTGAATGACCCTTAAGGCTTAGAACCAAAACACCGTTGAGGTGCTGGAGATGTATTTACTCCATAATATCATGCAATTTTAGATGACCACTGTTTTTATTTTTTGCTATAGATGCCTGTGGTAGGACATACAATCAATCAAAGACCCGAAACCCCAAATTTCTAAATTTGACTCAATATTTTATTCCCATTAAAGATTCTAGACTATTTCCATGTTGAGTGTCCACCGTACAAGACTCCAATCATAAAAAATGAGTCAATTATGGAATATTCACACTAACACAATCACAGTTCTTGTTAAGAGCAATTTTACATTGACCCAGGTCCTCTTCTTGTTTGGTTACACTATTATACGAGCAACACTTTCTTATAATAGTGCGAGAGGGACCTGGGTCAACGTAACAAAACTGCTCTACACAAAGACTGATGTGTTAGTTCGAATATTCCAGACTTTGCCATACCGTAGCTGGCCTGTTCCCTTTGTTCTTCTTTTGCTTCATCTTAGAAGACAGTAGTCATTCCGTTATGTCTCTAGAAAGCTACAGATTTGTTACATGAACTCAGAGAGAATCTGCAGCATTAATTTAGTAAAGCTCTCCAGCACATTCACTTTTCTTTGGTTTGTTCAACAATTGTTGCCCCTTATCCCATAAACCACTGAACCAAGTTTGACCCATTTTTTTTCAATAAACGACACATTTACTCTTTGAAAACACAACCTTCTGCTGAGTACCATAATCCTATGATAATCATACAGGGCTTTGAACAGAGGTCTGTATTGCACAGCAGCTAACACTGCTGATTTTTGGTCTCTTGAGTGATAATTGACTAAGCAGTTTGTACCATATCGCTGGCCTGCAAGTTTGATTTCTAGTGATGCTACAGACGTTCTTGAAGGCCCCCTGCCCTCGGGTCAAGGTGTCTAACTGTTGTTTCAGAGCATCTCTGGTAGGCATGTATTATGTCATGTCTGTAGAACTGGGAGTATAGTCACCTATCCAATGGACAGCACTTATCTCAGGCTGGTGGGCATTCATTAGTTCATTAGGGGAGACCTAAACATCAGTGCACCACTGGTAATAACCAACCCTGAATGTGAAAATGAAAAAAAATGACTAAAATGACTGGTGTAAATAAGTGATCAAATAATTGGTCAGAAATATAGAGATTCTCTCCTAATTTGAGCAAAGATGTTATTATAAGTAGCATGTAGTGCATTTACTGTACTCTGTTTTCACACCAAAATAAACAACAACAAAATAATAGTAATAAAATGATCACAGATGAGCAAATTATTAACCTGTGGCTGTATCTAAAAATAATAAACTGTTATCAGTTTCATAGAGTAAATATACTACTTAACCTTAACCTTAAGGCTTTACTATGTACAATTCCTTCTGATTCTGCAAATGAGAAGTTGCCATTTTATATGCGGAGAGATAGGAAGGAATGACAAATAACTCTGAATGGTCCTTGAAGCTCTGGCCAGTTGTTTGGGACCACTGCTCCATACTACCTGCCCATGCACATCTCAGTCCAAGATGGTCTGAGCCAAGATGATTAACCAAACAAACATCAGAAAACCTGTCCCACAAACCCACTGTATGACTTCTGGAACAGTAGTTTGGGGAAGCTTGGTGGTTTCCTGAAGCTGAAGTTTCTCACAGTTATGAGTTGTTTTAATGTAATATTAAAACATGGAAAAAATATTTATGCATAGCAAGAACTGAGGTCCTGTTGTATGATGCTTCTACAACCTTCTACAATCCTCCAAGGACTAATTGCAAAGAGCAAAATCTGTACTGGGCCACTGTCATCGTCTTGCAGCTGTTGGTGGAGAACGACTGGTGCAGCATTAGCTAAATGGGTAATTAACTGCTGTAACCTACCTATGTAAGGGAGACCTGTTGACTGATCTCTTTACCACAGAGTGTTAACAGCTATTCGGTGCCCTGAAATGGGTGTTTTAACCTTCCCTTCACTTGCTAAGTCATGGATTACGCTGGAATGAAGCAGTTTAAACATCTGCATTGTGCAGTGTGTTAAGAGTACTGTGCAGAAGGGACAGAGAGCATGTTAGTTAAGTGCTTTGAGCCTTTTTATTACCTCGGCTTTAGACAATATACAACAATCTAAGTGGATTATACTTAAAAAAAACATTTGTAGTTACAGTAAAAGGGCATAAATTAAATTGCTACTTAAAACAGGGAGCTGTATACATTAGAAACAAGGAGGTGCAGCAAACACTGTTAGGACGAGTTTCCCCAAATTAGTTCAGATTTATCTCTTGAAATTATTTTATATTGTCCATGTGGAGCATCCAGATCTAGGCCGTATCTATGGCCAGAAACACATTCCATTAAACTATTTGTATCCTGGAAGTTTGAATATAATGCCAAAAGTTATGCAAATTACAGGCCAATGACTTGGCACTCTGACATCAGCTGTCATGGTTGCATGTATCAGCCCTGCTACTACATGCAAAGCATCAAAGACAAGTACGAATTTCTGTCATGAAGCACAAGATAGCAGGTTGAATTATTAATTATACATCAGTGGTACATGAGTGGATAATTGTAGATGGCACATTGTGATAAATGTCTTGTAACTAAATGCAGGGTGTAATGTCCTCATCTTCTGAAAACCACAATTACACTTCATTTACATGTGGAATTATAATCATGCAAAATATAAAACAATATTATTAACATTTTTAATCATTGATTTGCAAAACCTAAAGTAATATTAATATTCAAGGTCTCATAAATCATTTTAACATTTTGTAACAGCTTCTTGATTCTGTTCCACTGTTCCACTGTTTCACTCTTAGCTCTTAATCTTTTGATGTTACTGTTTTAATACAAGGTGCAAAAATACACAGCTGGACCAAAACATTTTAAACAGTGAACTAGAACATGGACCAGTGGGCTCCCTTCTCAAGAATTTATTTGAAATGAGCCAACAACTCTGATACATTGTTACTCTTAATACTTCTGTTTTTTTCAGTTATCATAACAGTTTTCAGAAAATGTTTTCAAGCATATAAATATAAAACTATGTAAATATACTGTTTATAGGTATAGATCTCAATCACAGTATTCCCAATTATGTTTACCTAAATTAACATTGACAATTCACTCAATTTATTGGTAAAATTGGTGCATTAAACGTTTCTCTGTGTATTGTAAGTCTCTACAGCCCTTCTCTTGACAGCACTCAGTACATTAACCATCATCCAGCTCTTCCTCAACAAGCACTTCCACACCACAAAATACTCTCAGCCCAAGCTTCTGCAAGACTGCTGTGCCTGATTTTCTGGTACCTGTGCACAATCCAGTAACATTGTGTAGTGAATGCTGAGGTAATCAAACAAGCAGGACTCAAGCATTAACAAACTGAAACAAGGTAGGCTAGACAAAGCAAAATCTGGGAGAGGAACAATAGCATCGAAGCATATTAGTAAGAGAGGAAAGACTTCTTGAACATACTCTGACATGTGAGAGTGTTTTAAAGCTTGCACTAATGACATGAAATGAGAATCTGGTGTGGTGAAACCAGGAATATTTAATTAAGGCGCAAAACCAACTGCTGATTGGCTGATGTAAGAATAGGTGACAGCAAACATGTGATAAGTCTTTATTTACATAAATTACATACAATTAACATTTTTTTGTATAAAAAATAAGCACTATGTATGCATGGATCTACACACAAAAAAGATCAACACCATATTAGATAAAAACTTTATGACTGCTTTGAGTAAAAGAATGCTAATTTCTCACAGTGTGATGAATGAGTGAAAGATAACTATCAAATAGATGTCAGCTGAGTGATTGTGAGCATGACACTCTAAACCTTGATATTCAAAATGCTGAAATTCCATTAAATTGCTGAAATAGTTGATCCCAATAACCCATATGAATAGTTACATTTTACTTTATGCAGACATATTGACCCCTCCAATCAATTCTACATTAAAATGTTTCACTTGGTCTTTATTTGATGTCATTTGACCTGGGGGTCATCATATATGAGAAAAAAACAAATTTGTTTCCAGTTGTCTCTTTTAAATTTGTCTACAGTTTGCCAGGCATAGCACATCAGACAAGGCATGAACATCTGAAAAAAGATCCAAACAAATCTTCCAGGACTGAATTTGGTCCGCAATCCACAGTTTGGATGGCAGTGGTTTAAAACTGGAGCTAAGATGAAAGCCACAAAGGGAACTCTTGGAAACCCTGAAAAGACTTGGCAACTCTTAACACAGAAAATAAGGTGGCCTGGGGATGGACACTTCACAGCCTTTTATTAGACACAATTATAGCTGGACACACATGGCTTACACTGATCATATGCTCTTAAATGCCCTTGTATGTTGACTTGTACAATTTCTGCACTTTTAGCAATTTTCTGCCAATAAGCCCCATCAATGAAAAGGGTATATTTAGAGAACAGAGACGTATGACATAAAATCAATGGCTTTCTAAACAGACCCATGACTTATATGTTCCAAACTGCTAAGTCTGAGCGTAGTGGGACTGAGAAGTTCAGCAAAGTTCAGCATGTCATTGAGGTAACGATGGAAAGCTGGAACATGGTAAAACCAGGTCAGGCTGCACAAGGTTCATTGTATCCCAGACTGAAAGTGGTGGATGTAGACGGCTTGAGTGTAAAGAGGGCTTCTAATAACTGGACATAACTTTCTCTCCCCCTTTTCATTTGAACCAGTTGAACAATGGGAGATGCTGATTTGTGAGTGATGCTGAACTGAAGAGGGATGCACTGGGACACAGGATGTCCCAGAAAAGAATCCAGAACTGATTGCACAACTGATTGTGGGTGAGAATTTTTTTGGTCTCAGCACTTATCCATGATCCATCCACAATAGGAGGTAAATACATGGGATGAGGTGGACATCATGGGCCTGCTGGGATGACATTTTCCATCCGTCATCCTGGATAAAGGCAAAAATCTGATGATTTCTGTATTCTCTGTAAAATCATGGCATACCTGTGTGGATTTTTCAGAAGCTTTTGACATTGAGTTTAAAGGCACAACAATGGCAACCCTCCTTTAAATAGCTGATTTTTAATATCTATCTATCTATCTATCTATCTATCTATCTATCTATCTATCTATCTATCTATCTATCTGCATTCAAGTCAGTGCTCAGTCTTAAAAAAATTCTCTCCTTGCACAAAGCATATTGATTACTGCCTTTCTCGAATATGAGACCGAATTCAATTAAACATTCGATGCATC
>JAOYMR010000005.1:8401313-8414240 GCA_025802075.1 Tenebrosternarchus preto
TTAACACCAATAACTTGCAGGTATCTGAAAGTGTTCTCTAATTTTGATCAGTGTTCTTTTTCAATTATATCATTTAATTTTTATGCTGTGCTTTAGAATATATGTAATTTAGGAAATAAGGTTAATATACTGCTATTTCACTACTGATAGGATAATTTCACATAGGACTACACACTGACCTTGACATTAAGGAAATTGTGTGTTCTCTAATTTTGATCTCCAGTTTGCGCACGCACACACACACACACACACACACACACACACTCTCTCTCCCTCCCAGTGGATGATGTGCTGGGAGATATCCTCCCAGACCTGGATAAGGGCATCTGGATAAGCGCATCAGTAAAGGATCTCCTCCCAGTCCTGGATAAGGCAATCAGGGAGCTCCTGGACAGTTGGTGGCACTACTTGGTGTTGCTGGATGCACCGATATATGATGTCCCAGAAGTTCTCAGTTGAATTCGGGTCTGGGGGACCTGAATGCCAGTCAGTGGTCTCAATGCACCATCATCCGGGAACTGCCCTTGCACTCTGGGTACATGAGGCAGGGCATAATTCTGCACCAGGAGGAACCCAGGACACACTGCACCAGAATAAGTGGTGAGGATTTCACCCTGGTAACAAACAGTACCCTGATGCTGTCAGATATCACATGGAGGATTGTGTGACCCTCCAAGGATGTGCATCCCCAGACCATCACTGACCCACCACCATTACATTCAATAACCCTAACCCTTCTCCATCTACAGACTCTTTCATGTCTGTCTGTACTCAGCATAGACCTGCTGTCATCTGTGAAGAGGACATGGCACCAGTGTGGAATTTGCCAGTTCTGGTGTTGCCTGGCAAATGCCAGTCGAGCTGCTTGGTCCTCAGCTATCAGCACAGGTCCCACTAGAGGGCGCCAGACCCTCATGTTCCCATCCTGCAGTCTGGTCAGAAACATGCACACCAGTAGCCTGATGGAGGTCATTCTGTAGGCCTCTGGCAGTGCTCCAAGTTCCTTCTCACACAGAGACGCAGATACCAGTCCTGCTGTCCCCCAGTGTAATGTCCAGTGTCCTGCTGAACCCCTGTGTAATGTCCAGTGTCCTGCTGTCTCCTCCATGATCTTCAGACTGTGCAGTGAGACACAGCAAACCTCACAATGGCACACATGGATGTGCTGTCCTGGAGTAGCAGGACCACCTGTGCAAACTGAATGGGCTGTAGGTACCAGCAGTAATAAGGACATTAGCAAAATCCTAAACTACAGTAGAGAACAGTCAGTAAGGAAGGATAAAGAGAGAGTAACTGTCTGTGGCCACCACTTGCAAAACCTTCCTTTTGGGGCTTTGTCCTGTTGCTGCCTCTCCAGTCTACTTGTCACTTTAATTTGCACCAGAGTGGGTAAAATTAATTCATAATTTCTTATGCTTCCAAACTGGACATATTGATAATGCCTGAAGTTTAAATGACCTGGTATTTACACATAGGCCTATGTATACACACACATACACAATGCACAACCACTGCCTGATCAACCCCCAGTATTTATAAAGGAGTAGTTATTTATAGAGGGATAGTTATTGATACAGGGTTAGGGGGTGACCTGCCCCAACCTTTCTGTTTTTGATGTCTACATACTGTTCAGCCTCTTGATGGGGCAACAGAACCAACATTGGTGTAGCAATGAGCACAGACCTACACTACCACTAACCCTTAACCCTACACTACCCTAATGCAGAGTGAAGATTAAAAAAAACATTCCAAAAATACGTTACTATTAAAAAAGCAGAAATTGTTATATTTTGCTGTATTCAAACATTGTGTTTTTGAGTCGAGTAGAACCACACTCACACAGTGTCTGAACCAGTTTTTTCAGGCTCAGTGTGGTTCTTTGAGCAGCACAGGCACAGTGAGGAAATCCTCAGCCAGAATGACACGTGTGCACGAGCCCTGCAGGGCGAGTTCCGCCTGCACCTTCAGCTGGCCGACGTCGTCCCCTCCACCTTCACTCCGTTCCCGTCCCTCCTGCTGTTTCTCTGCCCCTCCTCCCTCACGCCGTTCTCCATTTGGTCTGTAGCGCTGGCTGAAGTGATGCAGCACCAGAGTGCGTACTCCACAGGTCAGCGCCACTGCTGCAGCCATGCTGGGAGTACTGTGTCCATGTTCTACTGCCTTCTCCTGCTGGCCGTCCTCCAGTGTGGCCTCATGCACCAGTACATCTGCCCCCTGACACGCTGTCCTGCCCCCTGTGCCCACCAGCGCATTGCAGTCGCCAAACACACACACTTTCCTGCCGTGCTGCGCAGGCTCCAGCACCTCCGCTGGGTGCAGCATGCGTCCACTGTCCAGGGTAATGCTCTGCCCACTCTTCAGACGTCCATATAAAGGTCCTGGCTTCACCCCTGTAGCACAGAGAACCAGGATTATCACAACAATCAGCACACAGCTTGAACCTGGTACTTTAACCAATCAGCACACAACTTGACCCCAGTACTGTTACCTAGTTCTTTCAATAAGTCGACCCTTAGACGGCCTGGCCTCTCTCTCTCCTGCACTGCAAACCCAAACGAAGGCACTCTGTGGTAGAGCCTGAATGCCTGTACCACAAACTGCTGGTCATTGATGAGGGTGTAGCAGTCAGAGTCTGGGTCCAGACGTATGGTCCTGCCAGGCCGTTCCTGTGGGTGGAGCTGTGGGCTACTGATGGAGAGCTCAGCGTGGAGGTGTCCAGAGCAGGGACTCTGCTCTCTGCCTGGCTCCAGCTCGTGTACAGCATACGAGAACAACAGCTCAGAGCTGGAGACCTGCAATGCTACGCGCAGGAAGTTTCTCAGGCCCTGCGGTCCAAATATTTCTATAGACGGCCCCTCTGAGCCACTCTGGGGAGAACAGCTCAAACTCAATGTGCACAGTAACCCTGGCAGACCAAAGAAGTGATCACCATGGAGATGAGATATAAAAACTTTGGTGATCTTACCTGAGGAGGAAGAAATGGTTCAGTTAGTTTTTTCCATTAAACAAGAAAATCTAACTCAGCGCTCATTAAAACACATTACTTAAAAATGCACAGATCAAAAGAAAGCCCTCCATTGTGAGTAGGGGTTACGGTGAGGGTTAGTATCAGGATTATGGCTATGGTTAGAATTTGCTTCCATACATTGTGACAGGGACATTCTTGGCTGTTGGGTTAGTTTGACCAAAATTCTGCACTTGGATAAAATGATTTAATTAAAACACGTGCAAAAGAACCCAAACTCCAACACCCGCTTAAGAACCCTAACACCCGTAGAAGAACCCCAACACCCACAGAAGAACCCTAACCCTAACACTCGTTTGAGATCTGCAGTAACAGTAACAGTACTGCAGAAGTCAATGTTGCAATAAAGGCTGTAATGATATATTGTATAGACTGAGCTCCTGTTGGTTAATACAGAGACTATGTAAGGGTGAGTGGATTATACACATATCTTGCAGATTTTGCTGTTGCCACTTCCCTGATGCCTAACCCTAAACCATATGCCCAGTCTAAATCTCAGTCTGTAGACCTGTGGATGCAGGTCTTATGACTTTGAGCAAATGTTCTGTGATGCTTACTGAAGTTGTTAAACCTGAGAGACAGCATGACTGCGAGTGTAGACACAGTGTGAGGACACATCATCTTACCCCACTAATAATGCTATAAACCGGAAACGTCAGCGAAATGTGAGAACAATGTGAGAACACTAATGATGGGTAATGATGGGTAGAATGATTCAAAACAACTGATGTGTCAAAATTATTTTGTGAAAACTTTTTAAATCACGTGTCTCCTCAGTATTCTGTCGCTGTATAAAATGTGTTATAAAAAGCGTATAGTAATGAGCTCGAGTTCACATCATACAGTACGGAGGAGCAGGTTACAGGGCACTAACCTTACAGATCACATCATACAGTACGGAGGAGCAGGTTACAGGGCACTAACATTACATATCATATCATACAGTACGGAGGAGCAGGTTACAGGGCCTTACATTTCAAATTCCACTACAGAAATACACTTCTGAAGTTACTGTGAAGTTGAAAGACTGAATAATGAGTGAATCAAATTTGAGTTTTAAATCCAATTTCCGTTCAGCACAGGTTTATAGACTGAAAGCTTAATGCGCCCATCATCGTTAAAAACGTGTTTGTGCGATATGACATTTTTAAACAGATTTGGGGTAAAACACTCCGTTCATCCGTTCAGCAACGAATTGTGTTCATAAAATCCCTAGTCGCAAACAGGGTTAGTCCGGAATGGCAGTACGGATACAAAAAGAAGGGAAATACGACTTCGGACTGAATTAACAAAAGATTTCTACGTAATGCAAACACAAATCAGTTCACCAGTTGCTGGTATTAGTTTCCTTATCCACAGAAGTACCATAAGATAATCATTATATATAATAAAAACACATTTAGGCTCACTAGCTTTAACACGACTCTTCATCAGCTGGGTTTGGGTTCCTTCCCCGCAATCGAAAAGCCAACACTCGCCCTCCGTCCTTAGCACGAGCGCCGAAGCGCCGCGATGTGGAGACGGAAACGCGGAACCGGTTCCAAGAAAAGTTATATCCATAGACATGATGGGCTACAACCACAGCGTGAACACGGGTACTGAACCAACAGCACGTCGCTCCTCGCCTGAACAAGTCAGCAAGATGGTCTGTTAAAACAAAGCGACGCAGTCGTTGTTTGACTAATCGTGTCTGGAACGCTAGTTATTTAGGACTAGTTTGACACGATATGGATCACCTTAAATCTCGCGAGATATCACTTGTTACAGTAATTCGGATTAAGGCATTTATGAAATAAGAACCGTTTGTTTATATCGGTGTATATTTTTAAATTGTACCACAATTTCAGTAACTTGTAGGGCTATTTCCATGTGCACAAAAAGACTAACACGCATCGGTACAAACCTTTATTCTACATTTGGACCAGCGAACATGGGGAGTTGCGAAGGCAACACTGCGTAGCAACGAAAATAATAGCCATAATTACTAGTACAGGATCAATAAAAAAAAATTCATCAAACAGCACAAAACAATCTGTTACACTCGAAGTGAACTCAGGCTACGGTTACACCTCCTTACTTAAAGTCACATGTGCTAATGACAGTCAATAGTAGTAAATGCCCCGATTACTGAGAGCTATCAAAATTTTATGTAATCATAAAAGAACAAGACCAAATCGGCGCAGACTTCATGTTTTGTTAGGTACGTAATGTAGCTAGGGTTAGGGTTAGGGTGGTTATGACGCAGTCCACATTCTTACTGGGTGAATATTACAGGGCGTCAATGCGTTCGCGAGATCAAAGAATCGCTTTAGTGTCGGATTATTACGTCTGCCATCTGTATACCAGAATGGGGAGTGTATAATAATCACTTGATTGATTGGTGAAATGTTGTCTGCCGTTGAGTATCCTAGATGACTAATGGCCACTCGCATTGGCATGGGATCGTATTTGTGGAGTTACATACATTTACAGTACACATGAACTTCAGGATAATACACAATACGGTTGAGGTCTTGGAGTGCTAATGTGAGGAGCGTATTCATACTGCATTAATCGAATATAAATGAAAATACCGAAATGCATTGCAATGTAATACAAAATGACTCAAATATAAAAACTAAGAATTGCAGTAAAAAGGGCAGTGTTCTCTCTTTTCTGTGGTTTGTTCTTTCTAGCTGGGTTGGAGCAGAAACTATAACTGAGGACCAGGGTTAAGGCTAGGACCAAGGTTTAGTCCATGATGGGACTGTGGGAGACTCCAGGCCAGTCATAAATTTCCGGCAGGAAGGAATCATAGTTGGTATTCCACACTTTTGATCGGACATAAGCTTCTTTATCCAGTGGTTCCGGGTACCGAAACGCCATTCCTTTCGTATACAAGTATTCTACCACCTACAAACACGCGCGCACACACACACGGTTGTGCACACACACACACACACACACACAAAAAAACAACAATCATGGAAACAAAGTATTAGGCTAACACTTCGTGTAACCCAACCTACACGACACCCTGAAACACTAAATCACACACAATTATACACACCCTGAAACACTACCCCCACACAATTGTACACACCCTGGAATCTTAACCCCAAACGATTATACCCACCTTGGAACCCTAAGCCCACATGATTATACACACCCTGGAACCCCATATGATCATATTTTGGAATAATTTTGAAAGCAACACACAAACACAAGCCTCTACTCACCTTTACAGCCATCTGCAGAGAAACGTCTCTAATGTTGGAGAGTGGTGGGTACAGTCTACCCTGACTTAAATCCTCATCTGTCAGCTGCTCTGCAAGAGTCTTCAGAACACGAGCATGAACGCACACACACACCCACATGCATACATACACAGGAAATTCTGTAATCACAGTGCTTAAATACATAGTACACCTGCATAGATCATTCTGAAACAACTACAACATTTCTTATCACACTTAAATGTCATGGATGTCCTTCTGCTGCACACATTGAGGTACTGAATAGCCAGTAGTTGTGTTTCTCCAGAGGGGAGATCTGGTCCCAGCTGTTTCTCAGAGACCATTATGCTTTCCAGTTCTGCTATAGCAGATAATACTGCAGGGTTAGGGTTAGCCTTAACACACACACACACACACACACACACACACACACACACACACTTGATTGACCTAGGGTTAGGGTTAGCCCTAACACTCACACACAGTTGACTTATCTAGGGTTAGGGTTAGCCCTAACACACACACACACACACACAGTTGACTGATCTAGGGTTAGGGTTAGCCCTAACACACACACACACAGTTGACTGATCTAGGGTTAGGGTTAGCCCTAACACACACACACACACACACACACACACACACACACACAGTTGATTGATCTAGGGTTAGGGTTAGCCCTAACACACACACAGTTGACTGATCTAGGGTTGGGGTTAGCCCTAACACACACACACACACACACACAGTTGATTGATCTAGGGTTAGGGTTAGCCCTAACACACACACACACACACACACACACACTTGATTGATCTAGGGTTAGGGTTAGCCCTTATACACACACACACGTTCATTAAGATGTGTTTACCTTGGCAGCTTCAAGGAAAACTGTATCACTGATATGTCTGACCCCACTCAGAATAACAGCTAGAGCCACACCTGAACAGACGTGTACACACACACACGAGAACAAACACACATGCACACAGAAAGGCACATTTTGTTGTGAAATATACAAACTCACCCACAAACGCACATGTGCTATTTTCTGCTATGGTGACTTAAACTTTCTCTTTTCATGTGCCTTTTATTGAAATTTTAGTTATTTATTATTTTTAATGTATATTTTATTTTTATTTTCATTTCTTTACATTTTTACTTTGATTATTTAAATTTCTTAATCTTTTGTTTATTTCCCCAAAAATAGTTAATTTCTGTGTGTAATTAATGTGTTTGTTATTTCTTGGCAGATTACAGATCTCGGGTTTTAATAAGCTTCTTCTAGTTATTCATGTGTAAAGTATAGCGTGTGTAACAATCTTTGTACAGTAGAGTATAGGGTGTGTAATAATATTATATGTAGTACAGTAGTGTGTGTAATATAGTAAAGTGCTGACCTGGGAATATGTAAGCATTGTTACCCTGACCCGGGATCAGAATACTACCATCTTCCAGAGTAACGGGACCAAACGGACTTCCACTGGCAAACAAACACCGACCCTGTAGAAATACACACACACACACACCCCATAATCACAGTAAATATGCTCACACACACCCCTTCTAAACACAAACACACACACACACAGTTGTGAACAAATACAGATGTTTGTAAGTAAACACAGATCTTGATACATACACACACACACACACAACCTCTTAGACACTCATAATGAACACTCATAATGAACACCTGATACACACAAACACAGATCCTGATGCATACATACATATACACACACAGTGCTGTGCAAAAGTCTTAGGCAACCATTAGATTTGTTGTATAATGTATAATGTGGTATAATGACATTATATAACACACACACACACATACATACCGTACATACATATATATATATATATACACACACACACACACACACACACACACACACATTATATATATAAAACACAATTTATTATATAAATTACAGTATTTCTCTCTTTATTAAAAAAGAAAAAACAGACACACACACACCCCCATTGTGGCAATAAGCACATTTAGAAGTCTTTAACAGAGACTGTCCTGAGGTGTTCTGAAGTATCTTTTGGTATATTATAACAGGCTTTAAGAGACTTGAAGAGAGCCTGGTTTCTATTATTGCTCAAGTGTAAGAGGAGGTCACAATAACTACTTGCCACTGTAGCCAAAAAAAGGTTTTGTTTTTTTTCTGATTTCTCTTCTGTTTTTCAACACTGCATAGAAATGTCCTATATTTTCTGGTTCTATTCTAATAAGGAGACTGAGAAGTAATTATATATGGTCATTATACCATTGATAAATCAATAAAACAATACACTTAATGGTTGCCTAAGACTTTTGCACAGTACTGTACATGCATATGTCCTTATACCTTATATATTTAAGTGTGTGTATATATATATGTACAGTATATACACATTATATTTACAGTGTATGTGTGTGTAGTAGATCTCTTTTAAGTCCAATCCAGAGGTAGATGTGAGCACCTCAGCAGTCTGTAGTGATGCAGAAAGAACGATCCTGTTTTCATATTCTAGAATCATCCCCTTCAGCAATTATCACAGTGAATGGGGCCCGTCGAAGGTAATTGCTTTGTTTTTCAATTATTTGGTGAGGCTCTAGTAATTTACTTCATTCTATGAAATATGCCAATTAGACATTTTAATTACAGTTTTCACTGTATCACTTCTCTCTGTCTCTGAAAGGATGTAATACTGCTATTAGCTACACGCAAAGAGAAAAAGGCTCACATTTCTCAAGCAGATTCAAATTGCAGAGACTGGCTTTTAGCTGTGCACTGTACACTTAAAATCTTATCGGCTAATAACAGACAAATGAATTCTGTATGTACTTCATCTGTAATTGTAGAAGAGGCCCAAACAACATTTCTGGATGCATCAGCAGGGCATAATGGCAGCAGGGCAAATAATGGTAACACACAATACATTTGTTTGAACATTTTTATGCAGATAATAAGCCTTTGTGTGCTGAGTGCCTCCCATTTGTTTTAGACACAGGTGGTCTACTATGCACTCGAGGTTTTACTGGGGGCTCTTTACGGAACCTTTTTTTTGTGTAAGGTTCAGATTTTATCTATCTTATTATTTATTTATTTATTTTTGCTGCTGTGTTACTCAATAAGAACAAACAAACAAAAAGGTCTAAAGGTGTTGGTGCCAGTCTTCTCCTTTCTCCCCTTCTCCAAGACAACCCCACATTTTTTCTCATTAACATATTTGTCCTTTTGTAGTCCTATTTGATTTCATTTCTAAGATAACTCCCCCCCCCACCCCACCAACAACAGTTGGACTCTGTTCTCCTTTCTTTCTGGGAGCACTTAGGAGTCTAAAACACAGACATCTGTCTTGAATATGGCCATCTCTGCCAACCAGCAAAGGGCATTGGAGAGTGTCATACATCTTGAGGAGAATCTGCAGAAGCTTTTGTCTATACCTACTGTAACACGGGACTGATGAATGGTTCCAATCGCCAGCTCCCAGTAATATATAAAGTCATCCCACAATGTACCTTTGCACTAAATTACGTTTCACTCAATACGGCTTGACAGGTGCGGGTACTTCACTGGGTTCTTTTATTTCTCACAAGCATCAGATGGTCTCCATTTATCAGGGACCAACCACCTCCGCATTTCTTTTTTTTTTCCCTCTCTCACTCTCTATATTTTCCTTTTGTACATCAGCACTGAGGGGAAAAAAAAGCCAGAGAAACGAAATTGTTAGGGTCGCAGATTCTGCCAACGGAAAAAAAAACCCCACCAAAGAGGATGCTCGTTCGGTCCAAAAAAAAAAAAAAAATCCAAGTGGTGTGTATAAATTCTTGTTTCTTTGTTAACGTGGCGTGCTCACAGTGGAAGCGCTCGAGAGTGTGTTGGTGGCCCCGCGGATTCACCCCGGCGCAAAGCAGGAGGCCACAGCCAGCAGTTACGTGGGGATGTTATTTTATTGTCAGTGATGCATTAGCGGAAACTCAGGATTAATGAACACATAAACATGTCGGTAATCTCTGGAACCAGGTGATGGGGGGGATAAACTGTGTCTCTCGCCGCGAACCCTTTTAGAGCGTCCCTAACCAATTATATCCCCGGAGCCCACAGAGGGAAAGGCAAATCGCGAGTGTCCATTTGACTCCACTGCTTATACTCACGAGTGTTGGTGTATGTAAACCCACCTGACCCCGCAGCGCATTGTCATCTGTTTGATTTATTCGCCGATGTTTATAACGAGACATTTTGGGGAGATAAGGTATCATTTGTCTTTTGGATTGCTTTCTGGTTTTTAAACTGTCTATGGGAATATAAATGATCTCTCGCTCATATAATCACATGAAGAAAGGAATGATACTTCTCGTTTTGCCAGTTATCTTCTGGATACATAGTACACCTGGATCTGTAATTATGTAGTAACATGGTTACACAACAGCCAGTTTATGAGCTTTATATTTTCAGCTTCACAAAAGAAGATTCAATAAATGTAAACATGTTCTTAACACTCCCAGATAACATGTTCTTAACATTATCAGGTTCCCAGATTGTAGTTCTCTGTCATAACTACCCATATTCTTACTCTTAGGATTTGCCAAACAGACAATATCAGTGGAATCGCCACAAGTTTCACAGTCAAGAATTAAGTCTAGTCTTTAGACATAAATCTGGTCTCCTCAATAAACCCCCCCAGGTCCCAGTAGCTCACAGCTAACACTCTGACATGAGAAAATCCGCAGGTTGCAGCTACCACCACCCCCACCCACACCCACACACCACACCCACCCCCATGAAAAACTGTCCCGAGGGCTCCTATTAATCACACCAGTCATTAGGTTGGCCTGTCAAGCTGTGAGGCCCTGTGCACACTAACTGAAGGATTCGCTTTTAAGCTAAACAAATGTTAACATTATGTACATTTGACCAGCAGCCTGCCCAGGAAAAAAATAAATGTTGCCTAACTAAAGTTACTGCACTTACTTAAGACAGGCAAACGTTTTTGATGTGGTTTTGAACAAGAACTCTGTCAACAGTGTGTCAACAGCTTGGAAGTTGGAAGTTTGTTTTTTTCCTTGATGCATTAGAGCTGTAATTCCAGAAGAAAAGGCAGATTAGTTGCAGACCTTTCAGAGTATCTGTTTAGGCTTAATTATCAAGAATTTAAATATTTAAACTGCAGGAATGTAAAGTCAAATTAAAATAATTAAAATCAATACGTTTAAAGAAATTATGCAATATATTAACTTGTCTTTTTTCTTTCTTTTTTTCTCTAAATGTTTTGACACAATTTGACAGTTTTTCTTCCAAATATTAACAAATTATAAAATATAATTTATAAAAATGTTACAGAAGAAACAGAAACTATTCACTCATTAATCAGATTAACTAGGCCCGTTCTAGTAAGTTAATAAAAGAGACAATATCTCACAAAACCCAGCAGCCTTTTCATTTAAATATTTGACACCATTTTCAGAATTAAATTGTTGAACTCTACAATTCTGTGAGGTCATATTTGAAGTTTTACTCCATTTACTCTTGAGCCCTGTGTAGGTCTTCATCATGTCATGAGGTGCCTGGCCTTTCTGTTGAAGAATCTTTCTGAATGCTTGCACAAGGTGAAGACCCTCATGTGCTTCACTGATCTGTCAGCACTTCCTGTCCTTTAGGGAACCACAATACTTCAGGCTAAAAAGGTTTCAGTATCCTCCCAGGCCCCCCACTGGCCCCATTCTCTGTGCCAAACAGCCACAAGACTTGTTGTGTTGCTGTACCTGGCCTACCACCACAAATATTAGCATGGCCCCATGGCTACATGTGTGTGTGTGTGTGTGTGTGTGGACTCTAAAAATCTCTAGGGGTGGGGGGGTCGGGGGGAGGTGTCCCTAGAACTGAGCATAAAATCTGGTCACTGTAGTCCACAGCATCCTTCTTGTAGTCAAAGAATCACACATAGTAATGTACTCAAGTGTTACAAACAATCGTAAAAAGTAAATATTCAAATAAGGATATAGTAAACAATGTGGTATAATTGTTTTCAAAGTAGATCAATAGAAATGAAAAAAACAAAAAATAAATAAATAACAAAAAATAAATAAAAATGCTTGGTGTTGATCTGCAGTCTGGTAGGTCCTGGTTGTAATTCCTGTATATGGGTCAACAGATGTTACAGTAATCAGCTTACACCACTGCAGAAAGCCGAAACAAACCTGTATCTCAATGTTAACGAGTGTCCCTGGCACTGCTGCTCCTGTGCTAAATGAAAGTTTATTATTTAATCCTAACTGAGGGGTCAGGGCGTACAGAAGCCTGCGATGTTCTAAAACACCCCCCACGCACTCCTGTGAAAGACCACCCCAGCTTGCCATGGTTACACCCCTGCCCCTCTCTCCATTTGAGCATATGGTTATTTGCTAATCAGACAGGGCAGTGAAAAGTCTGCACTATCGAGGGTTCCTCTCCACTCCCAAAGCCTCTCGTCCCTTTCCCAGCTGGAGGGAGGGGGGGGGGGAGAACAGGTTTTTTTCATCTCTCCATCCTAACACAGACAGATCTAAGCAGATGACTGCAGGGGAAGGATGAGCCCTCTTATTCACTGCCATTAGAGTGGCGCTGAAGCGGAGTGTGTGTGTGTGTGTGTGTGTGTGTGTGTGTGTGTGTGTGTGTGCAGGTATGTGCTTTTCTGACCATACTGTTAAATACA
>JAOYMR010000005.1:8455072-8465349 GCA_025802075.1 Tenebrosternarchus preto
TGGTTTCGTAGTCTCTTTGAGCGTACAGACTGCTTGGTCTGCACTGTTCAGGCTGGTTTCGTAGTCTCTTTGAGCGTACAGACTGCTTGGTCTGCACTGTTCAGGCTGGTTTCGTAGTCTCTTTGAGCGTTCAGACTGCTTGGTCTGCACTGTTCAGGCTGGTTTCGTAGTCTCTTTGAGTGTACAGACTGCTTGGTCTGCACTGTTCAGGCTGGTTTCGTAGTCTCTTTGAGTGTACAGACTGCATTGACTACACTCAAAAGAGAGTTAATGGCAGTGACTACACTCAAAGAGCACAAGACCAAAGACCTCAGAAATGCTGTAGTTGACAAGAATGATTCCTTTTCATTGTGTGCATGTATTAGGTGGTGTAGATTAAAACATACCCTTGGGTTGAAGGCCAGGGTCTGTGGGTCACTGGGATCCACCACAGAGGGATATGGCTCAAAAATGACTACTTTCCTTGGGGACTCGAGAGCAGAACGGCACATGGAGACCAGCAAGTCGACAACCTGCAGTTAAGTTTGAAATTATTCAGAAAATCAGATGAATGCTGAAAGCAGTGGCTAACAGTGGTGTGTGTGTGTGTGTGTGTGTGTGTGTGTGTGTGTGTGTGTGTGTGTGTGAGAACAAAGCACATTTATAAGTCACAGTGAACAAGAGTGTCTGCTAAATGGCAACAATGGAAAAATGGATATGGAAATATTTTCTGAGGTACCTGGGCACCTGTGGCGATCTCATCAGCAGCTTCATTCATGACTCCTAGCGTTTGGAAGGCAAAGACACATAACTCTCTCTCACACACTGTGGGCTGCAAACACAAACATACACACACACACACCCACACAGTTACTTCACTACCAAAGTTATGAGGGCAAACCACAAGGTTTCAGTTTTAAAATCCTAAGCAAAAACCCTACTTTTTAGATTTGTAGTTTTTATTACATAAAATGCAGTGAAATGATTATTTGAAAAACAGAACAAATGCTCAAATAAAAGATCAAATAAAAAAACATTTCAAACATTTGAGCAAAAGGACTGTTACACATCACTGTCAACCATCCTTTTGTTCTCCAAAACATCAAGGGCATATTAAACACACACTAAACATGTGCTTGACTACATACTGTGTTAGAGCAGTTCTGACCTAAGTGTACAGTCCCCAGTTCAGGGCTTTAGTGACATTAGTGGAACCATTCATGCAAAAAAGGCGCCATATCAAGGGGAAGGCTGGGATGACTGTGACTGATAGGAGCTGTAAAAAATAATTCTTTTGGGGTCCGATGTAACATCTTTACTGCACTGTATTTATTCAACAGCAAAACATACACTCACTCTGAGCATGGGCCCATTTTGGAACACGTGAGGTTCATCACACACCACACAGAACTCATTCAGAACTGGGATCCTCTGCTCTGCATACTCCATTGTCTGTGATCGTAACGGAACAAAAATCATACGTTTACCACTAAAAGAACTCCAGCTGTTCATTGGATAAATGGTAATCCCATCCGCTATGCTGGTTTAGAATGTATGTGTGGTGGTCAGTATTCACCTGCACAAGAAAACCGCGATCTCTGGGTGGTATAGACTTTGCTCCATTGTTTGGCTAGTCAGCAACAAGAAAATAATTGTACAATTTATGACACTGCTGTAATTCAAAAAATGAGGAAGGCAATTTCTTTGCATAGTATAACTAAAGAGAAAAGTGGAAACGTTCTTTAAAAAGTCAAATATGACAAAACGGAGTAAATCAAACAGCTATTCCATTTTAATTTCCATTACTGCAGTTCAGCGATGCTAAATTCTGGGTTCTGGCTAAATTCTGAGCATCTCTCCAGCTCTAAAGCACCGTTCTGATTCCTGAAAAAATCTGGCAAGTCAGAGCAGCAAACCAGTGCTAAATGGTGAAGGGGAAGATGTAGGCCTGGACAACGCTACCGTACGTGAAGCAAGGGCTCCTCACCGGAGGTGTGGAGGACAGTGCCGGGGCCAGGATGCCGATGAGCCCTGAGGTAAGCGAGAGGCGGCGGCTCTCTCCGGCCGGCTCCTTGGGCCCCTCGCTCTTGCCCGCCTTGGAGCTGCTTGAGTAGGAGGGGCTGAGCAGACGGTGGTGGTGCCTCAGGCCGTCCAGCTCCTCGGCGCGAGCGCTGCCCGAGCACGAGCGGCTCAGGAGCCGGTGGCCCTTCGGCCCGCCCCCTCCATCAGCCCCGCCTCCCGCGGCAGCTCCGCCGGCCTCGCATCGGTGATCCGCGGGACCGGCGCGGGGAAGCAGGCGGTGCGGCCGGGGCCCCCCGCACTCCTCGGGCCTCGGGCCGGGCCTGGGCAGGAGTCGGCCGGGCGCTTTGAGGGCTGGCGGCGGCTCTGTGGACAGCGAGGGGCCCAGGAGCTTGCGCGGTTTGCCGGCGCAGCCGTCTGCCTCAGGCTTGGTCATGGCAGCACAGGTACGCCGGAGAAGGCGGTGAGGCTTGACCACGCCGTCAGGCTCAGGCTTCAGCTTCTTTTTGTTCTTCACGCAGCCAGGAGGCGGGTAGCTAGGGGACCTCCATCAGCACAAGCACAGATGGGTGTTAGAAAATGTACATTTCATATGGAGTTGAATTTCACAGATGTAAATTTTTTTTTTAAACCAAGCAATCATTTGCAGACTAATTACAGATCAAAACAGGCTTTGTGGTAAAACGTAAGATAATAAGATACAAAACATTATTCCACAAGACAGGAATCTTGACATAAATCAAGACATTGATTAATGAGAATCCCTGATGCATGTCAGAGCTAATTTCAGTTTCTCTGTAACTGTGGGGATAAAGCTTTTGTGGTCTAGACTGAATGAATTTAGAAGGACAGAACCGGTGAATATATTTCCCAGAATTGCCCTTGTATGATGCCTTTTACTGTGTTACAACACCATGACTGTGTTACAACACCTTCAAATCTCCTGCCCTGTAATCTAAGACCTAATCTAAGACCTAATTTGGGGATTCATTTAGTGTCTCCCAGTCCATATTTGCTCATGTCACAAACTGATCTTCCGAAGTGCCTTACATATTTCTCATTATGACAGTATATCCACCCCATGACCTTGGTGCCACTCCCTCCATCTCAGTATGTAATGAACAAGTTAATAAGCCTAGCCAATGTACTACTAAACCAGGTTCGAATCAAGCTCTCATCCTGGATGAGCCTGCATGTATTGGCTAAGAAGTGCACCAGCAACTAAACAAGAAACAAAGACTTCACCAGAACAGCAGGAAATATGCAAAAACAGTTGTTACGAAACGTAGTTCATTCTGTTTTCCACCGGAGGAGAATGAGCTCCAGCATAGCCATAGTGTAACGGCATGATGTAACAGCACTGTGGTGTAACAGCATTGTGGTGTAACAGCACTGCGAGGCAATAGTAGCTCACTGGTTAAGAGAGGACTTGACTAGTAATCAGAAGGTTGTTGGTTCAAAGGCCAAGTTGCCACTGTTGGGCCCCTGAGCAAAAGCCCTTAACCCTCAATTGCTCAAGATGTATTCAGTCACAGTTGTAAGTCGCTTTGGATAAAAGCGTCAGCCAAATGCTGTAAATGTATGGGTGTAACAGCACTGTGGTTTTACAAAACTGTTTTGTAACAGTACTATAGTGTAACAGCACTGTGGTGTAATAGCTGTTCTTACCTGCGAAGAGTGGAAAAGATGTGCAGGGGGGACTTCACCTTCTTGTCTGTCAGCTTTTTGCTATGCGGACGATTGAGCTTGTCTTTAGTATGCTGCTTCCACTGCTGTGTGACAAAGGTCTGCATTATCCTGGGAGGGAGATGAAAACGTGTGGAGAAGAGCGAGCCTTAAGTATGGGGTGTGGTTTAATAAACTACCACTAACAAGTTTATAGCTAGAAAACCAGAATAGAAAAAAAATCATACTTTTTCAGCTGATGACCCAGCCCAAACCTATCTTTTGTGGACACTTGAAATACATCAACGGTGGGAACTGCAAAAAGCACATAACAGTAGATCTGAGATATAGAGCCTAAAGCTTCACACACTGATCATCCCTGAGAGCAACAAGCATGCTATTTACATAAGATATTCCATTATATCAAATTAATCGCACGTGTGTGTGTGTGTGTGTGTGTGTGTGTGTGTGTGTGTGTGTGTTTGCGTCTGTGTGTCTGATTGTAAGTCGTAGAAAGAGAGAGGACTGACCAGGTCCATTCAGGTACTGCGTGAGAGAGCAGTGTAGGCGTACAATAACAGGTTCTGTTCGGATAACGTCCCAGGCAAGAGCAATTTCCTCCTGTGGACAAATAATTCTCACTGCTTTCTTACACTGCTGTGTACATTCACTCACTAAACAGGTCCAAGTCATTAAAAATCATTTTACAATAAAGTCTAAGGTACTAGAAAATGACATACTTACATCTAGGAAACTGACATCAATGTGCAGATCAATGTCTACATCATCAATTGCACCATATTCCCTAAAAGGTAATAAAATATAATCAGCAAGATTTATTCAGATCTTCTTATGATTTCTTCATATGATGAAGTCATACGTATAAACTATAGTGGTCTTTAATACAAAGCTTATAGAGATGATCATTAAAGCCATCCGATGATTTTAGAGCTCTGTTTTAGGATTACTTAATTAAGGATTACTTAATTAAGTTTATTGAATTAAGTTTACTTCCAGCATCCTACTCAACTGTCCAAAAATCATAGACAGTGCTGCACACACCTAGTCAGTAATAGGCAATGCATTATAAAGTGGCCTTTAGGTTATGGTGGAGGAATACAATTTCCTTTCAACAATTGCTCATTGCAGTATACACACATACACACACACATTCACAGATACACACACACACACATACACACACATTCACACACATACACACACATACACACACACACATTCACACATACACACACACACATACACACACACACATACACACACACGCACACACACACACACACACACTCGTGTGAGAGCCCAGCAAACTGATGACACGACTGTTTGATGTGTTTTTGGCGGCTCTCCCGAAGCACCATTCTCAGCAGCAGCACTAATGGACCCAGTGTCCCCGACTCTGACTGTGGACTAAAGTGGCGTCAGGCACAGGAAAGCGAGGCAGTGTTTCGCAGCTCTACGAGTCCACATGGGCAACCCAGAAATGCACCACGGGCCGAAAACGGAACGCTGAGGGAGGTTTAATTGTTCGTTGTATGTTCTCTGTGCTCAGACAGCTGTGACGTGTTCGTTCCCATGGCGCTAGTGCCATGTGGTTTTGCTTTTGTTTCAGTTTTTTCTTGTCTCTGCCTTGTCTTGTGGTTTGTTATACACCTTTCACTGTTTGGACCTGTGTCTCGTGTCCCCCAGTGTATCTCTTGTGGTTTGTTATACACCTTTCACTGTTTGGACCTGTGTCTCATGTCCCCCAGTGTATCTCTTGTGGTTTGTTATGCACCTTTCACTGTTTGGACCCGTCTCGTGTCCCCCAGTGTATCTCTTGTGTGTGTCTACTTCATGTCTTCCTGACTTGTTCTGCCAGACAATGAATTGTCCCTTGTCCCTTGCTTTTGTTTCCCTGTGGTTTTGCTAAATCTTATGTCATTATACTTTCTGGATATATGTGTGTCTCCTGGCTCTTCATTACTGCACTGGTAATAATAATAACAAATACTTAAGTGCCCTCAGTAAACATGACACTTCTCCACACTTTCCTCTGCTTAAGGGTGCAGCGAGTGAGAAACAGCCTGGTATGTTGTTTTTTTCAGTGAAAGTCTGACTCCTTTAACACAGCAACAAGATTTCAGACTTTTCCAACCCAAATGCTGCCTAAGAGAGAAGAACAATTCCCTTCGCACTGCTGAAACACGGCATTTGTACAGACTGTTTGTGGGGATTTCCCCACTGGATGTTGCCTACAAAGGGAATCCAGATAAGTTTTCTCTTTGCTGCCAGTATGTGACAGCACTCAATGGCTCAATGGTTTGTTTATCTTTAATCAGGGGAGTGCTCACCAGGACAGTTGGCGAACGGGCTAAGACTGTGCTCAGGGACGAGCTGGCAGAGACCTGCGAAGGTTTTCTTCTCCTGTAATTGAATTGTTTTGATGCACTACAGAGGGTGAGGGCCAGCTCTGGTTCTGCTGCTCCAGCACCACTGACCATGGTGCTGGCCAAACCGCCTCCACTGGCTGAGACCTCAGATTCCTCTGCTCAGTTCCTCACAGTCCCAACCTTCCCAGCTGTGCTGCCCACACTCCTGTTTGGTTGTTTTTGTTAGGGTTGTATGTCTCTGGGCTGAACTCCCCGTTAGACAGCCAGTCCTGTACTGGGGGGATCTGCTAGTTTTTGGTGGATGATCTTCCTTTTGCTTAAACTGCTTTTTCTACTCCAGGAGAAGGAAATTCAACCCAGTGTCACGGTGGCCGCCTCCCCTGTCTCGTTTCTGTGTGGGCGTGTGTGTCTGTGTGTACGTTGGTGTGTGGTGGGCTGAGTGCGTGTTGTAGTGTTCGTGAAGGTTCGGTAGCGTCCGTGAATGACTGTTAGTTTTCCTGAATGTTCGTGTTATTCGTTTCACCTGAGTCTTGTTAGGGTGTGTGTATGTCAGCGTGTGCATGTCACTGAGTCTTTGTCGGTCTTTGGTTCGTTCTTGTGAATGACTCGTCCGTGTGAATAGATCTTGGTAAGTGTTATCGTCCCTTTGTTTGACTGTGAACAATAAACGGTTTTCATCTGAACCTAACGCACGTTGGAGTCGTGTCGCTTTTTATAGCTCCTTACGCCTTCAGCGTGACACCCAGGACTTGTGGCATAGAGGACCCCAAACCCACGAGATCTTGACACTATATTGTGAGATTTTTGATGGACTCTCTGAAGACGCACCAACCTATTGTCTCCTGAACCCACCTGCCTCCTCTGGATTTTCCATTCCTATCCTGGATCTTGTTCCTGTCCCTGTGGCAGCTCCCGTTCCAGTCCCATTATATTTTTACGTTTGTGACATTCATCGGACGCTCTTATCCAGAGCAGCTTATATATTTATAAGTATGACAGCATGTGTACTACACGGCTATGGAACCCATGACATTGGTGTTACTAGCACCTGCTCTAACAGATGTCCTGACTCCTGTTCCAGCCCCAGCTCCTCTGCCCCTCACTCCCACATCAGTTCCTGATCTTCAACCCTGGTCTGGACCTGGAGAGTTCTGCTCCAGGTGCTGCTCCAGTCCCTGGCACTGACCCAGCTCGTATAGGCCCAATGGCTGAACTGGGGGAGCTGTTATGTCTTTACCCCTCTGGCCTCTGGTTCACCATATGGTCTTATTTTTGTTTCTGTGGCTTCTCGTCACAGCTCTGTCCTTCACTGTTTGTCTCATTTTCCCTAATTTTTCTATCTTACCTCATCCTCCTGCCTTTTTTGGATTGATCTTTCTGATTTTGAATTGATATTGTCATAATAAACATTAGGGCGTTATATCAATGTTATGTTTTAACAAATCCTATTTTTTGTTTGTTTGTTTGTTTGTTTTAGCCTATGCAGGATCTCCCTCACACCTCTATTCAGTCCAAGAAAATTACATGGTCTGTACTGCTGTCAAAGTTACTAGCAGGTGAAATCACAAACGTAATATACAGTCACTGGAGACAGACGTTGGGAATATAGCACCACTTTTTAGCATTTATCTCATTATTATGTCAGGCAGACCATGGTAAATATGAATGAAAACTGAACTGCTGCAGTTGATTAAAAGAAGTCAAACTTTTGCTATAGATCCATCACCAGGAAAGCTTTCTGGTGATAAAATTCTGGTCATAACAGATACAGTATAAAGAGTCTGTTAGCATGTATGAAATCTCATTCAACTGTGGCATTTTGTTTCTGCTCAAGTTATTTTAGTTGATCATCAGATCATCACGAAGGCTTTGTTGTGATGCTTGGAATGAACCGTTGCCATGGTTACAAATCACTTCATAAGCCTCTAACAACCAAGGCATCTGCAAAGCAGGAGGTGGCAAGATAAAAATCTTTCTCTCAAAAACTTTTTTTACACACACATACATACACACAAGCACAGACACACACACACACACACACACACATATAATCGCTGGAATTTAAAACAATCATTTACATCCATTAGGTTAACTGTGAAATTGTTCTTCTGCACTCAATTATTACTCTGTTCAAGCTCTCAACCACTCCAGCTCTGAAATCAGTCAATTTAATGCTAGTGGTTCTGGATTATTTCAGTCTCTGAAAAGGCCTTACAGCATCTACACACTTTTGAGGTCAATTGAGGACACAGGATGGACCAAATAAATCACATTTCCAGGCACTAAAGTCCGACACAATCTCGGTAGTCAATGCCTACCAATGTAAAAGTCAGCCATGCATAACAGTTGAGTAAGACAAACCAGTAAAACGTTTAAGCCAAAAACTGGAAGCCTGCGGTCTTCAAATTTAGGTCAACAAGGCCCTAAATACATGCATTCAAAATACATGCTTTTAATAGATGTTTTGGCCTGGACTCCTTTGGTGCCAGAGCGCAGTGGTGGATTTTCGAGATGAATCATTGTCTTAGTAACAGCTTGGCCACATTAGTTAAGATTCCCTCCATCCGTGCAGCAGCACGTTATGGGATGCTTCCATAGCCTAACCCTCATGACGTCCACGAACGCACAGGTATGACTGATGAAATGGTACATTTTCGGAATCTCTCTATCAAGTTGGTGGATGATAATAAAGTTTGTTTACTGATATCTGGGGGAGGGGGGGTGGGGTCTCGTTTAGGGACGACAACACAGGCCAGATGGATGCTTTTGAGCTGAAAGAGCTGGACTTCACCATGGTGAAGGTCAGGGTGGATAATCCCTCCCTTCACCAGTGGTGAAGATGGCTGTGGTGGTGAAGTTTGGTTGGGGGCACAGCTCATGGGGTCCACAGCCCATAAATCACAGCCCCATGGGGGACAGGTGTGGAAACGTGTGGAGAGGACATGGGGGGGGGGGGGGCACTGAGAGCACCAGCTACTATCGTGTGTTTCTTTTGAAGCACACCACATACAGAGCTGCAGACACAGACAAAAGACAGTCGGCTTGATAGACTTATGAGTAAGCCAGTGGCCCAGAGAGTAAGTAACACGTTTCAGCCCTTTCCTTTGGCAGTTTGAACACTTTAAATGGCTTCTTCAGAGATACGCTCGCAGGTGGCAGAAGAATCCATTCTGGACCTGTCTGCAAAGCGCTATTGTTATGTCTCTGTACTTCAGGTTTCTTTCATTCATTCGCGCTGGGGAGAAATAACAGGCGTTCCTCGCTCATAATGAAGACTGTAAAGGGAAGAGGCTGGTGCCTGAAGGGGGTACTAAGAAGTGGCATAACAACAAGAGGGTCTCAAAGCAAAACCCCCAAGCAAATCCAATGCAAAAACAGAGATAATTGCTCCTGCTTCCTCTTGTAAAAACTGACACCTCAGATATCCCAGAGTTCCCCTATGCAAAAATACAAAAAACCCTCGAAAACTAAAAAAGCAAATTTAGTTCAGTGTTTGTTAATAAAAAGAATGTTTTCTCCTTAAAAGAGTGGTATAGTTTAGAGATTACCCCTAAAAAGAGTGGTGAAGTTTAGAGATTACCCCTAAAAAGAGTGGTGAAGTTTAGAGATTACCCCTAAAAAGTGGGATACAGTTAAAAAGTGATGTTTCCATTCATTCCCTGCTTGTCCGGTTGCACATTTCATGCTCTTTGCTACCATACAGCTTTACCTCCTTCCGTAAGCAAAGGAGTTTCACAGCACAGTGTTTCCTAGTCTTAGTCCTGGAAAATCCCTGCACTCAGAAGCTAATTAACAAGAGCTTCGTTTGTTTAGGAAGGATGTGCTGGTGCAGAGAGTGTGCCACAGCTCGCGGGGCATCCGAGCTCCAGGAACAGGCTGGACAGAACTTAGTGCCTCAGCTTCTCCACCCAGGCCAGAGCAGCACTCAGCTCCCAAACTCTACGCTCGCTAATGACGACTCACTGACAGCATTGTGGGGTGAAGCTTCCCCAAATTCTGTCAGCGCAGATACTGAAGGAAGAAAGGCACTCGCAGTCAGCCAGTCCGTCCTGCGGGTGGTTTAAAAGAGCTCCGCTGATTTCCATTATTTTTACGCTTATCATATTGAAAGCTGCAGGGAACGTGTGGAACACTTAGGGATATTCTTTCATTTTTTGTGAAGTTTGTGAAGTTTGAGAGAAGAGCTGGGGTAGGGAGGTGGTGGAGGCGGGTAGGGAGGTGGTG
>JAOYMR010000005.1:8494496-8504496 GCA_025802075.1 Tenebrosternarchus preto
CTGCATAACACAAAGAAACAGCTAACCTGCTTAACACAAAGAAACAGCTAACCTGCTTAACACAAAGAAACAGCTAACCTGCATAACACAAGAAACAGCTAACCTGCTTAACACAAAGAAACAGCTAACCTGCTTAACACAAAGAAACAGCTAATCTGCATAACACAAAGAAACAGCTAACCTGCTTAACACAAAGAAACAGCTAACCTGCTTAACACAAAGAAACAGCTAATCTGCATAACACAAAGAAACAGCTAACCTGCATAACACAAGAAACAGCTATCCTGCTTAACACAAAGAAACAGCTAACCTGCATAACACAAAGAAACAGCTAACCTGCATAACACAAAGAAACAGCTAACCTGCTTAACTCAAAGAAACAGCTAACCTGCTTAACACAAAGAAACAGCTAACCTGCTTAACTCAAAGAAACAGCTAACCTGCATAACACAAAGAAACAGCTAACCTGCATAACACAAAGAAACAGCTAACCTGCTTAACACAAAGAAACAGCTAACCTGCTTAACACAAAGAAACAGCTAACCTGCATAACACAAAGAAACAGCTAACCTGCTTAACATAAACGAGGTATGAGGCATTTTTTTAAACATGCTGACAAACTCGATTAATGTGCCATTCAAATAATTGCACAAATAAGCCATTATGTATATGGAACCATTTGCTTTTACTAGTATAAACAAGCCACAGTGATTCCAGGGAGAATTCCTAGTTCTGGTTTTCCTCAAGAAGATTATTCCTATGTGGCACTGTATTTGTCAGAAATAACAAACTGAATAACTTCTACAAAACGAGATAGTTGGTCTTAGACAAAGGGACAAAACAGCAGTACAAAGGATTCCAAACAGATTTCAGTGGTACAATTAAGGGTCATTAAAATGAGCCTTTTAATTCAGTTTCACAGAAATGTTATGCTCTTTGCTCTTTAAATGTAAGATATGATGCCATGACAATCGTAGCTGCTCATCACAACCCATAATCGTACTGGTGCATCTGTGCTTCTGTGATATTCTGTAAAATAAAATAAAAACACAAACTCACCTTATGGACCAGCTCGAACATTTCATGATTTGCTCATAAGGATGACCACCATTGCTAATAGTGTCAGGTGGTTCAGAGGCTGCCATTCTAACTGTGGTCACCACAGTGTCCTGAGGGTTGTCTGATGGCAGATCTGTGGGCCGTGCAGGATGGATTTCCAGCTCTGTCTTGAACGTGACATTGGTAGTTTCACGTGAGAAATCCTCAGTGCATAGTTTGTCCAGTTCAGGCATGCTAAGGGCCCTAAGTTCCCGCAGTTTTAAGTGGGACAACCCACCATGGGTGCGTGCATTCCGGGACCGCAGCACTGCTGGAGTGTGTGGTACTGGAGTGGACTGAGGTACAGCATTGTCAGTTTTTGTGGTGTCTTTTGTGAGTGGCCCCGTGGTTCCAGTTGAAGCTGCTGGTTCAGAGCTGTTCAGAACCACATTCAAAGGAGGATTCTGTGGCTGCAGAGTTGAAGAGCGGCTTAAGTTTAAACTGTCCACACAAGAGCTAAGGCTCCTTCTCAAGAAGCGACAGTCACTGGACTGGGTGTTGACGGAGTCCATGTAACCAGACAACCTCCTGTTTAGAGGAGTTTTAGAGCTAGTGGCATAAGACTGAACATCTATGCACCTTATTACAGGACGATCAAAGCTTGCCAAGTTCTCAAAAGACTTGATTCTCTGTCGAACAGAAAAGGGGTTAGGATGAAGAGCTCCACTGTGGTCCAGAGTCCTGAGGTAAAGTTTAGATTTGTCTGGTTTAAGACTAGGAGTAGTCTCCGCAATGGTTCTGCTCCTGAGGCAATTGTCTATTTTGCACAAATTGTTATGTACGTTATCAGCAGATTCAGTTGGACTTCCAATATTATTTTGCTCATGTTTAAACACACAAGAATCTATTGAAAGTTTTTGTGTTTGCTCTTCTGGGTCTTTGAGCACTGAAGAACTGCCCTGAACATGGCTTGAATAAATAATATTTGAAATTCCCTTGCGTGCCAGAATTGGTGTGGATGAAGACGAGGATGGGGAGGAACATGATGAGAGCCGGACCTCGATAAAGGTCCTTTGTGTTGTGATGATGGTTTCGCATTTCGATTTTAACTCATTCTTCTTTGTGCAAGAGCTCCTTTCCTGTGTTCCAGAACTAAGGTCTGCCTTTAGAATATCATTCTTTAAAGTGGACACATCTGAAGTGCTTTTTCCTTTGCTTTGGTCATTTGTTTTTAAGAAAGCACTACTCTTCTCAAGGGATCTGATCATTTTTGGACTGCTTGTTGGGGCAATTCTTCTGGCCACAAGTGTAGAAGATTGAATGGCGGGGCAATTGTCTTTTTTTGGTAATGGACTTTCAGCCATGGCAGGCCTGCAGACTGGCTGCTCCTGGCTTTCGCATTTCCTTTTAATACTTAATCCTTTAAGTTTGCTAGAGGTGGACGACTTTTCATCGTGTTTAATCATTCTGTTTAGAAGAGGTGAGACAGGGTTATCGTTTAGGGCCTTGGGTCCCAAAGTTCTACGAGAGTTAGTGGTGCATTTAATCGGGCACTCAGAAAGAAGTGATTTAGAGTCAAGACTTGAGTAAGTTTTTTCTGTCTTTTTCATAGTCAGAGTAGTGGAACCTTTCCCAATGATGTTGTGATTTAAAGCCTTGGGCTCTGTAATGGTGGTCACCAACACATTTGAGTGCATCTTAGGTTTCCTCTCTTGACTCAGTGGGGTGATGTGCTGGTTATTCTTAGCATCAGGAGCACTACTGACACCTGGTGGTAATTGGCTTGTTGTGACAGGTGCCAAAGCCCTTTCACATTTTACATCAGTTTTATGGTCCAGTAGCGCCGAGCCTTCCAGCATTCTCTCACACACTGTCGCACACACTGCCTCTTTTTCAGGAATTTGTTTAGCCTCCCCAGTAAAAACAGACCCTGGACCTGAGGACTGGGGACAGGATAATCCCTGAGACACTGTGAGGGAAGGAGAAAGGTTTGCTGGCTCCATGTCCTGCAAGGAAGAGGAAGACACTGTCTGAAGAACTTCATGAGTGCTCACCTCTTCGTCGGTCCGAGTGCCTGAGAGAGAACCGGCCTTTATTTGATTCAAATCAAGCTGAGCGACTGTACTGTAACAAAGCTCAATTTCCTCTTCTGATTCAGTGTCCTGGGGATCTTGGCTGTGATCCTGTGGCCTCTCCGTTTTCACAGCACTGTCAGTGGCTGAGTCACTCTCAGAGTCACTATCATGCAACATATTGTACATGCTTGGTTTTACTCCACAGCCATTCACAGAAAGAGCCGTGTCATCATTTGGGAGCTGACTGAAGTTCCTGGAGTAACCGTTTAGAAATGTTTTCCCAACTTGCAAAAGGCTACCTCTGTTTTCTGAATCCAAGACAGGAAAATCCAAAAGTTTGGGTTGAAGTGGCAAGGCAGTTGGACAGTCCTTAGCCTCTGATACATATGCAGCCGTCTCTGTGACATCGGGAACCATTTGTGCTGAGGTGACGGTGTTCTCCACCATGTTTAGCTCAGTTACTACATCATCAATATTAGTGACAGGTACTTCATCAGAGTGGCTTGTTTCCACCTGTTTTGAGTTTGGCTCTGGGAACGAACTCCTCACGTTTGTGACCTCAGTTTTGTCATTGCTGATATTCTCATCAAAAGGAGTTCTAGATACATCCACCTTTGTTGACTGTTCACAGCCAGAAGACATCATCAGGCTGGAGAGTCGATCTACAGCTACACATATAAAAAGAAGTGTGAAAGGGTTAGATAAAATATAGCACACATTTAATAAAATATTGTAGAAAAAAAATGAATTCCTGAGAGTATTTAATTTTCAGAATCTCAACTGAATTCACAATTGAATTCAAAAACTGAAGCATTGCCTGTCATTAATCAACATTCCATTGAAACACCTGAGCAGCTGCCCCCCAGTACACTAAGAGTGGATAAATACTTGTATTGCTTCATATGATGTTTCCTAGAAAAAAATGCTAGATCTTAAAGGGGTTGGACCTCCTGATACACTATATTGCCAAAAGTATTCGCTCACCTTCCTTGACTCACATATGAGCTTAAGTGACATTCCATTCCTAATCCATAGGGTTCAATACGACGTTGGTCCACCCTTTGCAGTTAGAACAGCTTCAACTCTTCTGGGAAGGCTGTCCACTAGGTTTAGGAGTGTGTTTATGGGGATTTTTGACCATTCTTCCAGAAACGCATTTGTGCACTGCTTTGTGCACTGGTGCACAGTCATTTGGATGGGTGAGCGAATACTTTTGGCAATATAGTGTATGTTTTTCAGGGTCATTTTCCAAGTGTCACATCAAGTATAAAGTAGGCAGTAACTTAATTAAAAAATCCAATGCATAAAAAATAAATAAAATAAAATAATGATAGCAAAATTCAGCATGCATTAGTATAATATATGCATTAATGCATATACATGAGATGTTAATGTATACGATGGATGTACATATGAAAATACACATACAAGCAGCAAGTCATACTACAGTCAAGCACAGACATTCAGACATTTTGTTAAAGTCATTGCTGTGAGTATAAAAACCGAACCAAACGTTATTCGATAGACACGTGACTAGCACACGCTTACATACTATGCCAGTGCAACGCATATGTTTAAAATACTCACAGTAATAACTCCAAATCTACATACTATGCCCAGGCTAACACAAACGCAGTAGGCATGGGGATTTCTACGGGCACTAGGGTAATACATTAATCAATAGTCACCATTGATACAAAGCCAGCTGATTGCTGTTCCTTTTGAGGTGGAGAGGTGTACTGCCAGCAAGGGTAAACCTGGGGTGCTCCTACATCTTTAAAGCAGCATGGGAAAAGACAGACTGTTCTTTTTACTGCCGTTACAGTGGTGGCGCATGCCGTAGACTCTGGTAGTCACATGCTTCATTATCTTATTAGTATGCGCAAAAGTAATAGTATGTGCATTTCATAAAAATGAATTTCTGGCTTGGAGAGATGCAGTGGAGCACCACAGTCTCGTAATAGGGTGGGTAATGTAGTCATCTACAGATCCATGAGACCTACTCAAAAACGTAAACATTTGCTGCTGTTCTTCTTAGTCTCTGGACTTGATATGGAGTATTGATCAATGATTTCTTGTGTAATGGAACCCAGGGTACTATACTATAGAGGTACTATACTATAGGGTACTATACTATAGAGGTACTATACTATAGGGTACTATACTATAGAGCAAAGCTGCCTTTGAGGAAAAACTGCATTATTATGATTTTGATGGTGTAATAAATAAAATGGCAAATGTCTTTCCATATTTGAAAGATTGAAATGTTCATAGCTGTTTGCCATTTGAGAGCAGTGATCCAAACCTCAAAGGACAAAAGCACTGCAGACAACCAACCACTACTTACCTGAGACTGGCTTCTTAATCTCTAAGGTCAAACTGACTGGCAGGTCATGCATGAGATCACAGATTTCCTGATAGGATGAGGTGCACACAGGTGTTTCACCGATTGCAACGATTTCATCTCCTACACTCATTCTCCCCTTGGCTTCCTACACATGCGAAACGGAGAAACAGTACAGAGGGGACAGTTGGGAAGTGTTAGAGAGAGAGAGAGAGAGAGAGAGAGAGTGTAAAGGAGAGAGGGAAGTCAAGAGGAAAAAAAGCTGTTAGATGAAATACTGCCAGTGTTTAACAGTATTTTGGTAGTTGTGGTTTACTTTTTTATTACAGTTTACTTTTATATTTTAATGAAGTGAGAGATTAAAAGTAATTTATTCCAAATTTCAAGTTTGTGCCTGGATCAAATTATACATATATTTTTAATATAAAATAGCAAAATGATAGCTTTATAACCCTCTTAAACAAGGACACGGGTCTTTTTCTTTCCCAAACAACACTTACCCTCTCCGCACCACCCCCTGGCCTCAGTCCAGTGATCAGTACCTTCAGAGGGGACGACTTGATCTCCAGATCCAGCCCAAAGGACTCGGTGTCGCTGCGTGTCAGAACCACAGTCTCAATCGTACAGATCCCTGCCAGCTCACTGGGCTCTCCTCTCCTACAGTGGTGCTGGCCTTTCCCCGGAGCACATGGTCTCCCCTGGCTGGCCTGAGCAGAAGCAGCAGTGACTGGACAGGCCTCCTCGCCTTTGGGCCTCTGTGTCAGGCTTGGACACTCGATACTCATCATGCTCTTTACACGGGTCACAGCTTTATGCTCCAGCTTGGGTGAGCGCTTCGACTCCTGCCCATCGCGGTGCGGATCCTTCTTCACGTCCAGGTTGGCCCCGCCCCCTCCAGTGTTGTGCTCGAAGCTGCGGATGGGCACGACTGGCGCCTCTGTGCCGGGCGTCCCGGCGGGCGATGCGGCAGGCGTCTCCTCCAGCTCTAGAGAGCTGCCGTAGAGCCTCCGCTCCTCGCCGCTGTCCTGACTCTCGTCATCTACTTCCACTGACGAGGTGGCCACCACGACCCCCGAGTCATCCTCCTGGCGGCCTGCGGCGTCCGGATCGGTGCTCTGGAGCCGTCGGAAGGGCCCCGTGACTTCGTCGGGGCCAAGCTCCTCGTCGCTGGGTTCGTCTTCGTAACAGACGACCCGCCGCTGCCGGAGGAGCGGGCTGCGGATGGAGCCGGGGCTGCCACCTGCGCTGGCCTGCCGGGCCACGTTGGCACTCACAGGGCTGGAGGATTTACCACAGACGTCTCCACATGAAGTACTGCCATCGGCACGGGAGGTTTCTTTATAAACTGTACAAGAGAGAAGAGAGATGGCAAAGACCTTCAGCGGAAGTAGTAGAGCCTCTTTACAGTAGTGAAAGAGAAGGTTTCTAAGCTTGCCGTGTGAATGGGGTGCTGTTGGCTCATCCAGTGAAGTATTGCAGCTCCTGCTGTTGTTAAGCATGTCATCGTCACTGGAGCCTATCGCCATGGTTTCTGACAGGGAAGACTGGCTGGGCACATCGTGGGAGAAATACTGAGAGAGCTCAGCCTCAGAGCTTAGGGAACCTTGCTGTTGATAGAAATGTGGCAAAATAAAGACTGCATGTTTGGGATTCAGACAAGGAACAGGAGAAAAGAGTGACATTAATACTTTACTTTACCAAAGACACTTTGAAGACACTGTATTGCCCCAGAAACATTTCAGCTAGATATGAATTTATGTTGTTAGTGTATAAGCTGGTGCTCTACCCGGCTTGCAGGCTCTAAGAACCTCTTCATGGTCCAGCTGAGAGCCTGGTGACCCTCTGCCTGCCTGGCCCTTATAGTGGGAGAAGGGCTCTTGGACGGTAGGCCTGTTGAGAAAAGGCATACGTGTTGTTTATGGTTAGTGTCAGGTGCCAGCAACAAAACTGTCCAACAAAAGACAGCATGACATAGCTTGTATTTGAAATTTACAATAACTACCAACCTCTCCATGCATAAAATATAAACAATTAAACAGCTTTGACAAACCTCTTTACTAGACAATTTAGTTCTAAGAGCATGATGACTGAATAGAACCTTTAAAATCACATTGCTGCAGAAAGCAACGTATGAAGCAGGTAACCTAGCCAGGCCACCCTAGCTTTTAAAGTGAATTCCACAAACTAAAGGGAAATTTGATGAGAATCAGACCATTTTAGAGGAGTTCCATTTTTAGTGCACCATGGCGATTCCTACCAGTTCAGAAACAGGTATTCAGGAGTGGCTTAGGGGGTTCATGGGCATGGAAGTGTTTTGGTAAACTGAGATGCTTGGATGCTGTCACCCTCCCATTTCACAAGTTCTCTCAAGTTTCTGATGGTGACTGGCTGGGCGCTTAATGTCCCAGGATTCCCACATGTCTGTGTTTCCTCCTGATGGAGTCTCTGCTTGCCCTCTGTACAAGTGTACATTTTCTCTACAAGAGCCTCTAACATCTAATGTTTTGTGGTATCCTTTTCCCCCTCTCTCTTCACCTTCCACTCGGTCAAGCTACTCATGCTACATTCAAGGCTCCAGGAGATACCAGAGATCCAGATTCCTGATTAGTGATCTGCCTCATCCACCCTGATGCCCTTCCTCTGCTTGAGTCTCACCAACTGAATATCACTCATTGCTGCAAATGGACAGACTTTACTGTTTGTACTATTGTTATTGTGGTGCTCGATGGTCAGCCAGAAGAGGAGCCCCCCCCCCCCCTCTCCTTATATAAGGGCTATATAAATACATTTTGACTTGACCTGACTTACCCAGAGTGTAGGAGGTATGGCTGCCCATACTGTCTCTATGGGTGGAGCGAGTGATGAGTTCATCCATTTCCTGCTCTGATACCTGGGAAACACACATATCAAAAGTTTTTTGAAAAAAGAAAATCCTTTGCAGGGAAGAGCACCATGATTATGAATATAATGGTCTTTAGGCTTTCAAAGTGAGGATCTGAGACTAAACTGTGTGTTGATACATTTCTAAGACATAAAATGCCTACCTCCCACCTGTGGCACGATTTGTTAAAGAAAACATCGATTTTTATTTATTTTCATCTAAAAGTTTAATGCGCTTTTAGAGCTATTTTGATGCTGTTCACACTACCAAATGATAATGAAATAAATGTTGAAGGCAAGAAGCAAGAATGAAATGTTTGGTGCAAAAGGGAGATAATCTTGTTTAGGTTGGACACATTTTGACGTATAAAAGTCCTTTGGGATTCTTATCAGTGAAAGAGGATTCGTTATGAACATGACTGCCATGATCAGAAGACATGATGTCTTCTTCACTTTTCTTGCTGGCAGGGTTGGACATCACAGTTTTGAGATCTAATTGGTCTCCGTCACCAGAGACAGATCCTCTACAAATAATAGAGGGTGAATTGCTAGAAAGCTAAAGATATATATGGTTAGGCCTACATGTTACTGTTGGTATGGTTCATTGGGTAAAGTTAACAGCCTTCAGCATTAAAATGCTGTAAGCAATTACTAAGTAATTAAGCCCCATGTCCATATTCCATTTAATGCTGCCCACTGGCATATATAATAAGCAGCATTACTAAATTAGGTTAGTAATTTCTTGGTGACAAAAAAGAAAAATACTCGTCAGTTGAACTTGGAAAATAAAAACATTTTAACTGCTCTGTTAACAGTACTTAACAGTATGGTTTATTAATGAAGTTCATGTTTGTTAAAGTGTTGACAGTATCAGAACTTTATTGTACAGAGTGATCGAAAAGGTTAATGGCATTCCCAATTCATTTTTGCTGTGTTATCTACTTTTATATTGGTTACTTGTAATAATACAGGCTAAGGGAGAGGATAAATGAACCATTTTGAGAAAGCTTCTGGAAATCTTGAGCTATCTATGATTAGCTTGCATAACAAGTCATCCACTCGCCTCCTGTAAAAACAGAGTCCAGTAAGCCTGGCCCATTTGTTGGTATTGAATTGCATTCACTTGTGAACAAAGCCAAGAGTTTGTTTGGTGCTGTGCCACAACCACACCTGGGCTTGGGTCTAGGTGTGGTCGATGGGTGCACACACGAATTTGAAAAACATGTTGATACTTGCCCAAACAGATCAAAACTAAGGAGGCAAACGGTTCGAAATAACCAAACTAAAGGAGGAAAGTCTAAAAGAATCTTAAGACTTTCCCTTCCAAAAGGAGTCAATTTGAGATTATGGCCACTAGATGGCACTTCACAAACTGTTTATAATGCATATTAAAGAAAGACTGAATGAGATGACCAAACAGAACCCTTGAAAGCTTCATGAACTGTCATTTCATTTGAGTGTCACTGGTTGCTGTGACTGTTTCTACTTCATAACAGAACAATTATAAACCCACACGACTTTGACACTGGCCTGTTTTCTATAAATATGAAACTACTAATTACACATAAGGATTACAAGCTTTTATAGAATATAATAGGGCTGTTACAGTTTCAGCATTTTCGTCCTGATCCTTAAGACATTCTTCAAATGGCAGGTTCTACGT
>JAOYMR010000005.1:8509496-8514784 GCA_025802075.1 Tenebrosternarchus preto
GGTCCTATCCATCACTTGATCTGATCCCCACTGAGTGTGTACTCACTCACAGCAACCCAAGGGTTTGTAGCTGTGTTTATTTGATATGCAGTTCTCGAAATCAGTGGTCAGCAGCAACTTTCTCCAATAAACTTCAGAAGGCCTTGTCCACTATGCATATATACATATTCACATATTTGCACTACTCATTGCGCACCTGCATTTTGTATCTGTGGTTAAACATCAGTCGATTCTCTTTATTCTTTACTTGCACTAAGGAACTAGTTCATTTTATAACTGCACTACTGCCATTACTCAGACAGTGAGAGATATCTATTTTTCTATTTTCTACTTTATGTTTTTATTTCTACTCTTACTGGTTATTGTTTTATTCTCTATATTATTTGATTTTGTTGCTGTTATTGTTTGTTGGTTGTTTATACCTGTCCTACTAGTGTTATACCAACATATAATTGATTCCCTTTGGGATCAATAAAGTGAGTAAGTAAGTATGTATGTATCTATGTATGTATCTGTGTATGTATGTATCTACGTATGTATCTGTGTATGTATGTATCTACGTATGTATCTGTGTATGTATGTATCTGTGTATGTATGTATCTATGTATGTATCCGTGTATGTATCTGTGTATGTATATGTATGTATCTATGTATGTATCTGCGTATGTATGTATCTACGTATGTATCTGTGTATGTATCTATGTATGTATCTACGTATGTATCTGTGTATGTATCTGTGTATGTATCTGTGTATGTATCTATCCATCCATCCATCCATCCATCCATCCATCCCCAGAAAATGAATGAAGCTTTGTGTACTAGAGGAGAATAATTTGATAAACACTGTAGTTCCTTACAGCATCTATAATGAGCGACGGTTTATGAAGTTTATATATTTCTTTACTTATTTATTTATTTAGTACAGAGTTAGGATCCCAAGAGAAAAAGTTCATGTTTGGCAGAGGAATTTTGTTATAACCTTGTTATAACCACCCAAATGTGCATTTATTCCATGTGTTGTGACAGGTGCTGCACACAAGTGGCTGGTTCATTTCTCATTTAAACTGAGAACGTATGCACACTATAGGTGGTCCAGGAAATTTGCCAATGCAAAACCTACAGATATTTTCACTGCGGCTCAAGAAATGTTAGATTCAAGTTAACTTCACATCAGTGTTTACCCTCACCAGAAGTCTGTTTCCTCTGCGAACTGAGAAAAAAAGAAACCAGAAAGCGTTGAACCTACCTTTATTTAATGTGACCTCCATAATGATACGGTCCTTGGGGCCCGGACCTTTCCGGCACTCTCCTTCGTCGAAGCCAGGCAGTACGGGCGTCCCACCACTGGTGTTGGAGTTGGGAGAGCTGGAGCGGCTGAGCAGGGTGGGCGTTGGGCAGGGCGTGAGGCTGGGGCTCCGGAGGCGTGTACGAACCGTCAGTGTCACTACGCCTTTCTTCAGTTGCTGTGCAAAGGGAATACGGAAAAGAAAAGCAGATGAAAAACTTGTAATCAGTATATTCTTGCATGACAGAAATATAATGCACCATTTTAGATTTGTATTGACCAAGGAAAGTGCTATTAATGTAAAAGAGAAATATTAAAAATCACACTGTCATATCTGTTTATTACTGTGAGAGCATTGGCAGAATTCCAGGGAGTTTCTAAGGACGTCCTCCCATTAGAAACCTCTGACCCTTTGGCTCAGGCATTTGATTCCCACCCAGCACAGCCCAATGTGAGCAGTAGGTTTAACCTTAAGGATCTGCACATGGCCTAAGCTTAAGTCCCCCCACGGCTTTCTGCCTGGCTACAGCTGATGGATGAGTTTACCTTGAAGGTCTGAATGGCCTGCTGATGTGTGAGCCCTTGAAGAGATTCTCCATTCACTTCTAGAATCTCATCTCCTGAATGGAAGATAATGAGAGACAGAGACCAAAAATGTAAAAAAAAAAAAAAAAAAAAAAAACCCAGATAACTGAACTACCAGCTTCATCATGTGACTCTGAGATGATACATGCATATCGGAAATCTAGGAATTCAAAACTTCACTCATTAAACGTCCAAATTCATGAGAATGACTGTAAATATGCATCAGTTTTCTAACAACTCTCAATGAATGAAGAATATGCCTTTAGACAAGGTGCTGCTCCCTCCCAAACTACATAAATTCTCTGGAACTTAATCATAATTTTTTGGCCAGTAAGGTTATGAGCATGATCAGATTTCCACCAGACAGACACCGCAGACTGACCAACTTACTCAGGCTTTCCTAAACCAAAGAAAATAGAAACCTGTCCAGTTCATGATCAGTTAATGCTATATGTTTACTGGTCAAAAGATTTTTGAATGAGGATAGAATCATTACTAGTCCAACAGCTGGTCCTCAGGGGAACCCTCCTCTGAACTTACCCTCTTTGAGCCTCCCATCTGCTGCGGCTGCTCCACTGGGGAAAATGGTCTTGACAAATATACCCATCCTCCCCCGAGCAGAATCCTGGCCGCCCACGATGCTGAAACCTAAGCCCTGGACATAAGGCAAGGGAGAAAAGATTAACTGCAGGCCTGGAGAACCAGGAATGATTACAATAATGAAGCTTTGGGTCTATAACCCGTTTCTGGCATATGCTGATGATACCGATGGTCTTCTGAACAATCATATTAAGACATTTTTGTAACTACATCCTAATGAATCATTTCAGCTAGAACCACTAACTTGGTACACGACATACTTCTTAAATGACAAATATTAAAAATTGCTTAAATGATCCAACATTTAACATATTTTTAATTTGAAAAATGATTACCCTTTATGTGTGATCTATGAACTGACCATACAACACAGGTCTGTGTGACGTGATCAGCAGAGCAGGGCCAGGCAGTGCATCTGTTGTCCAGAGAGGCCACTCACCTTGCCCTGTCCTTTCATCAGGACAATATTGGAGATAATAGATGGCTGTGCCAGTCGCCATGGAGACTCCACTTGAACAGTACTTAGGGAACGTGCCGATTTCTTCACAATTTGATATTCCTGTAGGGACCGATCAAAGAAACCCTTGTGGAAAAAATAATGTTTGACATCATACCAGATGCTATTTATTCTTGGGTGTGGTAAACCACCAACAATTATTAACTTGTTAATACATTTTGCTGATAAACCAGTTCGTTTTTATAGAAGTTTAATAGTATTATTCTTTTGTATTATTCTTCCTATGAAGCCTCAAAGTGGTACCAGAGAAATGTATTTTGTGACCATACAGTGAACACATTCAGACCATAATGAATGACCTAGACAGTCTATTACTCCAACCTAATCAAAACAAATTGTGACAAATGTGGGAGTGCTCATTAGATCCATGATGATCTCACAGTGTTGTTAAAGTAAGAGATGGCCCTTTCATGCACAACTGCCACATAATAAACATCAAAGAAGACTTTATCCTTGGTAATGCTCTCTTGGGTGGTTGTGTACATCCTCATCACTTTCATAGCCATGAATGTGCTTAGAGAAACTTTTTTAAAACAAGGAAAGCAATAAGGCTGCATGGAGACTTTGCAAGATTTAATCCTTAATGATGAAGTGTTAGAAGGGAAGCATGGATGGAGGCTGGCTCACTGACCTGTCTCACTCCCGCAGTATCCAACTGCTGAGGGAGGGAATGCTTACGTCCACCATGTGACAGCTTTTCTGCCATGTCACTTCCTGCTTCGCCATTTTCGACTACCAGCTCATCGTCTTCCCCAACAGACTCTAGACGGCAGCCGCCCCCTGAACATATCAACATCCACGTCAAGGAAATGCTGATCTGTATCTCAAAGACTTCAAATATCTGGGCCTGAGTCAGTCAACATAAATACACCACAAATTTTTTTTTTTTTTTTTATCTTTGAACAAAGGCTTGTTTCGATTTCAATTTCGACAGCAACTTCTGGTTGGAATTCAAGGGACCTGCACGCATTACAAATTCTCATTCTTGATGGAAGATGACATCCGTAGTGTCCTGACCTTGGGATCTGCTGCGGAACTTCATGGGCACTGGGCTACGGCAACATCCTTTGGGTCCCTCAAATCGGCTGCGCTCGTCTGGCTTATCCGGCTCGACGAACTGAGCAGAGAGAGACAGGGAATTAGTGATGCTGCACTGATGCATTTGTCAGGGCCAACTGGGGCTTGAGTGAAAGGGGCAGGGAGTCTGTCTCCTTTTCTCAAGAAACTGCCTGAGAAGAGTTTGCATCAACAGTTTACTTGGCCAATGTCAGGTATCTAAACATTTGCGGATGGGTCTCAGGAATGTGGCAGTTTTTCACAGCCTAGTGTCACTTCTTCACAAAGAGAAGTTTTTCATCAAATGACAGCTGAGATCTTAAAGCCTATATAGAAATGACCCTGACTAATGCCTTGTGCATATTTGTTCAAACAACAAATAATGGACAAGCCAACAGCAAAGAATTGAGAAATCTCAACCTATGTTGACAAAAATGGTGCCAAAATGTATTACATAACTCTGACTTACAAAAAATACTTGAGAGCACAAAAATACAAAACTTCTTGAGAATGTTTTCTACATTTAAATTTTTATTTGGAGCATTTGTTATGCCATTTGTATATTTTAATAATTAGAATTAGAATGATAAACATAACTGGATGGCTATTTTATTCTAATAAAGATACCATTGAGGTCAGTCAAAATGATTCCTGTTGATACAGTTTGGCAGTCTCAACTAATATTGGAGCAGATGTATTTATATGAGCAAGAGGCCACAAGACCAGACAGCAGGTTATTTTTCTAGTGTGGCAAATTGATTCCTGAGCAAAATATACCTTACTTTTGGAAGGCAGAGGTTCACAGGCACTACAACATGCAAAATTCACAGTAATTCAACCTGGATTTCGATGGACTGGGGTACCAAACTAAATGCAACACAAAGGACTATGTTGAGGTCATCGTTGTGGAGACATGGTATGTGTTTATCTGTCTAACTATTACCTAAGTGAGACCAGAGGGACCTGGTGTTAAGAATGGCTTGTCTGGATCGATAGAGGCTAGCTATATCAGCTGCTACAATCTCCAATCTCCAGGCCTAAATGTTCCAGATTTTTTAGCTCTAAATTGCCTGGTATTGATAGTGACCTTTTTTTCACATCTGATGGACCCACAGAACACCCTCCATTCTCTGTAACCGTTTTCCTATAGTTCTCCAGTTGCTGGAGTTACACTATATTGCCAAAAGTATTCGCTCACTCATCCAAATGACTGTGCACCAGTGCACAAAGCAAGGTCCATAAAGA
>JAOYMR010000005.1:8524423-8539754 GCA_025802075.1 Tenebrosternarchus preto
TCTCGATGAGAACATCGAGGAAAAAAACAACAAACCAAACAAATGAGTTACCCTCTCGATGAGAACATCGAGGAAAAAAACAACAAACCAAACAAATGAGTTACCCTCTCGATGAGAACATCGAGGAAAAGAACAACAAACCAAACAAATGGATTACCCTCTCGATGAGAACATCGAAAAACAACACATTTCATACAGGTGTATGTCACTCTGGACTTTGGATTGCTGGTTTCAGCAACAAAAAAATTCTGTTTAAAATTCTATTTAAAATTCTATTTATTTCCATGCCATAAATATTTTGCTGCTGTTATGAAGCTTCTGAGGGGCTTTTTAATATCCGCTTTAACGCACTTGCAGTTCTGTAGAGAAGATATTTTAGTTTATTGTAAATCCCTGAGCAAATAACTATTGCCATGTCTTCTACACGCACCAGCACTAACAATAAGTCTATAGCCAACTGTGAAATATATTTATCAGATCTCCTTAAAAAGTTTTTTTTATCGAGGGTACTCCACTTACTCATTTACATTTGGTTTCACTTAGTCTTAATACAAATAATCTGACATCTAGTCTGTACAGTATGATTGGATTATCTCCGGTATTACCTGGTTGGGGGTTTTAGAGGTTACTGACTCAGCCTTTAGGCTCCCTGCCAGGCGTGAGTAGAAGGGACTGGGCAGAGTGGTGGTACTCCCGGGCCTCGTGTGATTGGGCAGCGTGGCAGTACTCCCGGCCCTCGCGTGATTGGGCAGCGTGGCGGTACTCCCGGCCCTCGCGTGATTGGGCAGCGGCACATCAGGTCCCGCGACCATCCCGTCCTCGGCGGGCACGTCTGTCGGGGTGCCCCCCTCCACCTCCGCGTCCTCCTCGTCGCCGGGGCCGTGGCCGTTCTCGCACTTTCCGTCGCGCCCGTCCTTGCTGTCCTGTGCGAGCGAAGAGCGCGAGACGACTCCGAACTTGCGCGTGCGCTTGCTGTTCTGCGTGGGGCTGCCCGTTGTCTCCGGGGGGACGACGCTCTCGCCGGAGCTCCCGCCGCCTCCACCGCATGGAGGGACGGGGGCCTTGCGCTTGATCCTCCGGAGCATGATCAAGTACATGCAGCCGCCATTCCAGCACTGATCTGCCAGGTAGCTGCACAAAACACAAGAACAACAAACGGTTTGTCCCAAACTCCAGAACCACAGGAAAGCTAAAGTAATGTACTAAATGGAAAACTTTGTTATATGTCGTCAAACTAAATGTTTCAAGGGAGTCTACATGCTTATACACACTTGCTAAATATTCTAATGCACCGAACACCAAAATCAAGGTGACTATGTGAATGCCAGAAAACAGTTCCAGCAAGTTCCTAAGAACCCAACTGTTACACAATTTTAGGATTAGTAAGGATGAATTAGTAAACCATTAATCTTGCAGCACAGGGAGGGGAACAGCACTAAGACATCCACGCAGCACTGTGCCAAACAACCAGGCAGGTGCAGTGAAAGAGTCACAGGGGATAAAATGGATAAAATACACAGTAGAATACAGATCAGTTTCACAAACCCTTGAGCTCAGCATTTTAAAAAAAAAGACTTTTGGCCCTTTAACTTCAGCCACAGGATGAAAACATGGACATTTTGTGAGCCACATTCTAAACAGCCTCATAAAGTGGGCATGGCCTGCCAACCCTGCGGCCACCACCACCAGGATTACTGCTGCTGTATCTTGCAACATGGAACGGACAAACTGAGCTGCACAAACATGAGTTCATAATAATCCAGGTTCTACAAAAGAGGCAAAAACTCATAAATGCTTGACGAACCCCTAACAGAACAAACGCAGATCACAACATTAGACTAACACATTTAGAAATAAAGCACCCATCTGAAGAAAAATCAGTACACCTTGAGCAGAAAGGTCCTTAAAATCAACACCAGTCAGCTCACAAATGTCAAAGTTACATCCATCCATTGACCATGTCTCCCCAACTATTCAATGTTTGGTGTAGCTATGCTGCTCTCTGCAGTGTCAGGCCTGCAGATCAACTAAAGCAAAGGGTACACAGGTTTGATTACACCCCCCAACAAAGACCCCAGACAATGAATATACTATGTGTCTAATGAAGGAAAAACATGTGTGCCTTAGATATTGGAAGAAGCATTTTAATAATGACTGAAGAGAGCAATGACCAGACTTGGCTAGTATCTGTATGGTAAGAGTTTTACTATATGGACAATAAAACGAGGGAAGAAGTCTTTATGAGGCATAATTTCTCATTAACTTTGGAGGAGTGAAACAGACAAGCATATCAGCAAATGTAAGCTCCACTTTTCACAATAAATAACCCTGACCTGGAAGCTAAAATACTCTACTTTTTTCCAATAATTTCAACTGTGCACACCAAAATGCATATCCTAACAACATAAAACTGAACAACACAGTGATGACCAATATCACATTTGGTGACCTGAACGAATCCTTCCTACAGCACCTACAGTTTTAAAATGTAGTGTTACTCTGTTTGAGTATTCAGAATTTCTCTGTATGTAGTATTACTCTGTTTGAGTATTCAGAATTTCTCTGTATGTAGTATTACTCTGTTTGAGTATTCAGAATTTCTCTGAATGTATGCGTTTGCTCAGTAAAGTATGTAAATGGATTACATTTGATCTCTTGCACAAAGTCTAAAAATAAAATGGCATGAATAATACAACAAAGACAACCGTGGCAAAAATTGTGAGTCTGCAAGGACTTGCTTTGCTAGCATCTCTGGAATAATGTAAACAATGAATGGCTAGACATTCTTAGGTAACCATATTGATAAAATTTGTTTACATTTACGTGTTGGCAGACGATCAGATTACAGTTTCAAGCAGATCACGGAGGCAAACATAGTGTCTTGCACAAGGAGTCTCACCAGTCCAGCACAGAGCACTTGTCTGGATGGGGTTTGAACCCCAGTCCCTCACTACCATCAACCATCTTGTGACAGATCTGTGCTGCTTCAGAATTTTATTATGCCTTCAGTTGGCATGAGAACGTATGAAACTATGCCTCCACCTTCCTCCTTTTTATCCTCATCTACCTAAAATGGAAATTCTCTAACTCATTTCTGCCATGGATCAGCTCTCTGTCACAGTATAAACAAAGACACACACACACACACACACACACACACACACACACACACACACACACACACACACACACACACACACACACACACACTTGAATATCAACTGGTTTATCTGCTATAGCTTCAGAGACAATTTGCTTGTGCAAGCTAACTGGGCTTCCTCAAGAAACATCATGTGCTGCACCAGAAATGCTCAGCCACTACATTTACTATATTTGCAATTACTTCCACAGATTATAAAAATACACACCCAGGCTTCAAAAAGTGTTATGCTGTTATACTGCACAGCCCAGCATTGTTATGCAAACTGTTTAGCTCACTCTGGAATGCCAACTTTCTTACTGGCCCTTTCAACGGAACTTTCATAATGATGTTTCCATGGTAGAATGGAGACTACTGTGGAATCCTCTTGGAAGCAAGTCTAAACATCTTTACCCTTGACACCACATCTCTTCTGCACTACAAACAGGTTTTTGGGTAAACAGGTTCCGAGGGAGGAAACCATTAATATAAAACAACTATGATGCATAAATAGCTATATCACAATTGCTTCATTAAATGTTTCAACTTTTAAAACTTTAATTTTAAGTTAATTTTATTCCATAAAATGCCTGGCCTATAGGTGGGGTCTAGTCTGCTTTGATAACAGAATTTGCAAAAAAAAAAAAAAAAAACATTTTTCAGCTTTCCATGCCTTGCATTTCATTCATTATATTTTGCCCTCATTTTTTTATGAATCATAATCTTGGTGTCTCTCTCATCACTCCTGTCACCTTTAGGCACCTAAGAAGTCACATGTTCACCATTTCACCATTATCCTTAAGAGAAGAGGCCGGTAAATACTATCTATGTCCAGGCATGCTTCTCGAGAAAAAGAAAATCTTACAATTCAACTATCTGATGAAGACCAAACACTGAAGCGGGAAAAAACGAAGCCATGACCTCAGCTTTGGAACGCTGACAAGGATTTCGGCTGTTGTAAAACGCTAATGGGGCTCAGGGAAACAAACAGTGGTTTCATCCCTTCTGCTCCTCAGCTCTGTTACAGCGCTAGGGGGGAATCCAGCTCGACAGGCTTCGACATGTCTCCAGTGGAACGGAGGCCAGCAGATGAGCCTCGTTGTTCTAAAGCCGGGGTTTCCTCTGCGAGATCCGATTAAGCGCTGAGATTTTGAGTTGCGGAGGAGAGAGACGTGATGCCGTGGTGCACCTGGGCACTGGCAGGGGTCACAGTAAGGGAATCTGTCATGTTTGAGACAATAACTTTAATTAACGAATAAATCCAAACAAAAAATCGAGGGAAGGGAATGTTAAGCAAATCTTTATTCTCCATAATGCTGAACTCATAACAATAATAAAACTGACAATGCAGGGGTAATAATCACTCAAAGCAGGGGTAATCACTCAATGCAGGGATAATCACTCAAAGTGCTGAATTATAGCAGCTGCTAAGGAAGTGTCTGTTAGCACAGGTGCTGATGGAGGCTCAGCAGTGCTGGAGGAGTGGCGGTGTGCAGCACCAGCGGTCTGTACCTGTACCTTAATGAGAAGGAACAGAGAGGCCAAACAAGGAGCAGGTTAAACCAATGTTTAACCTGCGAGTTTAATGTGAACTAATAAGAAGATGATTGTAAGCAGGGCAGATGTTGTGTGTGTGTGTGCGCGTGCGTGGGTGTGTGTGTGTGTGTGTGTGTGTGTATGTGTGTGTGTGTGTGTGTGCGCGTGAGTGTCCCTCCTGCTGGGTGAGGGACCCAGCCAAAATGACACAGCCAAAAGAAAACTGTTAAAAATTTCAGCTATTTTTTCAGCTTTTTTTATTTACACAAAAAATTCTGATAATTTTGTGTAAACATTGAACTTAGCATGATACATGAAACAGCTAAATGGACTGAGAACCCTAGACCTCCTCAGGTCTGGACACTCCCTTATGAAACTGCATGTGTGTTTTTGTAGGTGTTCCTACAGAGCAATATCCAGAACCCATGAGTGCACCTGGCTATCAGATACTGCAAAAGTTCTGAGAACTGGCCTAAGCAATGCAAAACAGAGCAAAGAGATCGTATTTCTTGGACTGGATATGGATTGCCCGTAGCAATGCACACCATAAGTCACCTACCATTCAGCCCAGCGGAAATTCCATTCAGAGCTATACGATTACTCTCCCTCACATTAGAGCATTAGTACTTTCTCTGTGCCCCCTTGAATCCAATGGGCCATGATAATTTTCAACACAGCGCAGTGCGAGAGGAGGAGAGTCTCCTACAGCAGTGGTTTGGCATCTGCCAAAGTACGCAGACATAAAGTGGACGTTCTCCAGGGCCTTGGTCAGGGAGCAGAAAGCAACATATGTAGGACTGAGTTTCTGCTACTCCAGACACCGTAGAGGAAATCTCCTAACTGGATCACCACCGGCCCCAGCTGAGAGACTCTAGGGTTATTTCTCCAGACATATTCAACTTCTGATTTACCAGCAGTGGAACACACTCAACAGACTTGATCAGCTTTTAACAGACAACAAATAGGTGTGTTTGTCTACTTAGAAATCAAGAAATAAACATATGGACGGGAACTAATAAATCAAGACAAATTCAGTCTCATCCTATATGCTTCTTAATTCTTGTGCAGTGACCAAATGAGAGCTAACTTAAAGATGCAAACCGAATACTTACAGTTACTAACTGTAATTCACAATGGCAAGGTTTTATAATATTATGTAAAAATCTCTTTTTGAAATGAACAACATTGCCCATGTTCTTCAGCACATGGACCACATTCTACTTCCTCTATGATGACAAACAAAACCTGTATTACTGTTCCTCTCTCTCCCTGCAAAGACAGAATCAAACACGTGAACCAAACAGATTCCACATCCTATACATACTATAATAATAAACTAAACCTGTTAAACTACAAACCCTCCCGCACTGAAACGAAGCTAAACTGTATTTTATTAGCTTAGTGAATGAATAACTTAAAAAGGACAAGTGAATGAGCCTAGAAAAACAGAGGTTAAGATTAGTATAAGTACCTTATAAGTATTCTTTGGTCCATACAATAAGAATCTTATTGTATAAGTATCTTATTGTATGGACCATACGTCATGGAAAAACACGTTAATCTTAAAAAACGGGCATATTAACTAACACAGCAAATCACTCATGCTAATAAAAACTACCAGCATGATGTACCTAGTACACTGTGGAATGGTCATTCAATTTCAGAGTACAACAAACGATGAGAAGAACAACGAAGCAATTACCATAAAATTATTGTTGAGGCACAACATTTCATTGTAGGCACTGTCCAGTGTACCAACATGGTGCTGAATTTATCCCTAAACATGTCCATATAAAAGCACGAATTTACTTGAGCGAGGTTGCAGAGTTGAGAAAAACCAGACAAGTGACCAAAACAAACAACAAAACAACCCAAAACCGAGAAAAGCTTAGTATCTAGCAATCTCAATAAGATGTCTTAACGCCACTGATATTGTTAGTACACGCAAGGAATGACTCATCATCACATTCCCTGTAAACTAACTAAGAAAATGTCAAAGGAAACAGCCTGCACTAATCTGCAGTCAACACATGGAACAGGAATTTCTGTGGCCTAGATGAAAGTGGCATGGGAGAGGCACAATAAAAAAAACTAGCCCTGGGTCTTTGAAGGGGGTCATTTAGACCTGCATCCCAGAGGGGTTAATACTGAGTATCAGGGCTTTTAGCTTAATTATATGGGATGCGTTAACCAAAACGTCAGATTCATTCTCAAAATGGATACCAGGTAATAAAAACTGGCTAAATCCTAGTGATTAGGTTTAGCACAGTAACTGGAAGAAAGTACTGTAAACTACTTCTGTTATCTTATAGTCTGTTCAACTCAAAACCACAAATTTTAAACAAAACAAATAAAAACCACAGCCATGTTTGCTGAAGAGTATTCAACAAATTAGGTAAAAATATGCATGAAAGCACCAAGCGTATTATTTATACCCCGACGAGTTATGAAGACAAGGGTTCTAGAAGGTTCTCTCAATAGTGGCTGGGGGGTTTTCAGCAGGGTGAGATTTTGCCTGCTAAGTGGAGAGAAAGGACAGGCACATGAGGCTTAATTAAATCACAGAGGTGCTGCATCATGAACTGCCTTCTATGGTATAGTGTTGATATTGAGTTTATTCATAAACAGTGAGCATATTGCTCCATTAAATGCAGATAAGACATAGAAAAGGCTCATTACAATAGTGATAAATGCATGTACAAACCTTTCTGCAGGGCCCGATAAATATTTAAAAGGCTTTAGAAGAACTGTTTATTTTTAATGTGCGTGTCTGCTGATTGTCAAAGAACATTAAGATTCTGCGTCTGAGTAGTTTGGACAGAACTGTTTCAGTAAACATCAATGAAAAGGTTCTGTTTTATAGAAGACAAACAGTGAGTAGGAAGAACCTGCATATTAGATTAGTTAAGTTCAGAGGACACTGTGTTGAATCCAAAACTTTATTTCCTTCAGGAAATATGTAAGAATAGCTATGGAGCAGAACAAAACACTGTATAGTGTGCTCCTGTGTGATATATTGCAGCCCTGCGCATATCAATCAAACGTTTTAAGATTGAGAAAATCATCAATATACTGTATAAGAAGTAAAGCACTAAAGCTCATAGGTTTACCATACCAAAATACCTAGTCCAATACATTATGACCTGCTGTTAAAAAACCTGATTGTGAAGAACCAAGAAGTAATGCGGTGTTTGGCTAAACTCAGCCACGCCTGACTTTAGCAAAAAATGCACAGTCATGCAATCTGTGCACAAATCTGAAAAATGAAACCTGTGAGAAATGTAGCGGTCAGAATTATTCTGAAAGTTTTGTGTCTTTCTGTTTGTTTATATCACTGTTTCCCTACTCGTATCACATTCCAATCACCTTTTTTAATGAAAATGTAAACAACCAGGAAACCCCAGGAATACGTTGCTTCTGGACAACACCCAGTAGCTAGAGACAAACCATCTCTCCAGCGACCTTCAGTAGCTTTGCCACATAATCACTGCTCCTACCACTTATAATACTGGTCCAGGTTCATATTACTGCAATCCCCATACTGACGGTGCTGCTAGCAGGCCCCAGTTAGCTAAAGTTTTACAACTAGGGTTAAACTTAGCATTTCTATTAAATATTATCCAGCTAGTTAGCAGGCTTTTTTTGTCTGTGTTTTACCATCTTCTTCCATCCTCAAGAGTTGTCTCATAATGTAATCCATTGTTTTTGAACATGGTATGTGCTTAACCTTGCAGAGACTGGTGTAAAAATGTAAGAAAAAAGTAACCAATTTTTAATACGGTATATAAAAAGCTGGGAAATTACTTGTTACATATATGGGCAGAAAAACTTGCTTAGCATCAGAAATAAGGACTAGCTTTAGTCCTTAACATCAGAAATAAGGACTAGCTTTAGTCCTTAACATCAGAAATAAGGACTAGCTTTAGTCCTTAACATCAGAAATAAGGACTAAGGTTAGTCCGGACTAGCTTTAGTCCTTAACATCAGAAATAAAGACTAGCTTTAGTGCTTAGGCACCTGCTTTTCTGGCACATAATTATGCTATATGTGTCCAAACGTTTGATAATTTATTTGGTATCTCAAGGACTGAAAGACATTTACACAGGTAGCCTATCAGTTTTGCAATTAACTAAAAGCTCATGTACCAGGATAAACCAGTTAACTTCCAAGAAAAATACTGCAAGCCTTTCTCCAAATACAACTGATTCAGCATGTCATGAAATTAATGACCCCAAATGATTTAAGATGAGACTCTGACAACTATTATACATTTTGGGGTTATATTAATAACGTAGCATAACCTGCAGTGTTAACAACAGCTGCAGGGAAGACATTCCAAAGTTTGGTGGGGAAGAGAAATAAAATTATCTCACTCAGTCTTATTAACCAGTCTAGAGAGAGGAAATGGTGCCCACCACAAACCCCACTGCAACCAGATTCATCAGACAGAACACGCTTAGCTGGATAACGAGATTTAATTACGCAAACGTTCTTTGGAGCAGAAATCCACCCTCACCAACTACTAAAAGAGCTTCATATAAACAAGCCTGCCAGTTAGTTTCAGTGTCTGGTTTTTAAAACAGCTGACCAATCTGGTAGCTCTGAAATGCCAGCCAACATAAGGTTCCCATTATCATATCACCATCTCAGTGTAATTAGGAGCTCACTCAAGTCAGTGTGTCTGGAAGACCTGGAGAGAAACAGGATGTTTCCGCTCAGCTACTCTGAAGAACAATAACATTAATCTGCCATATGCAACACCAACCATAATAGCTCCCAGGAACATTATTATACTAGCCTATATAGTCTTATAATACATACATTTTTCCAACTTCTTTACTGTTAATCCAAGATATTATCTTAGTCGCAAAAGGCTGTCTAATCAAAAGGCTGTCTAATCAAAATATTTGGAGAAAGGCACAAACATACAAACAATTACAAAGTACAAAGTACACAATAAAATACAGTGCATCAAAAGTCACTAGTGACAATCAAGAAAACAAAACAAGGTCAACCCCAAGTCAAGTTTAACAACACTAGTCAGAGACTAAAAGAAACATATAATCATAAGCAAAGGGAATGAAAAGGCAAACCACATTACTTTCACCACAGACTGATGGTTTTCCACCTCTAAACTAGTTAGTGATGTGAAAAAACAAACAAACAAAAAGACAATTGTTTAGGACATCAAATACGACTCAGACATTTGTTACTGAGAATAACCTGTTGCTACTAAGTCTTCTATATGCAAAAATAAACTAAAATATTAGGCATTAATTTCAGACTCATATTTTCAAATCACAAGAGCTTCAATAATTATTACACATTATTAAAAATACAAGACATGCTTCGATCATTTAAATAAATAGCAGTAACAAATGCACAATTTTCTCTGAATATATGTGAACCATAAATACACAAATAAATCTTAACTTACAGATTACAGGCTAACCGTAATGTGCAATGCCATCACAATAATGGACAGAACAATCACAGTTTTCTCCAAATTGTTCAGTTGTGTTTATGGTCCAGATGAGCAGATCTACAAAATCACAACAGCAGATAGATTTAAAGGAACTAGCTGATGTCACAAAACTACCTACAACTACAAGGAACTTTAACACAACTTCATAGAAATAAACATAAGGCTGTTAGCAGATACTGTATGAGACTACAAAAACTAGTTCATTGCATAAATGATAAAAAATAGTAAACGTGTAAACAATAAAATGATAGGATTAGGCCTGTCCTCCTGGGTTACAGTTTAGAACCAAACAATTCTGTGAATACTGCAAATAGCATTATTTCATATGGAATAACCTGTTGTGTCTTTGATTACGAAAATGGGTTTATGTTCATTCACAAATTTAACTGTGAATGACATGAGATTTTCAGAAATCACTGTAAGAACAGGCAGAAAGCAGAGAGTATCCATCTTTGTCTGGTGCTCCAGAGGATCTTATGTGACTCAGAGATAAGTAGATTTATCTTCTCCATTTACCCTCTATGCCCACAGAAATAGAATATGCTTCCCATTACAGTGTACAGCATTCCCACCATATACAGCACATGATCCTGGTTTGTTTTAATATGAGTGTACAAGAATATGCAGCATGGATATGACAGTGTGATTCTGTATGTGATGTTCTAAGATAAATGTTCACTGGTTAAGAGTGTCCCTATTCCCTATTACAATTAGTAAACCTATGCCTTACTAGTTTGCTTGTTTTCTTTAATGTTCTCCTTAACAAAAACTGTCAGTGACATAGAACACTGGCCATTCACAAGGAATTCAATTACTATTGCATAGTCATATTACTGGGCCTGTCCGAGACGGTCTGTGAGGATCGACCACACAGATAAAAAAGAAACAGGTCATCCTTTTATGACTAGTTTGTCCATTTCTAGAACAAATGCTTCGAGATGTTTTGATTAAGTACATACACTGTGGAATTAGCTAGCAAGAAAATAACTAATAAATAAAAGACTGGTTCAAGATCACATCTGCCATGCTTGATATGAACATTTAAAAAGTTCTAACTGGCTAGAGTTTTGATTTCAGATAGGTGAGTGACAATGATAAGAGTTAAGACGATTTAGGGTCGCATTTCCTGCCTCATAAAGGACCATGAGGTCATGGGTTACTAGACCTATTTCATATATCTAACGGTTTCATCAGATTAAAATAACAATCCTGTATCATGCTCGAAATCCAGACCAGAAAGAGAAATGTCAAATAAATCTAATCGAGCTGTTTAATAAGATACAGTGCTGCTTTAGGATATACAAGTTACAAAAATGTTCTACCTGAAGTTGTTTTATTACGGTTTCATCTTCACCTGTGACTCCGAGCAGTACCTTCTCTGACAGACGACTGGCGCGCTGTTTTAACCGTGAAAGACTTCGATAATCCGCGTAAAGCAACTGTCGATGTTTCTGTTTTAGCAATAAGACATAAGCCTTTCATCGGCTCTTCCCTGCGTTGTACTAAACTCTAAAGTCGCTTTTCCATGAGGGTCTGTTAAATGCGACAAGGACTTGGAGAGGCTGGCGGTTTTCCTCGGTCCTCTTGCGCGCGCACAGTTTGAGCGCTGCGAGATTTTCTAATGCGGTCGCTTCTGTTAGTATCACAAAAAAACCCTTGTAGCATGTCTTCACCACTTTCAGAAGAATCTTCCAATTTGAGCTTGCTCCACACGCGGTTTATCTGAACTACAATGTGAGATTATATTTTTCGCTTGTCCCGCCCCTTCTCACGACCAGTAGTCTGAGAGTCTTTTCATCTGACGATGATGTACACATAATGGACATAGTCTTCTCAGAGCTCCGTACAACCTACCCGAAATTCCTTAAACTGTTTCAACTTAATATGTTCAGAGTAATATGTAATATAATCTTTGAATTAAATTTCCAAAGAGTGGGTTAAATATGCACGGAAAACACTGTGCGCCTTAGGGTACACGCACTTGATATTCTCATTACAAACACATGTCCTTGAACATGTTCTTCAGCCTGTTGTTCTGGAACTATCCTTCAAAGAACCATAACACTCCTATAGTGTACTAAAGGGCTCTTTAAATCTTAACTCCAAAGGTAATAAACTTTTTATAGGGTCTCTTAGGATCATTTAATTACGTGTTAGGCACATTCATTATCAACCATGCTATGAAATGATACAGTGAATAACGTTTTATTTTATTAAATGAAATGAACATTTAATAAGCGTAAGATATAGAATATTGGAAACCATAGCCGTCACTGAGCTGTAGCAGAATTCTCTCCTTGTGTTGTTAATTCCTGTTTTGAATATGACAAACCACATAACTACACACATGTCCTACGGTAATGCCTTCTGTCAGCATGAAGGGCATGTAAAATATTACTGTGTACCTATATGAATTTCCAAAAATAAATAATGAAACTGTTCATAAGAATAAATAATTAAAGATAATTTATCAGTCACAGGTTTCTTTTTATGTTGATATCTCCGAATTGTATCTATGGCAGATTCACAATCCATCAATCATTCATCTCAATGATGAACTTGGCAGGGAGATTCCCATTTTACCACTCCTTTATGAAAATCAGGTTCCATACTATGGGCAGTGTAAGCAAGAATGCATTAAACCTATACACAGGATTATACACTAGAGACAATGTTTAGGTTAAGCCTGGGAAGGGAAAGAGCAAAGCAAGGGTGTTTCAGGTTTGTTGAGGGATGTTTCCTTCAGTTGTAACCGCAGCTGCATTCTTAACTCTTGAGGTGACTAATAACATGACTCTTAGTTTATGACATTGCAAAGTCAGTGAGAGAGAAACTGACAATTCATAAGACACAATGTTTTCCAACTCAGTCTCTCTCTCCCACAACAAAACTAGCCTGCAACTGAACAGAAGAAAACAGAAAATACTATCTTTTACTGCGCAGGATAGAAGAAACTCCACTAGGACAAATAAATTACTCCGGTAAAACAAATGTCACAGATGTCTTTGCTCTCCACTGATTTCATTTCCATTAAGTTTCCACCTGAGTTTCCACTGGCTGCCCGTCTCCTGCCAAAGCCTTTATTCATTACACAGGACATCCGATCTCTGGCCGGCTGTATGGGCACACATTCTTCACATAACTGAAGTTTTGTGGAGAAACGTCCTAAAGACACTAACGTCATTCACAAGTCTTTCCCACTCTGAGTAGATGCAGAACATACAGAAAATGTACTAGAACTGTACTTAGAACATACAGAGAAGTCCACAAATAACAAGACCGTATTGACCACATATGATTTGATCTTTAGGTTTGATTCCAAGAATATTACATTAATATTGGATAAAGCATATCATGGGGGGATCATTCATGAATAATTAATTGATAAATACTCAAGGTAAAAACCTCAAGGTAATAGTTCAGTTTAAAGGAAAATGCTTTTCCAATGACTACTATTTAGAGACATGATCACATAGTTACTTCTGTGGTATGGTTGAACTCCCAAAATTTAATGTTTGCAGAAAACCAAAGCAGTCAGGTTATTGCGCCACAAGTCTGAAAATACTTTTGTATTGCTGCCATCTTGTGGACAAAAGCACTTACTGTTAGTGAAAGCTACTAAGACGTCATCCAATCGATAAGATATGCCTTGCGACAAAAATTGAACAAATCGAAATACCTAAATAATTTAGGTGATGTCGAAACTGAACAGATAACAGATTAGCTGTACAAGCAAAATATTCTCAAGATTGTCTCTTCTTCAAACATAATGATCATATCCCCATGAGACCACGTCTAAATATCTGAATTTCACTCCTGCGATTTCAGAGATCGCGCCATTTACTCAAATAAACAACTGGGGCGAAGAAGGCGAGCAACAAAATCTAAAAAAAAAATCTAAAATCTCAGACTGGCCACGTCTGAGGCGCAGGAGAGGAACGGGTCACGTGTGCGTGTCCTTGTATGGGCGATCAGTAACTTTATGGCCTCTTCCATATTCGGTTGCCCCTGGTGCCTATTCACACCTCCAACGCCCGCTTTCCACAGCAAAGCAGTAGTGGGCGCTGTTCACAATGCCACATAGGCATTACATAATGTAACTTGTGGGGCTCTTTTGATTGATTGATAGATCCATTCTTTTTTTATCACCTTAATTGTATCCAAATCAATTTAAATTCAATTGTCAAGTAATTCAACTGCTGTCATTCAATACACATAACATGATAAATGATACATAAAAAATACATATGCGGTAACAATATAGAATACACATACAATACACACCTGCCCTAAGATCCCACTTTATATGTGGAGTTGGGGATTTTACTGCTTCTATGTACCATTAGGATGAAGTTCTATGCACACACATGTGTGACATGTGGTTTAATCATGAATAAACGAAACATCATTTGGCAGCAAGGCCTTCTTGAACTCGAAACAGTAGCAAGATACCAGATACAAAGCTGCTTCAGCCCTTGGACATTACGCAGCACAGGAACAATGAATATGACACAGACCAGTAACATCACACACCTGACCTGAAACACTGCTGAGCCATGTTACAACTACATTTTCAAGATGGCTTTGCTTTTTTGTGCAATGAAACCGTGTTTGTTACAGTCTTTACTATATTGCTCTACTGTTACTGTATGACAGTTTGATGCTAACCGGGACAAGCTAGGCTACCTGATGCACATTGGCTATGCAAATTATTTTGTGCTCTACATGTAATTAGAACTGAATATATTCACTGACCAGTGAATATATATATAAGAGTTTTTTATTAATTTTTTCCCTGTTTTTCCTTATTTTAGTCATAACCAGCTTCCCCCAAAGCTCATGAAGATTACCCCTTTTCAGCCTGCCACACACACAACGTCAGGGGGCAGAGTAACACATTCGGAGCATCTGCCTCTTCTTGGTACATGAGCTCACAGTTGTTTCTCATTGGTCAATCTCCCTTTGATTGACAGGGGAAAAAAAGTATGCCACACCTCCCTACCTGACAGTATGGCCTGTTTTGCTCTCTCAGACTTCAGGTCACAGATAACTGTGGCGTCATCAGGATTCAAAGAGGATTAAATTAAACTGATGAGCCTTGATGATGAAGTGTTGATGATGTTAATACAACAATGATATGGATTACAACTGTTGAAATATGGAATGCAGTA
>JAOYMR010000005.1:8539854-8563254 GCA_025802075.1 Tenebrosternarchus preto
CTTGAGTACTTTCACACAGTACTCAGCGCTATGCAGTAATATGGAATGCAGTACTTGAGTACTTTCACACAGTACTCAGCGCTATGCAGTAATATGGAATGCAGTACTTGAGTACTTTCACACAGTACTCGGCGCTATGCAGTAAAAGTATCAAATCTCAGATCATACGATACCACAGCCCTAATTTCAAGATTTGACCATTCTGATGAGTTATGGCTTCTTCCTCTCCAAGCTATGGGAAAAGTGCAAAGTCAGACGCGAATTATGCCAGGGAAGCTATGGCAATCTTAGCCGTCATTCGTCCAAGTGCTGAAGATGCTAACCACTGCAACCTGGCCCACAGAGGGAGGACGTAAAAGGGAACGTACCAAAGTTCAGAGCAAATGAAGAACACAAGTGCTACCTCCCAGGGAGGCTTTTATCTTAAACATCGAATGCAAGCAAATCTCACCCACCACAGAATGTTACTGGAGATGGTACTTGGGTATAAGTTGTTTTTTTTTTTTCTCTATTTGCAGTCAAGTAGAGATTGTGGTTTTAAGAGTGCAGATGAATGGACTGATGGTATTGTGCAATTAAATCACTATGACGCCGCATATGTCTATAAAAACTCATTAATACAGAAATTGTGTCTGACAAATGAGAATAATTGTAGAATAATGTTGAATTTATTTTCACCTTGATTCTGATGTGTTTCCCACCAGATATTTGTGGTTAATTTCAAGTTACATCCAAGTCCTTTGGAAAATTCTTTTAAAACAGCATCTAGATGAGCTGCTCAAAACCTGTTTAATCTATTGGTTGCGGTTTGACATTTATAAAAAAGGATCGAGCATTAAAACATTCAGCAACTCCAATTTATGGAAAAACGTGTCATGGTTGCTATAGTGTTTTTCTGACTGTATCATTTCCCGCCTTCGTAAAGTCTTCTCTCTCGCTGACCACGTGGAGAACACTTTGCACTGGCTGGAACAAAGCCACTGAGCTATTTTCCATGCTCTCCACAGACAGATGCTGGGCCAAGCTATAAAAAAAAGGAAAGTCATCCAAAATTACAAGACGACACATTAAACTTGGCGCCGTTTTATTTATTTATTTTTTTGTGGCAAACTCTTTTGAGGTCATTTTTGCACTGAAACTATTAACATGAAAAGCACTTGATTAAAAATGAGGTTATCAGTAGGTGCTGGGAGGGGTTCATGCTGAAAGCTTCAGCCCAGCACTTTTGAATGCTTTACAACCTGGCCTCTGGCAGAGTGATCTCTAGCCCAACGCTCACTCACGCCAAACCTTCTATGGGAACAAGCAGTTACAGCGCTGGCTACCCATTAGACTTCCTCTTCGCCTCAGGGAACAGCGAAGGCAGGGCTGGAAGCGTTCACTTCTGAGGTGGTGCTGTAGGACTCATCCAGTGCCAGCTCCAGACTGAGTAGTTCCGACAACATAATGTCTCAGGTAAGACGAGAGAGAAGAGTCTGGTGAAAGAGGCTGTTTCCTGTGGTCAGGTTTTGGAGTCCAAAACTAGCTGCCCGTTTTATCTAATTTGAGATGCGAGAATCTGGTGTAGTAAACGTAGCAGTTCATTCTCTGGTAGTTTGTCAAATAATACTGTTCAATTAACACCCGTCTGCTGTCACTCTTTTAACTTGTGTTTGGCAAAGCTTTACTGCTGATGAAGAGGCTGCTTGCCCTGCTGAGCACAGCAGTCCATTAGGATAATCTTGATCTCACAAAGGCTGTAACTTGATCACTCTGCTTCAGGCATCTGACTTTGAGCTTAACCTCCAAGAGCTCCAAACTGGAAATTAGTAGGAAATACAACACCTATCTTTCACATCCACCACACTAAACATGCTGATGGCTAATTTTCCTCTGCAAACAGCTTTTTATCCCATCAGTGCCCACCCACAATGCTCCGCTGGACATCAGTACCAACTAGAGTGCGGTCTAATAAGTTAGACCGCACTCTAAGCTAATAAGTGACAGTACATTTTTTGAAACGCTTGTGATCTTTTGAAGGGAATACACTGTGTGCATAATTATTAAGCTAGTGGAGAATTCTCACCCTATTATTTCTGTGCACATTACCAACTCCAAATTGTATGAACTTAAATATTAGATTTTGGCCTAATGTGATTAATACCTTAAATGAAGGTGTGCACAATTACTAGGCAGCTTCATTACGTCAGGTAAAAAACATGGTGAAGAAAAGTGCAACTGCAAGACCTGATAAAAAAAATCAACATGATGCTACCAGAATCCCATTAACCTCCAGTGCCACCAGTATTCAAGTCCAGTATTCCAGATAAACAACCTACCTGCAGTGTTCAGATATACAACCTACCTGCATTGTGCAGATATACAAGGTGTGATGGGCTAAGTGATATGGTCATGGTAAACAAAACTGAACCCAAACACCTGGTCTATGGACAGATGGTCTTGATGAGCTGGATGGCACTGTGTCATTAATGGACACAGGACACCAATCAACTTCCAAACCTACTGCCAGTTTCTAGAAGACACCTTCGTCAGGCAGGGGTACAGGTTCAGAAAGAAGTCAGCAGCATTCAAGATAGATCACATGCATCCAAGCACTCCACTGATTGGTTGGCCAGGAAAGGTCTCAGTGATGACCGAATGGTAACTTGCCCACCTTCCTCATCTACCATAAACTCTATTGAGAGCTTGTGGGCCGCCAAACTCGAGATGTATAGTGAGGGAAGGTAGTATATCTCTTTAAACAGCATCTGGTTGCCACTTCAATAAAAGCTGATTGTGAACAGGTCAAGGAGCTGGCAGAGTCCATGCTTGGAAGCCTCATGTAAATTACAGAAAAGAACGGAGGATAATATTGGTCACTGAATATTTCTGAAAAGCCAAAAATATGATTTATTGTCATTTTGTGTTTTTTATTTGTTACTTAGTTTAAAAATCGATAGTAAACAAGTGAGTTGGGAATTTATTTATTTATTTTTCTAATTTAGTTGCCTGATGATTCTGCATACTTGTATATTCCATTGAGGAAGACAAAAGTCACTTTTCTTGTGTTAAACATTCAAGTTTGAGGTTCAGTAACATTTTTAATTGCTTGAGCGCTCTGTATTTGAACAAAAATCGATGAGATGCTTTCTTCCTCGTTAGCAAGCCATCGTGACGTGTTGATTGTTGCTCTTGGTTTTTGCGCCTGTCTGTTCCAGAACGTGGTGTGTTGCGTCTCCCTTGGAGACGTCTTGCCGCCTGCAGCTCTTCCTTTGCCTGAGAGCGTGAGATGTCTGTGAGGACAACTGCGTTTCTCACACCCCTCCCAGGAACCTCCTCCCTTCCCTACACCATGTCATCTGTCTGTTCGCACGGATGGAGAGCCGCTGTGAGATCAGACTCTGTGACTCCTCAGCAAAACTTCCCACTGTTAATCAGCGAAACATACACTGTTTAATTGCAGAGCACAACCGCACATTTTTCATACTGGTTAAAAGGTACAGAGATATAGGCTGCTGCCATTTGCACTCACTTGCTGCAGGATCTGCTTGCAGCTATTTTATGCCGTTGGCCACATTAAAACATTTTGTACTGGTGGTTATGGATGAGCCAATCAAATAAGCAGGACATGGGTAGAGCAGTTTGGCTGCCAGCAAGGAATCTATGTGCCAGTTCCCATAGCATTTAGTTTTTCACTCCCCCATGATTTGGCTACAGTGGTATCTCAGCCTGTGAAGACGTTCTGGACCAGACAAATCAGTTGTTTTGAATCCTATTCCAAGTACATATATCTGTTTAGACTCCCGAAAGAAAACACATTTAGTGTGATGGCACATCCAAAATGTTTTAGTTTTGAGCCTCTAGGCACTGGCAAGGCAGAGGAACACATGGTAATGCTACAAATTTTCCAAATGTGTCTTGACAAACGGGGATAAAAAAAAGTATGGTGTGATGTCTCCATAATGAGTAATAAGACAGACCCAAGTACTACTGAAAGAACTGTGATTAACACAGCGAAAAGATCTGTGTACCAATTTTTCCCCACAATCTCTGTTTCATCAGACTCTTGGCAGCACTAACAAGGACAGAGAGCCTTTCCAGATGGAAAGCCAGATCGGAGTGACAAGAGGCTGTCTACGCACTATGACACATATCACCCTCCAAGCCGGCAGAATTGGGGGGCAGGGGCACGTTCTCTGGACCCGGTCCAATCTCCCATACGATACGCCACCCGTCTCAAGTCTGTGCAGTATACATACACTGCATGGGTGTTATGTTAGGTGGATATGCAGAAGTTTTAAAAGGAGGAGATGCTGTTCCTTTAGGCTTGATTCTACTGGAACTACTGTCTGAATAAGCTGCTGGTGTTAACAACACATGCAAGCACTAAATAATTACATTTTATTTCAAGGTGCTTTTACTTACTTAAATCACTTAATCTACAGTTGACATTTTTTAAAATCTAAAAGTCGACTGGAGCAAAAGTACAGCAGGAAAACCAGGTAAAGAGGAGATACCTGAACTAATACATTCACTACCAGCCATCAAAACTTCCAAGAGAAAAACTGACAACTGGGTTGATATGCATTGTAATACTTTCTCAATGAAATAAAAATTATTTTAGGTAAATTTAGATTTTTCAAAATACACAATTAATGGATTCATGAATTAATATTACAGTAATTATGCATACAAGCTAAAACCTTTCCAAAGGTCAACAAACACGCAGTGCACAATTCTGCAAATATGCCCTGATTCTCTTCCCAAAGTACCAAAGCACAGGAAGACCACAGATTTGCAGGAAACATTTATCTGTATACAAAATGCACAAGTGAACTGGATCTCCCCCAAGGGTCTTACCTGGCTCCAGTAACATCCACCCCGACCATCAGCTGCCCGTTGAGGGACAGCAGCTCGTCTCGTAGCTGGATGTCCCCACAACGTGCCGCGGGACTCCTCTTCTTCACCTCCGTCACCCAGATGCAGCCCACATCCAGAACGGGTCCCTTATCCCCCTTCCTGCGCCTCCGCCTGCTCTTCTTTTTGCCCTCGGGGTCCCCGAAGATGGGAATGTTTCCGAAGCTGAGGCCAAACTCAGACCCGTCTCCGTCCGCCTTGCTGAGGTACACGGCCCTTACCTCAACGTTCACCTCCTCTTTGGCCGGGCCGCCGTTGCACGGAGGGCCCTCGTAGTCGGTAAAGTTCAGCTGGATGTACTCTACCAGCTTGCGGATGGCAGCCCGGCACGGGCCGATGCTGCCGGTGTCTGTGCCCAGATCGCCGTCCTGGACCAGGGCTCCACCATGAGCCCTCAGCCAGCTCTCCAGCAGGGGTAGGTGGCTCAGTGCATTCTCCTGGGTGATGGGCATCCTGACTGCTGGTGGTGTCCACGCCTGGGCCTCCTCCGCATGGTGGGCTGGGGTTGCTCCCAAAACTTACACCCCAACCACCCCCCACCCCACCCTGACTCTAGGGTTGCCGACAGCCGCGCGGGATCAGAGCTGGCTTGCCTCCATCTTGGTCTGGCTCTCTAAGAAGGCACGGCACCCCTCGGACTTCAGACATACAGCGCTGATGCCCCCTAGTGTTACGTTTGGCCTGTGGAGCGCCATGATGTCATTCAGAAAAACAAAGGCAGAGGCGAAGATGAAGGGGGGAGCTTTCTACACTACAAGGGGTAACCAGAGAAATTGTGCCATTAGCCAGTCTGTAAGGTTCGTTCCAAATCCTATTTCCAGTGCAGAAAAAGCAGAAAACGCAGGAGCACTGCAAATAAGGGACTGAGATCCTGACTTCCAAGTGACTCAAACATTCACCTAAAAAGATAAAGATTGAAACATGATCAGAACACACAGAAAGATACAGGCATTTACTTGTCTTTACCCATTTATTTACTTTGACTTTGTAGATGTTAAACCAACAATAAATGCACAGCCTACTGGCCAGATGTTACTATGGTGCAACTGAAGCTCTTTTTGAGCCAACCAAATTTCTGACATTTTTAAGTATACACTGTTGGCTATGACCACAATAAAATTACTACTTTAGGTTTGGTCTCAAAATAGCATGCACTTGTGGTTCAGACAAGCTACATATACACAACTCGAGTTCACACATGTGCTTTGCTTGGAATCAAATGCTTAGTAAAGCAATATTAATGCGACTTATGCAAGGTATTTGAAAGAGTTTCTATACTGCACATCAACATTGCATCAGCACTGAATAAGAGCAAATAATTACTAAGATTTGTAAAATCAGCCCTTTGCACGTTTGGTCTTAATAATCTCAGGCAAATCACATGACATAAAAACACACACATGCATCTAGTAGTAACCCAACAGTAGTACGTAAGCCATCATTTACCCACATTTAATACCCGTGTCAATTTCAACGCCTATGTACAATGTCTTGAGTTACTAGTAGGCAAATACGTAATGATTCATGATCTCTTGCTGTCAAAATGAGGCGAGATAATTTTACACTGATGACAAATCAAACGGCTCTTACATGGGAATTTATGACAATCCAGTGAATCAAAGAGCTCTTGTTAAAACATACTTTACCACACTCTTTTCCCCCTCTCTTTCCCCATTTCCTTTCAAGACCCAAATGCTGAGTGTGGTGCTGCAGTATCCTGTCCCAGTGACACTGAGAGTCTACACAACCCCAGACTCAACCTCACATCTCACATCTAACAGGATTAGCAGAGACCCTCCCTCCTGTCACTTAAAACCACAATGACCACACCTCATATTACCGCTTCAGTCCTTCAAGCGTTCAAGACCAACGGACATGTTGAAAGAACTTTAAAATAAATCACCTCGTTCATTATTATTCATTATTGGTGGAAGATTGTTCTGTGAGTCCCAGGAACGGAAGTCTTTGCAAACACACAAAAGGCTAATGGCACTGAAGAGAGCCACTGCCAATAACAACATCCTCCTCCCCCCCTCCCACTCCATGGCTGGTAACTTTTTTTCCACTGAACAGAGAACCCATGAACAGAGATTAAGGCTGCAGACAACACTTTTGCTAAGTTCCACTCATTGATATTCACCTCAAAGACCTTGTCTGCTCACTATTATCTTGAAACAGACCCAGTGGTCTAAACAGACCCAGTGGTCTAAACCAGCACACGATGGCGAGCCTGCATCACTTCTGAATTCTTTTCTCAACACCTGAGGTAAAGCATAACTGACACTGTTCACTTTGCTCCCAGGATTATATAAATACTGCTCTACAGCTGTAGTTAAGGTAAGACGATCTGTAAACACAGATCAAAGAATGTTATGAAAGGGCATATCAAAGACACAAAACACACTGCAAAGGTAACACTTACATGAAAAAAAAATGGAAAAGTTAATTACCTTAAATAAAAAATACATTTGATGCTGAGGTAACACTGAACAATATCAACTTGGGCTGGTTCTCATAACATCATACACTCAAGAAGAAAGAGTATAAATAAAGTTAATTACCTTCTGTACGGAAGGAGGAGAATCAAAGGAAACATTCAGAAACATTCATCAAGGACCTCTGTTAGGGATATTAACATTTGTTCTTTAGACTGACAAAAAACAGTGACACAGCTCTCTCTTCTGCATGGAGATTGTATTTCAGAAAAATACCTTTTCTGTTGCCTTTTTTCATGCAGACCAGATAGTGAGGTAATGGAAGTTAAAAATAAAACTGATGACATGATCCCAGCAAGCATGAGAAGCAAACGGCCTGAGCCTCGATGAAGACTCTCAGTCCAGCATGCACGAGTCCAACAATGGCCCATCCAAGAAGGTCCACCACACAGCGAGGGTGGTCTTCCAAAAGCACTTGGTTTTTTTCCATTTAAGCCAAGTCGATGAGTACTCCTGCCACTGGCCAGAATGTTTCAACATGCCTGCTGGATTTCTTTTCACCGATACCGAGCTTGGTTGTTGCCGCAAAAAGTAAGGCCTACTCCAAATCTCGCACTAACCAATAATAAACTTGGATGGCAACTGTAGGAGAAAGAGTTTACTTTGAGTTTTCTAAAGTAGGCCTCTTGAAACCCCTGGCTAATGACAGAGAACATGGCGGAGGGAGGGGCTTTGCAGAGGCCTATTCCGTCACTCTACGGAGTTCTGCTCTTGAATCAACTTGTAACCGCTACATACTCATCATTGTCATTATGGTTTGGCTCAAGCTTCGATGTCATCTCCATTTTTGATCTGACAAATGTCTTTCTCAATTACAAAAGTAATAGGTTTCATTGTTACCAGAGCTGCCAGAATACATAAATAGACTACACAGTGTTTATGTAACTTTGTCTTGTCTGGTGAGATAATCTTACGCACTACCAAGCTATTTCTGCTGCAACACAGAATGTATTGTTTTAGATAATGAGAGACATAAAGGATAAGAAATAAGTTGCTCACCGCATTAAGAGAATTGCTAACAATATACTTATCAAGCAACAGAAAACTGACTCTAAGTTAACATAATACAACTGGAACAGCAAAGAGTGACATCACATCATTTTTAAAATACTTATACAATAAACTGGACAACAACAAAAAAATCACACTCGTACTACTAGTTTATGAGGGCACACTTTTATCTCCCTCTGTTGTCTATTAACTCACACTATTGTCTTTGAGGGCAGGGTCAGGTGATAAGTGGCTGAGCGCCTCAGTGAATGAGGATCACGTTTATGTCAGTAGGTTGAGGGATGTGGCAGAGTGACAGAGGAGGAAGCCATGTTAGGTCAGAGGAAACCCCCCAGCTCTAGCTGCTAATGCTAGCTGTGCAGATGGTTCTATCATGGCCCGAGACCAATCTGCTCAGGACGTGGAACGTTAATCCCATGCTGTCACGGGGGTGGGGGAAAAGGAGACTGAGGATTCCCCACACTACAGAACCTAGGGGGCAAGTGGAAAGCTGTCTGCCCTAAGGGGAACTGCCTCAGGTTAACACTTCTTATTACTCATGGTTATCCATGGTCCCCACTAGCTAAAGCCTTCTCGAGCATGGACATCAACTTTTGATTGTTCATAAAGTTTTTTAAAGCCAAAAGACTACTACGCACAATGACAGTTAGTGAACAGTGGTTAATTAACGCTAATCAGTAACGCTAGTAGCTTTTAACATCAACATTTTTCAATGAGCTTTCAAACCATTCCATTGTTTTACTTGAACTTCTATGGCTGGTTCAGCAGTCTTTCCCCTACATGTGAACTGGTGCATAAAATCAGAAACGTGTCCCGGAATCACAGGGATTAATGCAGTGTTCCAGGACAACAGTTTAAGGTCACTTAAACTGTTGTCACAAGGATTACCGTCTCCAAATGTGGTAGAGATGTCCAGTTCAAAGGATGAATACAAATGTGTCAAGTTTCATCTTGACATTATAGTAATCCATGTAGAGTAGCTATACACAACTGAAGTACAGTTATTGTATTGTAATAATTCATTTGGAGCATAACTATATTGTAAGAGAGTATGTGCTGGTACATAACATTCAAAACAAAAGAGGCTTTATAATGTCTGAACAATTTAACTAACTTAATTCCAGATTGGGACATCACAATCTATTTTGTTAAATTATATAATTTTGTTAAATGTTATACGGTGGTTTTGGTACAGTCTGGGCCGACCTTGATTTAACCATTTACTTTTGTCACTGGTAAAGTCACTGGAACTGTGGGGTCCTGAACAAACATCTTCACTAGTGTAAGTGTATTGTTCCATGTTTGCTTTAGCATTTCAATGCTAGAAAGCTTTCCGTTATGCTTGATGAGCTCTTATTTACAATCTCCTCCTTCGCAGAACTCTCACGGGAATTTGTTTTATTTCCTAGATGCCATGTCTGCACAATCCCTAGTTACCTTGATTGCTGTGGGATGCGTGTGTGTGTGTGTGTGTTAGAGAGAGAGAGAGAGAGAGAGAGAGAGAGAGAGAAGCTAATATAAAAAGGCTAGAAGGTAAGGGGGTAAGGAGATAAAGACACTAGGGCCTTTAGAACTCATATCAACTCTGTTTCGTTCCTCTTTGTTCATCATAGTTTGTGGCACAGGCAGGTTTAATGGCTCTTATCTATACTGTCTACAGTCGACAGGCTGCATGGCTGCATCAATTTAAAACAAAGAAATATATCTTAAGCAGGAGCCATTTAATTTGGAATGATTTGTTAAATCGATAAATTACTGGTCAGATAGAACCCAGAACACTTCATAATGAAACAATCAAGCCGCTGATCTAGAACAGGGTCGAGATGGATTAACAGAGTGTAGGGGTCTTTGCTCTGGATCAGCAAAATCCAGATGGACAGACAGTTGGCAGACATAGTCTCGCATGGCCGTGAGGTAGTTACATGAGCACTGATGTGTTAACTCTGTTGCTAAGCCTTTTTTTTTTACACGGAGGAAGTTTTTCATACTGAGATGGGCTAATGTACAGAGCAAGAAAGAGATGGTGTGACCAGTGTGACAGCAATGTGCAGGACATTGGTGTCAAACCACTCCAGAACATCGTTTGAAAATAAAAATTTCAAGTATTATTTTCAGTGTTTATATCTAATCACCACGAATTAGCATTTCTAAGAAGTCCTAAAAGTTTACTGAAAGTATTCAAAGTAAAATGAGAGTGTGTCTGTGCGCATGTTTGCCCAGACATCGACAGAGCTAAAACCATAAGGATGAGGGTGATTAACCAGCAGACAGATTACTACGGCGTACAGGATATCCGAATGGTACCGGCGCTGCCGTCTGCACGGCACAGCCGAGCGCGTTTGGCACCCTTTGTTTTCCACTCTGGAGTGGTCTGTGTGCCCCTCTCCCCCCTCCAGGGAGACCATATGGACAAAGATTACCAAAGTCCCTATTCCAGCCCACACGATGCTTCCCCACCACCGCACGGTATCATACGGAGACCTCCTCCTTCGGCTGGGAATGGAAGATTTAATGGAGTGCCAACACAAGAGCTGGAGGCCAAAGTGATCCAGTTCAGAATGGTGGTCGACAGACAGATAGTTGTAGAATACAGCAAATAGGGGTATTTCTAATGAAAAGCTCAAAGTTCCATTTCGGTTTTATTCTAAGTACTTTTTGCCCGTGTAAATAATAATTATAAGAAGAAGCAGAAGATGAAGAAGAAGAAACAGTTCAATAATTTGTGATGGAAAGACGATTTAACATGAAGAGCTACACCGGACTGTATTTGTAAGAAATAAATGTACATTTACTATAAGGCACAATGCATATTATTCAATACAATACTAAATATATTTGAAATCTTTAAACTGGTTTTGCTATAAAAGACAAATATATATGGCATAAAATATATGAGATAATATACATATAATCTGTAGCACTGTAACCCAAATAAGACTCTGTTTTTTGGACAAACAAATGCGATCACCAAATAACGCACTGCTACAGCAAAACTTCAAATCTTTAACCGTTTTAAGCGAATGGACCTCAAATTAGCGATCTGCTAATTTTGCTAATGATGAGTGAACCTTAAGTCCACACCCCCAACAACCTTATGCAAATATGAAACATTAATTGGTGCCCAATGGTTTTCTTTCATTGTTCATCATATTATCCAGTATGTGTCTGATCTCTATGGTTACTACATGGGCAGAGTGAGTCCATACGTGTCGTTACCTGGATCAGTACAGCCTGATGCACACCTGCTGAGTCACGCTTGGAAAAAGGTGTTCACTGGTTGTTTCAGTACAGTCACGGCTCACATTTGTTGTTCCAGCAGTTTGTGAGACTTTGTGTGTGTGTGTGTGTGTGTACAGTACAGCAAACATCTGTCTTTTTTCCATAGCAGAAAAAAACAGGTACTTTTCCTTGGCCTGCTTCAAGTTTCAGACACGTTGGGGAGAGATCTAAAGAGTATTACCACTGTAGGAATTTAAATGTTTGTTTTTAGAATAAAACTTGGCTAGACAGTTAGCATGCAATTTTGAGTCCAAGACAAGTAATCCCAGCATTAGCTTTCAAAACATTATTTCCATCTTCCGCTAATGGAAACCATGATGCCAATCTCAAATTCACAGGGCCTACTGGCAAAGCAGAGCATATGGTCCTCCATGTCTAGTGAGCTCATCTCTAGGGGATGATTCACTAAGCAAACTCCCAACACACTATAACAGTTTGTGGCGTTTGGGGGGGGATGATTTAAAGCTACAGAGCAACCATCCCTGCTGACCCAGGTCCCCACCGCCACTGAGGAACTGAATGGCTTAAAAAAAAAGGTCTTGCATGATTTAATGTCCCCCAAGGGGATCTCACCAGCATGAGGACTGGGTTGGGTAGTAAGTAAGGCTAAGGAAGGGCCCATCCTGGAGCAAACGATCAAACGTCAAAGAGAGGAGCAGAGAGGGGAGGCTTCCAGCTGGGTTTGCAAAAGGCTGTGGGAGGAACAAGCGTCAGGGACCCACGCAGATGTGTGAGGCACTGCCGGCCCTCAACCACAGCTATCAGACCTCAGTGAAAACAATGGCAGGCACTTACACTGGCCTCTCATATGTAAATGAAACCCACAGCCCAATGCACTGAAATCGCCATTGTAGCTATATATATATATATATATATATACACAAAAATATATATATAAAATATATACACACATACACACACTCTATAAATATATTTGTTTATTTATTTATTTGTTTATTTATTAAAAAAAAAAAAATTAAGCAGCCATTAACTTCTAGGAATAGCAGTCTTAGAGTTTTTTGATAGATTTTTTTTGGATCAGCATCACGGCAAGATATCTTCTGAAATATACTTTTGGTATATACTTTTAAATTGGTATTAGATGAAGGAGCTGTACTGCTGTTTTAAAGACAGTATGGAACAATGCTGAATATAGAAACGTATATCTATGACATTCCAATTTATTCCTTTGTAAGCAGTACTTATTGCTGAAGATAAGCATTTTTTTAGTAATCTTAGTTAATAAACTCAAGTTCTTCTAGGGTAGCCAACTATACAACTGAATGGGGCTTAAAAAAGCACTTTGGTCTGTTTTCTTTCATATAATTTAAGTCTCTCTCTCTCTCTCTCTCACACACACACACACACACACACACACACACTATCAATGGGGATTTCCTGATGAAACAAAAGCATAACAATAGCCTCTCTTGTTTTAAAATAAGATTCTGAACACTGAGCCTTGGCCCTTTTTTGTGATTATTTCTTTAATTATAACCTATGTTATTTTTTATATAGTAGTAAAAATTACTGGTCATTACTTTCAGTATTTTGTTAACTATTCAGTACTGTAATGTGTAATGTGGTTACTTATAATGTGGTGTGTCTTTCTACGTTCCTGTTCGTCTGTAACCTTGACCCCTGACTCCTCCTGTGTGTCAAAAAAATCTAATAAATACATTCAATAAATAAAATAAATAAATAAAATGAGAATCTTCAACTCTACTTTAAAGGTACAGGCTATTCCAACGCTGTATCCTGAAAAAGTAACAAATAATACTTAATTTGTTAGAATGACCTTTAGAATGACCTTTAGAATGAACTTTTTATATCACATCATTTGTAAAAGGGAGGAATACATGGGAAGAATTGGATAATGATAAAGAATAATGTGATACAACCATATGATTATGAGGCATCAGTCAAACGTCCCTGTGGCATTTCCTTCTGGGAAGAACGTTACCACAAGCAATGCAAGGCACAATTTAAAACCATACATCTATTTATAATATCAGCTGGGTTTTCCAGCAAATGATCTGGTTGGTGAAAGTCAAGCCATTACTATGTAGGTCAAAGAGCTAAATATGCTCCGGACTAAACACAAACTTGCTAAAGAGACTCTGCACTGCGCTGCCTTTTCGGTAAAGAAAGCAAGGTCAGCTAGAAAGAAAAAAAAAACGGATTCACTGTTGAAAAAGCACCAAGTATTCAGAGAATCTGGGAGGCTGGGATATGTGTGGACGAGGACAGTGCAAAGCCAAGTGCAAAGCCCCAGACCACGGAACTGGTCAACAGGGTGGAGGAGCACATCTGGCTGGGCTTCCAGAATTGAACACCATGCAAATGTTAGGTAGAGCTTGTGAACCCCCACCACCCCCCACCCCCACCTCACCCCACAGCTTCCCACAAAAGTGTGAATACAATGTCTTTTGTCTATTATCTACACATTGGATTGCACTTGTTTCATCTATTTATTCTGAGTCTTTTCTGCTTTCGCTCATGGGGGACAAAGCGAACGCACCTGGAAACTATGTCCTACAAGTCAAGACAAAATCACCGAGTGCTTACTGGTAGCCAAACAACATAAGTATGCATGACAAGTTACAGCGCTACTGTGGTTGGATTTCATCTGCATCTCTGAAGGCATTCTGATCCCCGCTTCATTTTTTTGAGCGTCGCAGATGGGATTAATGTGGGGGGAACAGTTAGCTGACTCAGCTCCACTTACTGCCAGCAAGTGCCTGATGGGCAAGAATGTGCCCCTGCGTTTTCGAGCTTGGCCAGTAGCCGCTAAAAACTCTGCCCTCTTTGACATAGCGGCCTGTTCCTCGTTCTCCAGAAGGTCGTCTCGCCGTGGTTTAAACTGTGTCGCTTCACACTGTGGACCTTATGCTAGTTATTTGATTGTTACTTGCAACAGGGGGGAACGAGTTGAGTGAGACGACGAATGGATGATGTTTGTGAGCCAAAAATGTATAAAACCCCACTATGTAGGAAATGGAGACTGAAGCAGAGTAGAAATTAGCTCTGTTGCTATAGATGGAGGGGGGAAAAGAGAGAGAGGAGGGAGAGAGAAACAGAGACTGCAAGAGCTGAGGAAAACAAACACCTTGGACTGTTCTTGTTCAGAAGTTAGCAATCTCATTCTGCAATCATGCCTGCTTTTCTACAAAAGGCTGGAAAACAACTGGTGGTATGTGTGTCCACGTGAGTGAGTGTACAAAAAAAATCATTGTTTTTTGTTTTGTTGTTGTTGTTGTTGTTGTTGTTTTAAAGTCCAGCACAGGAAAAACTTTCATAGGAAACTGTATGCAATTAGTGTTCAGAATTTCCTAAAAAATGTCAACACTTCGGTAAAAAGATATGTTAAAGCGTGTTATAGAAGTAGACCTGTTAAAGATCCAGTGCTGAACAGCACAGGTCTTACGCAGTAGAAGGCAGACATGCATGTATAGATTTAGGCTATTAGTGATGATTCATAAGCTCACATTATTAAGTTTTTTATTAAGACTTTTGTTTTTGAGACAGATGCACATCTGCTCTACATGCTCATCTGTTGGCCACTTGCATCATCAACAATGATTTATATGCAAGTACTGCTGTGTACAATGTGACCTCAGAGCTAGCCAAGGGCAGTATAGTGCAATTCCTGACAGGGTATGAAGAAATAAAAAATACATATGTTTAAGGCTACTTAAAGGTAGAATCTAGTAAGTGTTTCAAAGTGCATTCTTTTCCAGTTACAAATCGAAACTGTGTCAAAACATGTTTGCATTGGTTTGAAGAAACTTGCTCTCCCCCTCCAGTCAAACACTCCAAACAAGAGAGCATAACGTGTAACTGTACTACGGAGTACACATAACTGTACACATAACGTGTAACTGTACTACGGAGAAGCCCAGGCTGTACATAACATCAAAGCTCTTATAGTGTTTCACTACAATATCTAAATTCCATATGCCCAGCAGCTATTAATCTTTTTGTCCTTTTATGGTTTAACAGTTAGCGTTTTGTAGGAATATTACCCATGACTGAACGCTCTATTAATCGCAACGTTACATCACAATTCTTTTGCACACAGGATGCCGATCCTATTGTGCTATAATTACAAAATAAATATAAATAAATCACACACATGGGAACATGGGAAACCAAAACAATGTGCTTGAGGGGAAGAAAAGGATTTGATTTTCCCTCTGGTACTTTAAAACACACCTCATTTTCATATACTCACTAATTTTACACAACAGTAAAAGTTCTATGAGGTGAAGTATTGGCATTCACAGACTCTTCTTTTAGCATTAAATCCCCCTGAAGATTAATAGATATTTTTCTACTGCATGCTGTCTGTGTTAATAAAGTCGTTCAGTCCAGTCGGTCCACATTAGCCTGAGGACAGCTGAGTACCGTTAAGACTTCAGCCATGTCAGTAGATAAAGCACCTTGCTTGTTCCATCTTAACAGTGCAACAAAACGGTCAAAACATAAAACATAGAACATATAATAAAAACCTTTCACTTACCAGGTGAAGAGTTTTCAAAAAAAAAAAAAACAGAATAAATAAAGAGTTGTTAGCGTAGCTTACACCAGCTCCAGAGCAATGTCCACAGTGCACATCGCTCTCCCACACACCTATTTCACTCTTTCCTCAAACCCTGCACATCGTAACAGTGGGAGCAGTACAGATGTGGCCCCTCTGTCGACTATCACATCCAGAATAGGCGGGGTCTCTCCGGCCTGCAGTCACTGACACGCCCCCACACCCCACCCTCCCAACCCCCGTGGGGGACGGCGGCGTGCCCAGCGTAGCCTGGCTGGTCCCAGACGGAGATCCCGTTCCCCAGCCCACCAGCGCTGCGCTGCTCTCTCATTGGCCCCTGCTGCTCTGAGGGAACAGGAGGCTTTGCTGCACTGCCAGCTCGCCACTTGCGACCTTCTTTTGTGCAGAGCACACACATGCTGGTCACTTTTTCCAGCGTGTTCTCTCTGAACCTCTTTTCTGTGTCCAGTAGCTGCAGGCATTTGGAATTTGTGTTTGTAAGTGTTTGTAAATGTTTAAATGAGGAATGGTGAACTGATTCATATAAAATATAACAATATAACCTTTATATTGTTATAGAGATACTAAACTAACAATTCTACGATTTTATGTAATGTTCTTCATTACTGTCACAGTACTCTGCATGTCCCTTGTTACCTGTATTACACAACACAGTGTAATTATACAAAGTTCAAGATGGCTCGTAAATGGAAAGACCATATTAGATGAATCGTTGAAAAACACGGTACCAATAAAAGGTTAGCCACTAACTCAGTGGTGTAGAAATAATGAAACCCAGCCTTTATGATCACCTAGACCCAAACGACAAAAAAATAAGGAAATTATATTAACAGAACTTGCCGATGGTCCAAGCAAGAATGTGGTGATTGGACAGAAAACACAAAGACCTCCCGCGCACAAATGGACGGACGCTCGCGCACTCGTACTGGCGGACGTGTCAAAACAGATGCGGTTAAATTAAAGAAACCGAGAGTCCAAACACTGATAAACTCTGTCTACAACTGTGTAAAAGTCGAGTTTCCGTTATTCCAAAATGAGTTCGCTAGACTCATAGTAGGCGTTCGGCAGATCAGCTGAACACGAGCCAGTAAACAAAAGCGCATGTAGCCTACACAAATCAAATGGGTGTATCTATCATCCTAAAACATTGTTTACTAATTCTGTCATTTTCACCATTTGGCGTTAGATAACCTTAATATGGCTATTCTAGGCACTACTCACCAGGTTCGTAACCAAAGGCTGAAAATAATTAGCTGGTGAGCTAGTTATATGAAAATGAAGTTTTAACTCCTTTTATAAGAGTAACAAATTCCTCGACGATTTTCTGGTTGTATGGACGAGATTGTTATTTAAGTTACACGGGGCACATTTTCGGGAAACAAAAGTATTCCCAAGACTCGCGGAGGCCCGTGCCTTTAAGTATTCGACATCTACGCTTACAGTTTCTTTCAGTGGTTTTGAGCTCTAGATACAGATGTCAATGTTGAAAAGATGAAAAGTAACTTACCGTCTATTCACGTGGATTTTGTTAGCTCTTTCCGAATACACCGCCGATATCGCCTTCCTCAATGTAAGACTGCCTTCCTTCAAAGCCACGAGTTTCATACAAATCAGCTGAATGCGGAGGACTGCTCTCTTCAAAGCGTTTTGAAATGAATGCGATCCGAAAGCCCATTTACAGGACTGGCAAAGGAATTCAATGGACACTTTTACAATTACAGGACCAGAGTCGGGAAGTTTACGAGTGCTCCCTTTACTGCAGTACGCCTTCGTTTATCCGTTGTTTAAGTCATTAAACTACGTTTCCAGATATACCGTCAGAAGTGACCCTCTATTTCTTAGCATATTGACGAAGGATGCGTCGTAGCTGTATTCGGATCAAGCGCGCTGTTAGGTGGTAAGTTTTGGGAGGAGTATAATCATCATTTCTGAGTTCAGCTTCTCCTGTCCAGTCAGAAGTTGCCGTCCTCGTCATAAGCAAGCTTTACATTCAACCTACAGTGCGTACTGTAGGTAATTGACAAGCTATAGGTGACTCGATCCTTTTCTTTGTTTAAGAATGTCTGAGTAATCTAGACAGCAATATTCATTATCTCATTTAAATATTTGCTTACAGTTTTAGAATAATATAAAGGATTTGAATAAGGATTTTACATATATAATAATATGTATAAATTCATAAGGAGCCCTCTAGTTGCTGGGACCAATCCACCAAATTGTCTTAAAAACGAAGTTCCTTGGGTTATACTATTGTAATTTGCAAACAAATAGGACCTAGGTTATTTATGTAATTATTTATTTAGCTCTATAACCAAAGAAAGTGATAATAAAATCACTGTATATGTCACAAATTAATTAGGATGCAGAAAGCAGTTCTTAACATGCTTTACCCTTCCCTGCAGATGAAACACTAGTGTTTCTTTTGGTAATTCCCACCATCTAGATCTGCCTAGGCTTTGATAAAACCAGCTGGTAAGAACATTTCAAAATGCCAAATTCAGGGCCAGATCCGGCAACTAATGTTTAATGTGTGCCTTTTTTTGTTCTTGTACTGACATCATTTTGTCAGCAAAAAGGAAAACCTTTTATGACCAACATGTAAACTGATCTGAATCTATTACACTTTTTGAACACAACAGAGTACAGTGTTGCTGTTCAGATATATGGACTTGGTCAGTGTCTTCAGCACATATGTACAAAGATTGTCTGTTTCCTGTCAGGAACGTTAGAGTTATTTCTCTTGCTGGTACACATTAAACTTTTCAAGTATATGAACTTAATTTGAACTAAACACTGAAAAACTCAGTCTCCCTCATCTGCATGCCTTTCTTCTGTCCTTTTTATACTTATTTTAATACAAGCAATAAATAAAACTATGAATCATCTTCTAGTGATTCATAGAATGAATCTTGAGTTTAGTGAGGTGATTCATAGAATGAATCTTCAGCTTAGTGTAGTGGCAAACATCAGATGTCTTGCCTTCAGTGTCTTTTCAGTCTACTAAAACAGATGCACTGAAAGCCATCTGTGGTGCAGATGTTACAGAGATTGTGTCAGGCTTGTCAAAAACACTCAGGTGCTTAAATAAAGAAGTCTACCTATTCAGATAAACAATTCCTTAGAATCTTAATTGGTGACCTCTTCAGCTCAAATCAAGGATAAATCAGTTTATGTACTGTAACATGAGGCCCATACATGGTAATTATTGCCTGAATAAAACAAGACATCTCTACAAGAGGGAGTCCTGGGATTTAAAGCAGTATGCTGTAAATTTATTCTAAACTTAGAGTTAACGAGACATTGTCAAATTATGAGCTGCCATTTGCTATTTGTGCTAGGCTGTGCTTTGAGTTAGTTCTGCACTTGCTTGGCTATGGTGTCAAGAGAAAGAACAGAAGAGTGAACTACAATAGAATGAACTTCTTTGTTAGTGTTGAAAAAATGCATGTAAATGTAGTAACAGTGTACTGTGACTCACAGAGGCCACACAGGCACTGATTACACTCACTTGTCAGCTGAATGTGAGTGCCATTATAACAGAGGGAAGGATGTACACTGTAGCAGCATAGCAAACATCATCTGTATAAACCATGACAATCTACTCTTCACGGTGCCTCCAACTACCATGACAATGTCTGAAAACTTATTTTAATTACTAGCAATGTATATAAAAATGTAACTCAAGGCAATTCCCTTTTGAAGTAATTTTTATTTTTTTTGGTGTGTGGTGTGGACAGACGTATTGGATATTTTTACCACAGAAAAGTCAGCCAACTCTCTGCAAGCTCTAGGGTACACGGCTAGAAACTGAACAGCCCTGGGACATTAAACCTTGGCAGACACTATATGCTATACAGCAAGTCTATATTTTGTTTAAAAGTTTGAATTTCATTTTCTATTAAGTTTCATGTAGCTTATTAATAAATGACTATGTCTGCCTACTTGTCTTTAAAGACCATGTGTGTCCAGACAGTGACAGTGGAGCAAGGTGCAGAAACAAACTAAGAAAAAGCATTTAGCAACACAGCAGTTTTGAAGGTCTTGGAAATGATGCAGTGAGGCGTGGGGGTGATTGGGAGGGTGATTTAGTGGGAGTGTGCGTTCTTTTAAGGCACTTGACTAGTAATTAGAAGGTTGCTGGTTCAAACCCCACCTCTGCCACTGTTGGGGCCCCTGAGCAAAGCTCAAGATGTATTCTTATGCCATAAATGTAAATGTGTCAACCAGAGAATGACAGTAGAACTCGCCTAATGATGAGGGCAAGAATTTGACTGGGCAGCACCCAGCTTCTCTCTTCAGGCCAATACACCTCCTATTTCAACAGATACTATATCCCACCCCAGCCTACAGTGACTGTTTTCAGGGAGGAAGGCAGGAAAAGGCAGAAGACATATGGTTACCTACAGGTAGGTTGAACCAGTAAGTAACTTTGCCATTGGATGACGTATGGGCAAACATAATTGAGTTGGAGCTTGCCAGTGGGGCTCATCCTGTCGCCTACACCTACACTCCATCCCCTGGCTGGTAGATGATTGTCTCCTCCCCATATTGGTCCACTTTCCTCTTGAAGGCGGCAAAAGCCACTCAAGGATGATGATAAGTCTTTGACTATTCTGGAATAAGGACTGAATGGCAGAAAGACAGGAGGATAGTGGGTTACACAGGTTCAATGGGTATTCGCAGCCCAGAATGGACTTGAACGGGGTATCCCCAGCATGAACGGTGTATCCCCAGCATGAACGGGGTATCCCCAGCATGAACGGGGTATCCCCAGCATGCTGCAGGGAGTTCTGAGCGTATTCCGCTCAGCGCAGGTAGAGGCTCCCAAAATGTCAGGATGCTCTTGGCAATACACCCTCAGGAAGCTCCTGAGGTTCCTGTCTGCTAATGGGACATAGCACTCCTATATCTGAGGCATCTACTTCAACGAAGGGCCTCGAGAGATCAGAATGCTGTAGTAAATGGACAGTGGTGAAGGCTGTCCTGAGCACCACAAACATACTCTCTGCCACATGTGTCTACGTAAACTGATTCTGTTTCACTGCAAAGGACTGTAAGGGGCTGGGCCATGGAGCTAAAGGCTCAAATTAACAGGCCTCACTAAGTATGCAACCAATTAATGTAAGTTCCAGCTATTAATGTAAGTTAATACACAGGATTGTGTGGAGGACCTGAGTCTGTGGTCACTAGCGTGGTGCGCCAGGCTTTGCCTCTCTCCATCAGCCAAATTAAAACACGTGCCACCTTATTGTCATCAGGCATAAGTAGCTAAGTACGCAAAGTACATCTCACCCTGGTCCAGAAAAACCTGGCCCCCCTCAGGATCTCTGCTGTAAAAATCCCAGGTAGCGATATGGTAGGACTGGAACCTGGAAGGTGAAGGGGGTTCACTCGGAATGAGTTTCCGTGCTGCTGGCCACTCTGGCTCGAAGCTGGTCAATCTCGAGTAGATGCTCCGCCTGCTCTCATTACTGGAGTCCCATTACGGCATCCCGCAGGTTCAGTGCCTCGCCAAGACCCGCATCACTCACTGAGCTCCTTTCATCTGGCTTTACATTCACTGACACAGCAGAGACAGAGGAGTGCGGGCGAGAGTGCAGGATGACAGGCAGGTTTATTAAAACATAAATAAAAGGCAATTAAGTCACGGAGACAACAGAAAGTGAAGTGTTAGCCTCAGTAGAGGTTAACATGAAACACTGGTGGAGTTTTTACCTGTGAGTATAAATAGCTACACAAAACAAGGGACAGGTGAGTGATCATCAACAAGCGGGTAATTGGAACTCTGAAAGTGATTAAGTGTGATCGGTGGAATTGTGTACGTCAATTTGGAAGAATATATATATATATTTTAAATTACACAGGAAAAAAAATACAGTGCACATTCCAGTTGATAAGAATATGAAATAAAAATGAATACACCTGTACTCCTTAAACCTCTACTAAAATGAACTGAATTCATGTCAAATATCAAGCAATAAAAATGAATCCTATAAGTACAGCTTTCATCTAATAAACATGATATAGTGAAGACTCTGAATTTTCTTTTTCTGAGAAATTGACTCATTGCAGTGATTTTTCGGAGCCTACACTTCACTCCAAAGAGCACTACTGACCTTGAACTGCATCAGTAATTTCCTGTAGTCTTCAGACTTCTCTGCCTTACTAAATGTCCATAAACTGAAATCTCCATCATTTGCCATCATTCATTATTTATTTCAGAGAAATTGTACTGATCTAGAATCAAATTTCCTGCTGTTTACTGTGATGTTCTCTATGTGCCATACTGTGTTACACTGATCCAGAAACAGCACTCACTGCCTGAGACTGTGGCCCCAAGCTAAACAAGTACCCAGGTTGTGACATGGAGAGTGGATCGCATCAGCCTGTTCATAAAGAAGTAACAGTTTCCAGGTGTGCTGCAGGGCTCTGCACCAGTCATAAAGAAAAGACTGTGTACTGTCAGCAGAGCCATACACCTATGAACATCATACTCATAGTGAAAACAAGAGTACCTTAAACCATCTATGGGCAAATTATTGAGGCAACATGGACTTCTATGGCATGTATGCCTGAGTTACTGGATAGTCTATAGGCAACTTTGCACACATTCAGGTTTACCACCATAAGTCTCTGTACACTCTGTAAGCTAAAAATGATAAAGGCAATTGTTTTTCCAGTGTGGACATAAATTAGCGCAACGGAATATTTCAAAATGAACTAAAACTTTGACATTGGAAAGGATTTGTATATTCATGGATTTGTTGAAGATCAAAAAAGGGGGAAAGAAAACACACCTCAATCATCTCACAAAATAAAATCACAGATAAATGAGTTTTTTGAGGCACTTCCAATACCTTTGTTTATTTGGTAAGAAGAAAACGTACAGATATGGGTCCCTTCATAGTGAGTTCTACAGCTACACACAATTTCGATGTTCTTGTACCAAAACCATTGCTACATATAAAGGACAGAAATAGCCAAGTGTGTGAGGCAAGCATTAATCAACCAACAAAAAGCATTACCAAATCAAAAAAAAAAAAAAAAAAAAAAAAAAACGCAGAAGAAAGCATTTAATATAAAATTATTGATTCAAATTAGTTAAACCCAGTAAGTTGGCAACAAAAAAAAAGTAAAGCGAAATTAAATTAAAAAACA
>JAOYMR010000005.1:8563354-8579507 GCA_025802075.1 Tenebrosternarchus preto
TTTTTTTGTACAAAAACCATTGCAAAATAAAAACTAAATAAAATCCCAATTTGGTGTTCCAACCATTAAACAACCAACAAAAACCATTACAAAACAAAAAAAAAAAAAAAAAAAAAAAAAAAAACGCAGAAGAAAGCATGTAGTATCAAATTATTGCTTCAAATGAGTTAAACCCAGTAAGTTGGCAACAAAATAAAAGTCATGCGACATTAACTTAAACATCAGAATAAAATGACTGGTCAAAGTAAGGTGTCCTCAGTAAAGTAAAAAAAAAAAAAAACAAAACAAACATAACATGCTTCTGCCAAAGTACACAATGCCACCCAAAAAACTGATGTTCACTAATTAGGCGACAGGCCACACAGATACAAAGAGAACCATGTACTCATTGAATTGGAATGTAATTTAAGCATTCATTATGCATTCTCTAATGTAATAAGCATTACTCTGTCGTTATGTGTAACCTGCCTCGTTCTCATATTCCTGACAAAAATACAAAAATAGACAACTTTACAACAGTTAAACACACAAGGAAACTGTGAATGCGAGTTTCATTTAAAATGACCATTTGAATTTTATTGTATGATTTATGAATGAAATTTTAAGAGTACATGAACATGGAAACTGGGGAAAACTGTTTTCATCTTTCAAAATTCAAGCCTGCATCAAGACTTTTCATTGCATACTCCTAAGACTGGCATTTAGGACAATGCCTCTTTAGGGTGCTACAGAGCTATATGCCTGAAACACATTACTAACATTAATGCAATATCACTCTACAGACTCAATGAATAACTGGAGCACCTGTCTCAAGGAAGACAGTATTGTTGTAAAGTTACGTTACGATGGTTTTGAGGGCCACCTTCTGTAACCATCTAAGAAAAGAAACAATTCTTCTCATGTTGAAGTAAAGGATTGGAAAACAAATCCCTTACATGTTCTTCAGAGATCAAGCACACAGCTAAGGGACAGTTCTTTGATTAACTTCAGAGATCAAGCACACCACTAAGGGACAGATCTTTGATTACCTTTTAAAAACGAGTTCACCCAATTGTTCCGGAATGCCATGTCACGTTGAGGAATAGCTACAGTACACAATTGCAACTTGGAGGTCACAAATCTTGTGACCAATATCAGGCACATAAATGTACAGAAGTGATACTGTTTAACCGCATGTTTCTGGAAACTGAGTTAACAGCACTAAAGTGACAAAAGCCACCGAAAGGCAATTAAAAGAAAGAGGGTGAGGTCTGAGAGGTAGAGCACATAGTGTTACTGAAGTGGTCATGAACAGCAAAAACAAACAAACAAAAAAAAATTTATGCTTCTGTTCATGAAAAAGTTGGGTCATAGGTTTCCTGGTTTCACTGGGTCAATCCCAGGGAACAATTACACCAGGTTACTTTGTTCTATCGATATCCCTATTGTTTCCACCCTGGCAGTGCCCTGTGTCTTCTGACGGCACCCGAGGAGCCAGCCTTTGGGTTCCCCTGCCAACAAACGAAGCTAGCAGCGTCTGACGTGCAACACCTGGCTGCCTTCTGAACGAACCCCCCTGACACAATCTCTTAGTTCTTGGTACTAGGACTTGTTTTCATTCACAGACCAAGAGACCCATTGCTGTCGTGGCACTGATGAGAAGCTCTAGGTCTGCAGCTATTCTTTCTCCCCAGGGAGTGTTGACGAACGGAGACCCTCCAAATCTGGTACGAAATAGTAATCTGAAACCATTCTGCACAGTGAGTTTTTCATACATCACGGTCTCTGAATATGTAGATACTCCATTTTTTGTGTTGTTGTTTACAATTCTTATTTAGTGTACATGTTTCTCTCAAAATCTTCTAACACGTAACCAAAACTAGTTTCAACCTGTGAGCATAACAAACAGATTCAAAAAATAATATATTTCTAAAAGGGATTAAAGTATGTTAATACCCACTCCCTGTTCAATCATGTCTGCAGTATGTGTGCGGTCCTGGTTCTTAGGGTTACAGGACTTGGAAGGAAAGGAAAACAAACAGAAGCTCATTTGACCATATAAACAAATGGTAGAGATTTGCTCCTACAATTCATTTTCAGACAGAGTGTCCAGGCTGAGAGGAAACCACATGCATATAACAGGCCAGAAAATAAAATACAAAGGGGAGGAGGGTGTAGGCAAGCTTTCCTTTACCCTCATCAAGACGGTGAGGAACCCAGTGACAAACACTGTGGAAAACGCAGAAAGGAAAAGTTATTTATAAGGAAAGACAAAATAAAATAATAACGAAGAAGAAGAAAAAAAAAAGATAGTTCTGCAGAATTCACTTCTGACAAACTAGGACGGCCCTTTCTGCATTCGTTTCACTACCAGGTGTGAAGTCTGTTCAGCTCCCTCAGGTTCTCATTTGGTGAAAGCGGCCACCACGGCCCAGAGCAGCTCGTTGCCGCTGGTCTTCATGCTCTCGCCCTCAGGCTCCAGGTCCAGCAGCTGCCGTACCCTCTTCATGGCCAGGTCGTACTGGTCGTCCAGAAGCGGCGCGAACGCGTTCTCCAGCACGTCCGAGGAGTGCGCCAAGAAGATCAGGGCCAACAGCCTCTTGTCCATGCGGTGAGGGTCGTTCACCCACTTGTCCAGCACGGCCTCCTGCACCTTCTTGATAAGGCGCTGCTTGATGTTGCTGTTGGTGAGTGGGTGCGTCGTCATGTCGAAGAGTAGGAAGTTCTGCTTCTCGGTCGTGAGCACGCCCTTCTCCACCAGGTTCTTGGCCAAGCGCTCGCGGACGTTCCGCAGCTGGTAGTGGAGTTTCAGGGGGTTCCACGTCTCACCTTGAGGAGAACAGTGCCCGATTACTTAAATACAAAATCAAAATAGCTGGAAGAAAGGTTCAATTTTTTGCATCAACCACCTGAGAACTGCCTGCAGTTGCAAACTATGCTACGCCAAGTGTTTTAGTTTGCCGTAATCTCATGGTCATATGATACATCATGACTGGGTAGAGAGCACAAGTAAACAACAAAGAAGCACTTGGTAACCACTTTGACAATGCTAAAGATCAAATGGCAATTTTATCAGTTTTGTAGGATCTACTGAAATTCTTGGGCTCTGGTTTAATTCTGAGCAGATTTTTTTGAACTTTTTTTTTTGAATACTGAAGGTAACTCCTCCCAGATGCTTTGATCTCACTCTGACCTCTCAGCTCCCCACGGTGAGTAACTTCCTTCTGAACTCACAGCCACACCGTCTGCCAGTAACGTTAAATCAGCGGTTCAGACAAGAGCAGGTCTGAATCTCATACCTCATTCTTAACACTCCCCATGTGTGCTGTATCTGGGGAATTTGGTAGCGCTCACTCACTGTACCAAATTATGTCAGATGTTATTAAACTTGTTTTAATAAATAAACCTATGAGTATAGCCACCGAAATCATTTAACTATGAAAAATAACAGAGCTACAAGAAAAATGCAGTCAAACAAATTATTAGTTCATTATAGAGGTGTAACAGTACATATATTTGTCCTGAACCAATACGGTGTGCTCGTTATGGTTCGGTATAGTCATATGGATGACAAGGACGGTGTTGTTGGGTAACATTCACATTTAACACACTCTCTTAGCAATTTACAATTTCAATCATTTTACACAGGTGGTAGCAAATGTACCGTTAGGAGGATTCTTACTGGTATAGTGCATTAGGAGTCTCACCCAAGGATTCTTATTGGTATAACATAGTGCATTAGGAGTCTCGCCTAAGAATTCTTATTGGTATAGTGTAGTGCATTTGCCCAGACAGAGGATTGAACCACAGTCCCCTATGGCAGCATTACTCACCCCAACTACCAGCTAGATCAAACAAAAAAAAACAACCACACACACAAGCACAATGAGTCCAACTTAACTCCGCTGGCAGGAAAAGGCACAAAGGGCCAACATATTTCTGAATCAACTTGCATTTACATTTCATCAGGTTGGGCTTAGGCTTTAACTACTTAAGAGGGCACTGTGGAGTGAACCGAACTGTGACCTGGTTCATCAGTGCAAGTAAAGGTTAACTATAACATGCTTTCTACTCACCACTAAGGAGCTCAATCCAGCTCTGTACAGTCTCAGGTGGCTGGGTCTCTTTAATGTGTTTCAGAGCCTCGTCCAAGAGTACGTCGCCTGTTGGAGCATCAGACTTACAGATGACCTGTAAATGTGGAGTGTCAAAGACACGTGGGGCATCACAGTAATTGAGCAGTTTAACAGGAAAATACAACAGTTCCAAATGATGAATAATGACTGTGGTATCACAGGTATGCCAAGAGTTTGTTGTTTGTTTTGTTTTTTGAACTCAAACACTGAAGAGCGCCCCCTTGTGTCAGACTGCTACATAACGTTTAATTTTGTAGGACCCAAACATTCCACCGATTCGCCACAGGCCTCTGTCTGCTTCACAAAGGTGCAGCTCTTTGCACGCACATCACTGACGTTATCAAACGACACAAGCCAGGCTTTCCTAAACTCTTAAAACAGCACCCCCTTCCCCTCGTCGTACACAACTCAAGAACTAGGAACTCTTTTGAGCTTGTACTGTTTTTTTGGGTCGACGTACGTGAACGAGAACATGGCGCAAGGATAGGATGGAGGCCGAGACTTTTGAGCATTTACACATGCTCTGCGGTGACCAAGGCGGACCCACCTTTCTGGAGAGCAGGCTTTTTCTTCTCATGCCACAAGCCTCTAGCTGCAGCCTCCCTCGTAAGGCCAGCTCGATGAGCATGCAGCCCCGCAGGCCCGATGAAATGCAGTCGTTCCAGAAGGAAGTGTAGCCCTGTAGGGACACGCGATGCAAGCAAGTTACAGAATGCCACACCCGACCCTGCGCTCTTGAACATAACGTACAAAAGAAAGGAAAGAACTCCACAAGTATGTTCATATTAGTTATGCTGGATTTCAGTTTCCTTGAATCAGAGAAAGTAGTCCAACGGGGCATCTCACGTTACCCTTTATATGAAACAAGCCATGAAGATTACAGCAAAAAACAACCTAAATCAAATACTCGAATGTTGCACATGGAAGCTAAAAGTACTCAACAAACCCTACTGACAGACACAGAACTGTGCACATCCCATTAAAGATGAAGAAACGGGCAAATATGAGCCAGCACAGCATTTTGCACAACACTCTAAAACTAACATGAACTTCATGCATCAACACCATTCCAACTTTTAAAGACACATCATTAGCATAATTGGGGGGCGGCGTTGTTTCACAGCAGCTTCACTTGTCCTGTGCCACCAATTTCTGATGCTACAACTGCAACATCATGCTTATTAGTGGCCTTAGCGAGAGCTAGCTGGTGTTTCACAAAGCTAGCTTTGTAATGGACAAGCCAGCAATTCCAGAACGCTAGCATGGAACAACAGGCTTCTTTCAGGGTTGTGGTAACACAGCAGCCTTAGCGTACATATAGTGGGATCCACAGAGAAGTCTGAGGGCACTTTGCTGAATATTTTTCATTTAAAAACTCGCCTAACTATTTTCCATTAACCATTACTATTCATGTGCTAGTCTGCAAGATATAGTATTGTTGGTTTATGCATCAGCAAAACTACACAAAGACTTATTAAAATCCTTTGCAATCTTGCCATTTTATTTCATTAATGTGACTGTAATCCTGCAATAGAACTTCACTTTGAAAGCACATGTGAAGGTGTCCCTTTTGTTTCTTATGAGTTACGAAATGACTACAAATGGTAAAGGTTTGAAGAAACTACATTTTTATTTATGTTTGGAGCTTTCAGGCATTTGTGTCACTAAAAAAACGAAATAGGAATTTTTCTATTCATCACCGTGTTCAGTATTTCTCTATGCAGAAACAATACTGCATGGTAGGGCTGCTACATGTTTATAAAAAAAACTATTTCAGTTTTTAAACTATTGCAGTGGATCCTAGTTATCAACATTCTTAACACACATAAGACTACAGGACAATTTTGCACTCTGTCATCAATCATAAGCCTAAGTCAGAGATATACATCAGATGACTCGAGGATCATTTTGTTAATTTTGCAAGACTTTTCATTTCAAGCTTTCGTTTTAACTTGGTCACTTTTACACTGCTATTGCATGTACAAGACAGCCACCTACAGGGACTGTATTCATTCAACAGTTACTATTTGAATGTCAGTCAGCCAAGTACAATGATAAGATACAGTCTGCACAAGAGTCTTCTGAACAGTGAGGACAATACAGCTAAATACCATCTGCGTTTCCATGTACTGCCTCTTATGTGTTGGAGTGATAGTAATCAGTGCAAGCTGCAATCTCCATGCATACGAATTTCTTTTTTGCATAAAAATACTCCATTCGTTTACACTGACAGCTCACAGCACAAAAGAAGTACTCGGCATTATCAGCATTTCAAAGACCGGTATTGTAATATTGATTAACGAGTGATGAATTGTACAGTGGCAAGGGATAAGCATAATAGGATGGTTCCCAAAGATACAATCATGCGTACTCATCTCTCCAGCTCAAATTTAAGGATTGTATGACAATTTAAAAGGGCCATGAAAAAGAGGGTTATTGTACTCTGTGGTACATCTGTAAATAGGTCTAAACGCACACGCGCGCGCGCGCGCGCACACACACACACACACTGTTGCTGAGTAACTAAAATTTGAGCACTTATTTATTATTGTTTAATAGAACTTATACTAGGACCAGCACGATTCTTGTATTTTAGCAGTGATCTAGTTTAAATGTCTATAGAACTCTATCCTACTTACTGGCTAGGATGCATTCTGTGAGTCAATAACAAAGCACTTTTGTAAGTCGATCTAGATAAGAGTGACTACTAAATGCCTTAAATGTAAAATGTAATTGTTGCAGTATTCAAAACTTGCCTCCCAGCTACAACAAATGTTGACAGAACTGACTGAACAGTTACAGCAATTTGTTAGCTTCATCTTCCTCATGGTATTCATTACTACAGCTGCAATATACTAGGTAGTTTAAACAACATGTAGCCTTTGTCCTTACAAAGGTCTAGTACAAAGGACAAACAGTTAAGGAATGTAATTCTCTCGCATACTACACAAAATAGGCCGTTTTATCTGATACAGAACAGCAGTGAATGCAGGTCTCCAAATACCAAGTCAGGCACATGCATGTTTACAAATACCAACCTCTACCAGTCTGGGCCACAACTGAGCAGGCATCTCACAGTGCAAAGAGTTTTACAGCAAAGTAATCAGCACATGCCTGGCAGGTACAAATGTTGCCTTAACCTCAATTTTCCAATGCCAGCTCTTTTATTGAGTTGCACTCAAGCATCATTAATTTAACCACTCATTAAACACCCAAGCCCGACTTTACTCAAATTATCTGCGTAGTGAAAATGCCAAATCCTAAACACACAGCTGTACCCGACTTTGAACACGCCGACTCTGTTTTCTTACCCTTTCAAAATCGGAGCTCGCGGCTGAGTGTATTTAACAGATAAACATGGACATTTGTTGCTTTAGTCCATTCAGCCTGACTGTACCCGACTATGTTCAATTAAAAAATTATTCAAGTGAAAAACATCACGTTCTTTTCAACTGAAATGCTCGTCTAAATGAAGTGAACCTAACTCAACCGGCGGTTGCTTCCTCAAGCGGTATAAACAAACCAAACAACTTTCACCACCACCAGCTACAGATCATGCTAAGAGCACACTTAACACACTTTAACAGCCTAGACATGAGTGTGCTTCCTTCTGTACGACTCAATTATCTACGCGATTAAGGTTCATGTTGTAATTTACAATGTAGTTATGCCTAAAGAAGACCAATTACTAGAAAGCCGCCTGGGTTTGCGCACTCATGTAATTAAATAGATTCAGTTAGATACTAATGTAGGTAGCTAAAGGTACCACGGTAGCTAGCTAGGTGAATAATGTTAGCTAACTACGTTAGCTAGTTAGCTAGGCAGGTACTACGTTACAACCAAAAATGTATATTCAAAAATTAAAGTTTGCACATGAGTGAATATCAGTAGGTATAACCAACAATTGCTATATACAGAATAACAGCTGACATTTTTACCGATCAAGAAATGATTAAAAGGATATTCTGGCAATACCGACTAGCTAATTAGCGAGCTAAACTAAGCTAGGATGGCTAGTCTATGTAGCAAAGGTATTAAAAAATCACCAATCCGTTAGCGACCGCTCAGCTATCCACCATGTTCACACTCTCATTAGCGCTGGCCACCTAGCATACGTTAGTTAGTTTGCTAGTTAACTTGCTGATTAAATTGATTATGTAAGATATTTAACCTCACGGTCCTTTAGCCCCAAAAGCAAAACTTCCTCCATAAGGGTCAGTCTAGTTTCTTTGGAATCGCCGCTGTCCTCTTCCTCCTGTTCATCTTTGCGGAGCTCGTAGTCGTCTTCCCCCAGCCCCTTCTCCTTATCGGCAGCCGCACCACGCGAGGCCTCGGTCCGCCTCTGGACAAGGCCTGAATTCCGCTGGGTCAGGGAAGTCATCGCGGGTGTAGCACAAGTCCTAAACACGACAGAAACACCACCCTCCCAGACAATTTATGTCTGAGGCTGGAATAGTTTATTTAGTCCGATACATAAATGCTCTTTAACTGACTGTTAACAAACGACAGCAAACGGAATGTAAATATATATCACTTCTTCAATCCTTGCTAAGCCTCATCAAATTACAGTTTGCAGTTCTCCCGAGTTAGTAACAAGGTCTAACATGGCGACCAACGATGACGTGATCAGTGGATGTGGCATCTAAGATTCACAGGTATCCAACATGTATATAATAAAATATTTCAATTTATAAATACATTTCATAAAGTTAATTATATACATCATTATATTATATTATATATATATTATAAATATTATATATTATTGTATGATATATATATATATATATATAATATTTTATCAAGTATTTTTAACTATGTATATAAGTTAGTGTATATATAAGTAGTGTATAACGGTTTATCTTGACAGGATGTTAACACTAAACATTATCCATCAGTTGTTGTGATTCTCATTGAGCTTTTCTGGCATGTTGAGCCTGCTTGCTGGCTGATATTCTGAAAACAGCAATAACCGCGAATAAATACTTAGGTAAATACTAGATATTACTGTTTGAATAAATACATGGGTAAATACTAGATATTACTGTTTGGCCGACACCAAGCAAATACTCATTTTACATACAAAATATAGACATAGTTGGAAAGTACCTGTTTAATTTCCCAGCTAACACGCATGTCTCCGTGACAACATTGCAGGGCATATTCCAAATAGAATAGGGAACAGAACAGGGACTGTTTAAGGACCCTGTTGAATGGAATGGAACAACCTTGTTATGTTAATACAGGACAAGGTATTCAAGGATCCAGGTGTGTTACAGAGTTTTGCTTTCAGGCAAATAAGCATACAAATCATATCCTGACATTTAGCCTGAAATCTTCCATCTTAAAATATTTTAGCAAAATCCTGTCAGTGTGAAACTGCATTATAGTAACACTGCAACAAAAATTAACACAAAGTATAAATGTTTTATAAAAAACATTTTTTAATACCTCTACTCAATGACTTTGAATCTTATGTGGTTAATTACACATTTGAACTCTTCCACTGTGTACATCTCGTTTAATGAAAATTAAGTCATGTCAAGGTTTTTTATTTCCATTTTGTTTTCTGCAGTCAAATTAGAACAATATTAGTAAGTGGTTCAAAATGACTCATTATGCTCCATTTAAAATTTGCTGATGAACACATGACTTTTATGGTATAAAAGAACAAGTCATACAGTGGAAATATTCCAATTTATTTCACCATTCTATGCTTAATATTTGGTTGCTTTTTCCAAAACCATAAAGCCATATTTGAGGACGTACATCAAACAAATATGCTAGTCTGGTGTTCTGCGCATCAACATTCACCACATACAGTCTAAGAATGGAGTTAAATAACACCCCACTGAACTCGTTTACATAACTACAGTGTCTGAGCAAAGGTATAATAGTGCAATTAACATTTTTAAAGTAGCATCGGCAGAAATCCTGTGCATGAAAAATAACAAAATGTTCTTCATGAACAAATTCTCTGAAAAGCTTAACATAGTTTCAGTTTTATCGACCAAGAAAGACAACAGAACAAAATTAAACAGGCACCTTGTAGGAGATCGCATACTTGTACAACTAAAACTGCAATGTCACCGTAGAAACATAAGGCAAGCTTGGTTTTATATCGACAAATGCGATTTTGATGCAGTAGCAACATCACTGAAATCGTGAGCTTATCAATTCCATTAAATTCCGTTTTGTACTATTAATCTCAAGTACGTTCTTAACAAAGACGAAAACAAAATTCATTTTTTGAAAAAGATCATTATAAATTTGATATATTAAACGTATTTTGCAAAATGTTGCTTATGTCACCAAATACAATTAAATCAAATTATAAAGAAAAAACACAGTGTAAAGCCACAACAATAACTCATGTTAAGCAGGAATATTCCCAATTTATTTTGATTTCCTGTCCTGCTGAGGCTGTAAAATTAGTAACCACTAGATGGCACCAAAACAAAGGTATTCCGTTTTAGGACATTCATTTTACTGGTGTTTCCATGTAGAAACTACTTGAAAACATGTATAGTTCCTATCTGTAATGTAAGGCTATTTATTAAAAATAAGGTACATTGGTATTTGCATAAGGTTTGTAAATAAATGTAATACTGGTCGTTTTCTCATTTATTCTTATTGCTTATACGATAAGGCGAGCTAGCATACCTTTAATAAAGGGGGCATTAAAACATGATCTGCACTCCATAGTTAGGTGTGTACAATAAGGCTGAGCTAATGTATATGGTGTGCACAGTAAGGCTGAGTTAATATATAAGCTTAATGTTTCAAATCTTGTTTCCAAATAAGTTACTTACACGATGGTTTAAAGACAAAAAGGAGTATTAGCTTCTCATAACTGTTTCTAAATCTAATAAACTGCTCCGATTATTTCCATTGGAATTGTAATATTAATATTAGTCTTTTGTAAAATTAAGTAGCTCATAAAGTAGCTTGAGCATAACTGTGTTATATTCTGAAACATCTCCACACCTTTCTTAAAAAAACAATACTACCTGAATGAGCAACACCTTTTTTAAACAGATTCTTTGGTACACTCTACACATTGTTTTATAATGGAGATTTATATTTATATTTAGAAGACAACAAACATTTAATGACATAATACCTACAAAACCTTTACTTATCCCTATTCCAATATTCCCTCCGAGATGTGATAATGTGTGTGATTATGGACATTGTTGGTTCAATCCATACCAGAACGATGTTGTGCAACTTATGAAATAAATGAAAACAACACAAAAGGTTAATAAACATCTAAAGACATAAATGGACGTGTCACTACTGACGTAACACTTGGTACACGTTTGGTATGACTAAGGCCTCTGCACCCTTCCAAAATCCACTTCCTTGGGGCAGTGTTGCTCCAAGCATCATTAGCATTTCCTGCTGAATGTATAAGCTGCCAAAAGCTAGTCTAACTGCGCATTTTCCTAACAGATCATTTTAAGTCAAAATACAGAGTCCAAAACTCCTAAACCAAGCTTATAACCTCAGTAGTCTCATCCTCTTGGCTGGCTAGCTTGTCGGTCAGCATAAGACTCTGTAGAAGGCCTGTGGGAATGACCGGCTTGAAGGTCCAGTTGCGGCTGGCGGCGAAGGGAAAGGAGGAGGAGAGACGCAGTGAGGCCCGGACCAGTGAGAGCGGCGCGGCCTGTGGCCGGCGGTAGGGCTCGCCCGCACCATCCCAGCAGCCCCTCAGGGCCAGCTCCGTCTGGAGCCCCTGCACCTCGCCCAGGAGCTCGGCCAGTTTGCTGGCGACGGCCACCGACCCCCCGCCCAAGATCTGCGCCTCCGGGGTCCAGCGGAGGTAGCGCTGCATCCAGAGGCGAACTGCAGGCCCGTCCAGGCAGGGCAGGAGCAGGCCGTGGTAGTCCAGAGGTTTCTGCTGCCAAGCTTCGTAGAACTGGCGCGTGGCCGCTGCCGGAGACTCAGGAGCCACCATCCAGCGGCTGAAGCGCTTGACCCTGAGCATCTTCTTCAGGCTCTCTGCCTCATCTTTGAAGAAACCCTTTTTGGGCGGGGTTTTGAAGGCCGAGCTGGGTAAAGACAGCTGCCGTTGGTGCTACCCAGCAAAATGAAAATGGATGTTTCGATAAGTTTCATGGCTGGAAAAGCAACACCTAACGATCATTAAAACCCACAAGAGATATACAAAAGATCATGGCTTTTTGTTTGTTTGTTTGTTTTTGGCCATACGCAACAGAAAACAAAGCCGCAAAGTCTGAATCAAAAGGACCATGCCCCTTTTACCTTGATCCGTGGAACTTTGCGCAAGGCTTTCTCTTGCTTGAGCTTCTCGGCATACAAAGAGTTAATGAAGAGCTCCTGGGCCTTGCAGTCAAACTGCACCGACCAGTCCCACACAGCAGGCCAGCTCAATGGACCTCTTTGTGAGTGCAGTAACTTGCTCTGCCAAGGCAATCAAGCAGCACCAGTCAGCGTGAGACATGCCTGCGTACAGGAAGTGGCCGTGGAACACAAGCACACACCTTGAATTACAGAGAGGGAACTGTTGGTCTTTCGGCCAGACTAAACGTTTCTGCCATCGCTGTGTTACTGTGTAGCTACTGTACAACTGGAATCCAAAGTACGTTGGTCTCAGGTGTTGAAGCAATGTGGATGTGTCAGATTGATTCGCTCAGACTAAGAAAAGTGTAAAGGTCCATTCTGGTATGGAGAGGTGCAATTCAATGGCAAAACTGTAAGGTTTATGATGAGGTATCACCTTGTGTGAATTATTCTATGCAACAAGTAAATAAATGTGAATAAGGTAACCGTTGAGCTTTATACTGAGGTGATATGTGGTTCTACCTTCATGCAACTCTCCCTCTGGAAGGCAGAGTTGAAGAGGAAAGTGCTGAAGACCGGCACGTGGACGCTGTCAGACAGGACAGTCAGGAATGTTTCGGAGAACTGGAAGGCTGGGCTGTGCTGCTGAACCAGCTGCCACACACATTCCAGGAAGAGCAGGAAGACTGGGGACTGACACTGTAGAAATGTGCAGAAAAGTGGACTGAGGACAAAGGACTGAGCGTGAATTGGGTTCTTGTGGTGCACATTCAATTCCAAGGGCAGTTACAAAAACATTCTAGTTACAGGTATTCTAGGTGAGGACAGTGAACTGAATGATCAAATCACTGCCAGGCATTCAATATGGGGGAAGAGTGGAGATCACTCTGTTACAGTGAAGATGTCAACACCTTCATCCTTTAGGCCACTGAACTTTAAAGCTTGTGAGAATGAGCAAAGCCTAAACACTCCCCACCTCCAAAGCACCATGTGAGAAACAAAGAGAAGTGTTGAGCGTGAGCCGGCTACCTCCTTGTCCTTCTGATGGAGGTGGTTACATCGATCTAGAAAAGCGTGACATCCAGCCACCCACTCCTTCTGCACTAAGCCCTGGAAGCCTGTCAGTGTTCTGTAGTGAGGGTCCAGCATTATCTGAACCAGGCTGGAAATGACGCAGCACAAGTCTGAACCTTCCTCCTCTGAAATCAGCCAGGGACAAGATACCAAACAACAACAACACCACCACCACGCTTAAATGGGTCAAAAATCTCAGATCCTTGGAGCTGTGTGTTCAAGAATGGCACAGTCAACCTACCTATGATAAGGACATTTGTGTTTTCCTTTTCAAGACATTCTACCACTTCCACAGCTTTTTGAAGACACTGCCTGTAAAAAGACAATGGAGATTTCTCACATCCATGACTACAGACAGCTTGGAAGGTACCACTGTATCTCTATTGGGGAGAAAGAACTGTATTTTTGAACTTGACCTGATAATGTCCAGCCAGCCTGAGTTTTCAAGAGAGGAAAACCACTTTACATCAGACATCCAAAAATCCGTCGAATTATCTACAAAGAAGAAAGTGTTGAACCTCAAAATACATTGATATGAAAGATCTTTGATGTACATTCAGTTTCTCGAAACCAAAAGCCTTTAGCACAGTGGTCAATGGAAATGCGTACTCACCAATGAGAAAAAACTGCTTGAACTTGGTATAACACTGCTGAATATCTTGAATGTTTGGAAGCGTTTCCAATAGATCTTCTATTTTTACAGAATAAAGGTGGGTTTGGGCCACTGCATGCAGCATTCTGCCACAAAAAAACAAGAAAGCAATAAAAAAATGAAATGGTTATGTTTTATTTTGCTGCTGTAGTACACAATGGAGATTATGCAGGATAAGAAATTAATGACATTAGGTTAGATGACTGCTTTTCATGATCAGATAAATAAAAAGTGAATTAGAAATGATACAGTTTTTGTTTAATGAATCAAAACTGTAGCTATACATCACTATCAGCCACATGTCCAAAAATGAGGGTCCCACAGTTGCTGTCTACCTCTCCATATAGGCCTGAGCCAGCACATCTTCCTGGGTAACGGGCAGAGAGGAGGCTTTGAACAAAGCACAGCCGCTATGATGGGACCAGCACCACATCTTGAATAAAAAAAAAATGAGAATGAACACACTTTAAGCCCTGGAAGCATTCATGCCATGTTTTCATTAATTCGTTTCACATACGGTGGAAAAAACGTCCTGTTAAAACTTCTTAGTGTCTAGACAGTATCTGATCGGTAAAAGGGACAAGAATGTGCATTATATATATAACTGCCAAATGTAATGCATAATTACAACATCACTAAACGTGTGTGTACGTAATGAAAGATTTTAAAAACACATTATTGTAAGGGTAATACCATAAACTCATTTGTACATGCTTACAGCTTTAAACTAGTTAGTATACCATTCACACATCAGCATCTTTTTAAATGAACAGAAATGGCAAAATGGTTTCAAAACAATGCTGCATTAGCCAAGTCTCATTAAACACCTTAACAAATGCCATTACTTATGTAAATGATACACTTACAGGTAATCCCTTTCCTGGGAATTTAGATAAATCATCATCACTGACAGCCGCTGGAATGATAAAGTACTTTGGTAACCTAGAAAAAAAACATCTGAACTTTAGTTTTCAGGGACAGAATTCTGAAGTCAGAACTTGGACACTTTTGTAATAAATAAAATAAATAAACAACCTTTTTATGAAATATTCATTGCTTAAGAGCATGTCTCAGTGCACACACAGTTTGAATTCCTGTTTTCATGGGTTTCATGAGCTGGAAGCCCAAATTATGTAAAAATAAACAAATAAATACTTGAAATTGTTTAAACTGTGGGCCCTGAATCTATAATTGATTAAAGTTTAACCTTTTGAATGGAAATTAAACAACTTTTCCATGATATTCTAATTTTTTGGAAAGGGTCTGTATATGAGTTGGATATGAGTGGCAGCAAGTTCAGTAAATAAGGGTATTAAAATAGTCCAAATGGGAGCCTGTGAAGATATGGAACAAAGCTTCTGCATCTCCTGATCCAAGTAGTAGACAGGCAAATGCAATGTTGCAGATGTGAAAAAGCCTTGATAAGAGAAATAACTCAAATTCAAAAAGGAGTCAAGAGTCAAAAGCAATACCAAGGTTATGGACAGTTCAAGAAGCTGATACAGACATCTCAATGTCCAGCGACAAGCAATCGGAGACCAATGAACATGGCTTCAGCTTTATCCGTGTACAACACGTCGTAGGCCACTGAGAAAAGATGTTCATGGAGGTAATGTTCATTCTGTTGTGGAACTAATACTCATTTGCAAGTCAGCATAGCATTAAAAACTAAAGCCATGGCTGATATGACAATGGAGAAGTATGTCAGTTATGGAAAAGAAAGATCACGGATCACCGTGAGACACACCAACTAACAATAGAAAAAGGGCCAAGAACAGATCCCTGTGAGACACACTAAGAATAGAAAAAAGGGCCAAGAACAGATCCCTATGAGACACACCAACTAACAATAGAAAAAGGGGCCGAGAACAGATCCTCGTGAGACACACCAACTAACAATAGAAAAAGGGGCCGAGAACAGATCCCCGTGAGACACACCAACTAACAATAGAAAAAGGGGCCGAGAACAGATCCCCGTGAGACACACCAACTAACAATAGAAAAA
>JAOYMR010000005.1:8589581-8615949 GCA_025802075.1 Tenebrosternarchus preto
GTGGTGTACCTGAGCACACACTGTGTGTGGGTGGTGTACCTGAGCACACACTGTGTGTGGGTGGTGTACCTGAGCACACACTGTGTGTGGGTGGTGTACCTGAGCACTTGATGTTGTATCTTCTCTCTGCTGCTCCTCCATTGTAACCAGCGTGTCTGTTGGGTTTTTCTCACATGGGTCTATCAACCCTGGTCCCCCTGCATCAAAAACATCAGTCCTTAAGATATTAATACACAGTGTAGGCTTAAAAAAAGTCTAATAATGAAAACTGATTGGAATAACTAGAACAACAGGCAAGGCTCAAGTTTAGGTTTTAAAAGTCAGGGAAGGCATTTACATAGATCCAATAACGATTGTATTATTGAGTCCCTGTAGCTATCCAATAACTCACAGAAACTGCTTATGCTGATTTCTTAGATCAAATTAATGCTATAATTGTATTTCTTGAAATCTGATAAGGAGGTGGATTTCAGCTCAGTAACTGGGTTTTTCAGTGCATCCATAGACTCTAGTTTTTCTAGTTTTTCGGACTAGACAGCGCATGTGTGAAACACTCCAGGAGAGATGAAGCCATACCAGAAACAGCAACACTGCTCTGAACGACAACAAACAAAAACATCACCACCTCCTCTATAAAGAAAGGCAGCACAGCGCAAATGAAACCATAAAAATGCAGGTCCCAATTCGGCAGTAAAATACCACCAAGCTTTAAAAACAAAGGAAAAAACGAACAAGACCAATTTGAAAGGAAATGTGTGTCAAGCGTTACATCGGAGCTCATTGGCAGGTTGCTAGAAAGGAATCCGGTAACTCCAAGACTCAAGTAGACTATATAAACAAGTACATAAACACCATCATATTACTTACAAAATCTACTTTCTTGCCGTTATCAGATCATTCAGTGCATGTGAACACATTCAGTGTTAACTTTAGCTAAAATCCAACTCCAGCTTGAAAACAGAGCTTCTGCTTACCAGAAATATTAACATGAAATCATTAGACTATAGACTAGACCTGGATAAAAATGGAAATCATTAGACCATAGACTAGACCTGGATTAAAGATGGAAACCTTGGTAGGCCCAAGACTCAAAAATGAACCCATATTCCATTAACCGCATCAAATCGAGGTTTTGTTATCCGGTCATTAGTTATTTAGTTAAAGAACATGGTATTAAAAAGTTAACAACTTTTTACTATATAAGTGCTGACCAGCTACACGGCCCGTGTGCTCAGTCTTACCAGGGAGCAGAATGCCGGAGGCAATACATTCAAACACTCGTCGCAGTGCATCACCGGGGCTCATGGGTCCAGAGGCACTGCTGATCGCCTTCTCCACAAGCAGCTCCATGGCCTTGGACACAGATCATAGTTACTGTAAACCTTTGTCCTACACTCGCAGTACATGGACCTTGAACTGTCTAATGTTGTCTTTTACCGAAGCTTTTCGAAAGGATATCAAGTTTCAGCCATAACAGTGTCCAGAATGAACTAAATACTTCAAAAGGTGAGGAAAAACTTGCGCACACACACACTCACAATCAAATGAAACAAATCACAAGACAAGTAGACACTACTCAGCTAAAGTTTCTGTGAACGTTAATTCTGAAACCCTTGCATTTGGACTCCTGTTTTGACCAAGCAGGTATTCCAAAGCTGCTTCCCCACAGTCTTTACTGACAGCCCAAAGCAGAAATTACATACTTTGTTCATGGCTTTTAAACATTTCACTTTCCGAGTCTTTTTACTCACCCAGCTTGGAAAAGCAGACCAGGTCGGAACTCGCTGACAGAGGTCACGCAGGATACGAATTACAATCACGCAGGACTGGAGTCCATTGGCCCTAGCCTTCAGTGCAATAAAGTCAAGTTTAGCTGACAAGAGGTCAGATGACAAACATGAAGTCATACGATTATGGTGGGGGCTCCGAAAGAGGTGCAACACTACTGTTCACAATGGAAGCTTGTATTTAGTTTACAGACCCTTCAGTCAGTGTTGATGAATAAGCTGCCATTCCCAGCAGTATTTTACCTCATCGTTAGTATGGGAGTTCAAAGTTTGCAAGATGCACTTGGAACATCTCCCTGGTCATCTTGTAAACCCTGACCTCAGTTTTCCCAAATACTTCACAATCAAAAAAAAAAAAAAAAAAAAAACAAATACAAAAAAAAAACCAAAACAAACAAAAAAAAAACAAACCAAAAAAACCTCATTTACAAAAGATCAGTTTGAAAGAGCAGCACAGGAACTGAAGCAGTCAAGGAAATCTGCTTTACTTTGCCTGTGTGTTTGCTGAGGCAGCAATATCACAGTAAACTAATCAGATATTCCTTGCCTCTCAATCCCCATTTCAAATAAAAAATTAAAAATAAATAAAGGTAATTAAAAAACAATCACAAAGAACAGTCAACATGAAAGCTCTTATTGATGATATTTCTATGCAAAAGTATTCTGCAGCCTTATGGAATCATTTTGAAATCTAAAAATATCACATATTAAGAAAATTAAAATGTATGCAAGGATGCTTAGTTTGTTTGGACCAGAAAACACAGCTCAAAAAGAAAGTAAAAACATAACTTTTGTGATTCCTGGTCATTTAAATTTAAGTCTGGCATCCTTGTATTACTGTCCCCCCACAAAAACACTGAGGTTCACCATTTTCAATAAATAAAAAAAATTAAGAAATTAAATATGTAAACGAAAAGAATCCATCGCATAAGGCTACATGAAGAAAGAAAAATGATGTTCCGAACCTGGAACCACTTAGCGTGGCGTAGGGCAGCCAGAGCGTCAAGGCATTTTTGCCTGTCCAAGACGTCCGCTGGGTCTTTCACCATACCCGAGGTTACATCTAAAAATGGATCGAATTGTCAAGTGGTGGTGAGGAACGGGTGTTTGACCAGGTCAGCGAGACCAAGAACACGTTGCCACACATACCAAGCTTGTGGCTACAGTTTATAAACCTGCACACTTTCACCTTCCTGATTTGGTATTTGGCTCAATAACTTGGGTGCGTTACACTAGCACTTGGAAAAGGAGATGGTTGTAGCACTGGTTTGGAGTAGTGCTGACAAATGTGGGAAAATGTAGGATGAGGTCATTATGGTGAAGAAAATTCTTTGACTAAGATAAAACATAAGCACTAGAGAACCCTATAGGTTAAAGACTTTTAAATAGTAAATCATATGAACTTTAAAATGTCTTGATGGTTACTAATCTGCGATTGAAACCAAACCACTGGAAATGCACTCAAATTATGTTCCATTATGTCCATAATAAAGCTTCTCCCAAACATTAAATATAGATAGGTGGGTTTTTTTGAGGGGTACAGCAAAAATTTCATAATCATTTCTCCACATTAATATTGACTCTGTAATACACTATATGCAAAAATCTCTATTTGTTGAGAACTCAAGCAAAAGAATTAGCATCAAATGCTAACAATTAATGGGCCTGAGAAAGCTGGCTACTTCTACCAATTCAGTGGACACCATCAGAGTGTGCAAATCTATGTAGCACCACACTATTCTGCTGTTTAAAGCTTTCAGAACTGCTAATTTCTAAATACAAAAGAGCAATAACAGTACATTCCTCAAAAATTCACTTCATAAACTATAAATGGGAAAATATATAAAATTCATAACTAAATTATACATAAGCAGCAATTTATGGCCCTTCTACCCAGATATACATTTAGACCTAAAATGTGTCCCTTTATACTGATATTCTTGTTTCTCTTTCCTACGACTGCAGATTTAGCATTGGATGCTAGTTCCATTCTCTGGTCCACTTCAGCTTCTGGATTAAAAAAATAGCATCTATCACTGCTTATATTCAAGAATGAAAAAATGAAATTATGAAATTTGAAGAACCCCCCTTAAAGTAAGTCTAGAATATTAGAATATTTGTAGTGTAGAATGACAAGGGGCTCCGTTTATGTCTTTGCATTTATAATTCATAATGATAGAAAAAGGGAAAGTTTAAGGTACCGTAAATGCCTAAGGCTTGTAGAGGATGAGTGCTTATTGTGACCCACTACAGTGGCATGGCAACAGTAGGTGTGGCAAAGTGTTTGAGGGATTTTGGGAGGGGGACCTTGGTCAAAAATCCTTCCGGAGCTGGTAGACGTAGCCTCAGATGGGAAACAAGTTACTCAGAATGCAAGGAGGCTTTGGCCTGGACTTGTAAAGCTTTGGATACATGAAGGCAGCAATGCGTGCTGGAAAGAAAACATGAAGCTCCCAGCAAGAGGGGTTAGAACATCACTGCATGCACACCTGTCATGAGTGGGTTTGGAAACCCCCCAAAGGTCACTGTTGACCAAAGGCTGCAAGACCCATGTCCAACCAAAGATTCCTCTAACAAAGCCTTTCTCCCAAAAGCTTAAATGATACTCCCCTAAGGATCCAAACAGCAACAGTGACATCAGAGCACAGACTTGTGGGCCACATTTACAAATCATTTCAGCGGCTTCTTACCTACTTAAACTCTCCGTTGTCAAAGAAACAAGACAAAGGAAGGGTTGTTATACATTTTTAAGCTAAATGACCCTGTTACTTTTTTTAAATCCCTCCCCCATCTAGGTAAAGGGTTTCTAGAATCTTTAAACATATTAGAAAACAAGACGTCCTAAACACCAATCTCATCATTTACTGTACGGTGGATTGATTCACTCAGGGGAGCACTTTCATTTTGTAACAGGGGACCTCAGAACGGTGAATCTTCTCACCACCAGACAAAATAAGATTTGTTTCCTGTGGGGACATTACATACTTTCCCACAACTTCTAACATCTCCAAGATATTTCACCATTTCCTGCAGTACTTCTGATGTTGACTTCAGTAATTCCTGGTCTTATTTTAAAATATGAACTCTTGGCCATTTGGATATGCACAATATAATCCCCTGGAACACAGGAAACAAAATTGAATCTTACTCAGGACTAACTAGACTTACACAATGCAAAACACTTATCATGCTTGTTTTGGGGAGAGCTTCAAGAGCACTGGAGAGGTGTTACAGAGACAGGGCCCTGAGCAACACTGCTGGCAATTAGCTAAGTTAAGTTCCATAAAACCTGGTAGTGGTGAAGGCAGCTCTGTCAAAAGGACCAGAGATTTGACTACATCAAATCAGAATGACCACCCTATACAAATACACAACATCCGAGTAAAAGGTTAACTTAGAAATTACATTTCAAAATATTAGGGATATATCGGCCTTCAAAGCATTTTTGATGTTCACAAGTTCACAAGTAAGCTCTTAAAATCAGTCATGACTAAAATATCCTGAAAAAAAAGCACTGGTTGCTAAATTTAAATGAATCTCTAATGGAACTTAAACTTCTAGGACTTTTGAAGGCACTCAATGAGGGATTTCTCTTCCTATTGCAATTTGCTTTCCATTTAGAACATTTTGACCAAGCTCAAGCACATACCAGGTTTTATACTTCTGATAACTTATTGTACTTCTTCAAAAGAAAGGAGCAAAATGTGCTCAGATTCAAAGGGTGATAAACATGATGCAATGCTTTTCAAATCTGGTACCATCTCTGTTGTGCCAGCAGATGGGCTCTTTAGGGTATCAAATCAACATGTCAAATTAATTTGATAGGTGGTCGAGTTAAGAGAGCAACGTCTTTTCCAACCTCCATCCCGGACGTTCTCTTCCCGGATGATTGGCGAGGTCAGTGTGATGGTCACCTGCATCTTGGGCTCAGTAGTGGAAGTCAGAATGATGGCAGCTTCTTGAACAGAGCCCTTTACCTCATACTTCTCTGGCGTCACCAGCTGAGGAAAAAATGGATTAGTGAACACTATAGACAGCAATCAAAGTAGGAATACGAGACAATTTGCCTAGCTGCAAAAACCTTCTGCACCATCTACTGGATTTGCAGGTTTCTGTTAACAAATACTCCAATTCTGAACCACAGCAGAATCTTGTAGGTCATGTTCAGCATGTTTTTAGGATAATGAATACTAGAAGAACGGAAATAAATGCCAACAGTAGGCTGAGGGCACACATCACCTATATGTTTCTGGCTTGGCCAAAGGCCAAAGCCAAAGATACAGAGTCACTATATAAACATATCAAAGCAAATTTGCACAAGATTGGTACCGTGAGTTGTTTAGGGAGGAGTTCTACAATGCGTGATAGTAAACTTTTGGTGGGCTTCTCAGAGCAAAGTAGAACAAGGTTGACATTCTTATCTCCACGAAGGAGGAGTCCTTTAGCCAGTACACCAACCCTCATTACACCCTTCAGTGCTCTGTAATGAGGAAGAACAAAAACGCATATTTATTCCATTTGCTGCTTTTCTCATGGGCTCAGTTTACAGGGCAGCGATGGAGACTCAAGTCTCGACTCACCTGTCTTTGGGAGGTTCTTTCTTTTCTGCGTCATCTTCTTTGCCCTTGTCTTGGTCCGTAATGATGTCCGACACGAGCTTGAGCGCACGTTCAGTGATGGACACGATCTTCTGGATGGCCTGCAGCTCATCTTCCGAGGGGTAAATTGCAGCATGTTTGGTCATCACATAGCGATCGTCAGAGGAATCAGGGCGACGTGGGGGCTGGAACAAGAAAATGGGTCACAACAAGCAGGTCATGAAATGTAATGACGTATCCTGCTTTGTATACACAAGTTTAAACACATCTATGTTACTTAGAATACATGCATAACAAATGTGAGAAATGTCCTTTTTACTTAATCTGCAAGAGACCATAATGCAACATCCTGTCTCAACAGAAGACGAGTTGCTTTGTCCCTATATACAACAAGTCAATCCAAAATGTGCATAATGAGGAATTGATATGGAGACATGAAGCCTCCAAAAAGGTTAATTTGAGGACTACATGCACACAAAAGGCCTGACTGAAGACTAACCACAGGTCCTTGTGGCTGTGGGATGGGCATGCCAGGCCTCACCCCAAGGAGCCCTGGAGGTCCAGGTGGACCTTGTGGATAACCGCCATCGGGCATCCTGCGCCTCTCCTCCCAGTGGTGCTGCTCTTCCTCCATTCTCCGCCAGTACATGTCCTCCTCATAGCGCCTAGGTATGGGCCAACAGTAAAAGGGACGGAGGGACGTGAGCTCCAGCACCATCTGGAATTTGTTCCATCACACCAGCCTTTTAAAAGAAGGTTTTGCATAAGGCTCCTCCACACCTCATCTCCATTCTCCAACGCTCCTCTTCCTCACGTCTCCTCCAGTACTCCTCCTTCTGCATCTGTTTTCTCATCTTCTCCTCCTGGATCTTCCGTGCCCTTATGCTTGGCTTCACTTCCACCTGGAGGTCTGGGTTAACCTTTTTCTGCATTGGGGATGGAATGATTAATACAGAAGTGCTTTATCTAAAAGGAAGTATAAATAAAAGCAAATTATGAATGCCTTTCTGAAAGCCTAAATGATGCTAGTTTGGATTGGGTCTGCACTTGTTATTCCACCAAGAGATGTTACAGAATAATCTACAACAGCAATCATTAATAAAATCCTCTTTGAGAGGACACTGTTCAGTAGGGTCTGCATGATGTTTTTAACTTAGTCAAGTTTCCTTTACCCCAATGACTTACTGGAACAGAACCACAAAAGAATTCTTCACAAAACAGAATAAAATTTTAAAGAGGTTCAAAGAAGAGAGTTCCAAAGAAGGAGAAAGTAGCATGTAGTACTCTGAGGCCTGTCTGGCTTTTGATGAAACTGTTCCTTCAACACCAAGCAAAAGGCTGTAAGTTTCATAACGTCATAAGGATGAATTTACATTGGGTCTATTTTTTCTATTCTATTTTTCAGCCTGTGACTTGTTAACTATAGATGGACTCAACATGCTAACAAGGTTTTACAACAAAAACGCCACCCACCCACCTTATATTGCAAACGATGTCTCCTTCCTTTCAGATGCATTTCCTTTGCATTGGGATCGTTAAAGCTACATTCACACAGTTTGCAGTGGAACCTGATGACTTTTCCTTCATCATTCCGAACCTGTAAAACCCAACAACTCTTATGCGTGTTCGTAAACAAAAAGCAATGCTTTAGCAAACAGAAGTCGGTTCTGTTACCTCTTCAACATAGTCATGCCCCACAGGCTGCACATCACTCTGTAAGGCTGCTAGAGCCGACTGTGGCGACAGTGAATCAGGGGCATCGTTTTTAACTTCCAGTGTTGGAGTGACCAATGAGGACTGCGCAGGTTTAGCTGCCTCAACTTTAGAGTCGTCTGTCTTAACGCCAGTAGTCTGCAACTTATTTCCCCCTGCAAGAATCAAAATGAACATTAGCTAGGCTATACTGTAGCATTTCTTTACATGATGAATGGTTATAATTTCTAGACATTGTGCGTATACTCAGATGAACTGCTAAATTCTAATGTTACTTTGACAGAACTGATCCAATTATGAATCAAATACAATTAATCAAAACAAGCAGTTTAACTGCTAAACACGTCTGGCAACTGTAAGCAGTTTAAACATGAGAACTAGTTTCTGCTTTCGTCAGATGAAACGTTCACAGAAAGAATCGCAGTGCAAATGACGGCACTTGCCGACAAAGTTGATCTTGGGTGCGTTGGGCTTCTTGACGGTGGCGGCTGTGGAAACACTGCCGGGGGCCAAGCTCTTGCCTTGCGCAGCTGACGTGGCAATGTTGTTGACCAGGCCAACGGGCTTCAGGTAGGACGAGTTGGAGACAGCGGGGGAGGAGGAAGCCGCAGCGGAGATGGTGCTGCTGGTGGAGCTGCTGACGGAGGCGCTGGCAGTCTTGCTGGGGGCCGACGTGGTGGAGGTTGACGCCTGCGTCACCATGCTAGGCTCTGTAGAAGGGATGGGCTTCCCCAGTTTGGTGTGCAGCTTCACAACCTGGAATGGAGAAGCAACAGCAAGCTAGTGAGAACAATTGCTTATTAGAATATACAAAACATCAAAACATGCATTTTTGTTATGTTGGCATGATGAATTCGGCTTATTGTTTGTAGATGATATCACCCATGTTCCGTCACCCCAATAACATGCCAATTCTTGCATAGCTTTTCTTGATCTGAGTCACCCATTCACGTCTCGTCAAACCAACGTGAGATTTAATCACAAAAACCTTTTGCACTTTGCCAAATAAGGTAAGCAAGCTTCCCCAATTCAAAGCGCTCCGTATCGGCCGTGTCGCAGGGGATGACGCCCACCTGCCGCAGGGACGCGAGAGACGAGCCGCTCACCTTCTGGTGTTTGGCACCGCGGATGTGTGCGGCGTAGGCGTCAGCCCCGGTGCAGGCCACGTCGCACAGCTCACAGCGCAGCTGGTTCTGGGTGCCCCGCGCCGAGCTGCCCCCCCCGCTGGTGCTGCTGCTGCTCTGAGACACCTTCAGCGCTGCCTCCTTCTTCTTGTGCTTCTGACCCTCCAGATGCTCTTTGTAAGTCTACAAGTAAACAATGTAAACAACAAAAACAACAGACAGATGCTCAATACAATTATTTTCCAGACTCATTAACTACAGGCGGTTTAGTTGGAAAGGCAAACGTGGCTGACGAAGAGCAAGCAGCCGTCCAACAGCGAGGAGGCGTCGGCGCTCACCTGGGGGCCGGCGCAGCTGATCTTGCAGACGTCGCAGTAGTGTATTTGGGGCGGCTTGGGCGGCTGCTTGGGCTTGAGCGTCTTGTTCTGGAAGGGCGTCTTCTTGGTGAAGGTGCTGCCCGTCCAGGCGGCGGTGGCGGCAGCGGCGGCGGCCGCTTGCTTCTGCTGCTGCTGTTGCTGCTGCTGCTGGTAGTAGGAGGAGGCGGCCGAGTACACCGCTGCCTCGTAGCCAGAGTACGACGTGCCTGGGGGCGGGCGAGAGCAAGACGCTGTGAACCCGTGCATCAGCAGCTCTAAGTAGCCCCATCTCCACTCAACGACGTAATCATTATCAGCCCCTGAACGAGCAAAAGGGCAAAGCCTTCTAAATGTGTAACGTGGTCGGCTGGACGAAGGACTCACCGGAGTACGTGACGGCGTTGGTGCTGTAGGTGGGGCTCTGAGAGTACGACGGCACCACCGAGGCAGCGGCTGCGGCCGCCGCTGCCGCCACCGCCGCTACCGGCTGCACCCCCGAGGACACGGGGTAGATGGAGAAGGTGGACGTGGCCGGGCTGGGCGTGGCCGGCTTTATGGCTGTGACCTGACGCGTCTGCTGCGTCTGGGTGTACGGAGTGGCGCCCTGGCTGTATCCAGTTTTGGGGGCTACGAGGGAGGAAGACAAGAAGGCGTCATGGTTTCACTGCTCGGGCTGTGCAGCTATTTCCAGGTTCTTCTGCCTGGGAGGCTGAGAGAGCGGTGGAATTTCTCACATTTTTAGATTTACGCCTGTTGCATAACAGCTCAAGTAATAGAACAAGGGCTTAAAAAATATATATATATTTTTTTATCTAGTTCTATCTTCAATAAACCTATTTTTATATTAGCCAGCTGTCTTGTGTAAAACAGAGGGAAAAAAGGGCCAACAAGACTAACCATTACCTAACATCCTCGAACACTTGTTACCATGGTTTCATTGTTCCAGCGGTACAGACCTGTCTGATAGTAGGTCTCTGCTACGGTTGGCTGCGGCTGGGCAGCAGCCGCTGCCACGGCTGCCGTTGCCGTGGGCTGCTGGTAGTACTGTTTGCTGTCATACGCCACTGCAGGAGCCGAGGAGCGCACGTAGGAGTAGGAGTCCTGCAAGGGTGGGAGGAAGACTAATTACAGAAAAGCCAGCGTGCAGTCTAGCAGTCGGGTGCAAGGGAGTGATTAGCTAATGCAATCTGCCCTTAAATGGGTGGTTCAGAATTCTCCTCTGCAAGGCATTTTCTCTGCCCACAAATAGATAATTCCACAACAGATTTTTTTTTAGCTGCTTCTTCACGGAAAGACATTTTAACACATCTGGAGACCAGGATGAGAAGAAAATTGGCATTTCAAAAATGCATAGCTGGAAATCGTAAAATAAAATCAAACCCAGGAGAGAACAGAGGAAAAACAAACCAACCAACCAGAAGGTCAAATCGATTAATGACCAGCAAGCAGTTAAAATCTTTATTTTCCATTTTACAGAGTACATTACCTGGTAGTTTTGGGAAGTAACAGGAGGTGGAGGTGGGGGCACCTCCGGCTGGCGCTGGGCGTATCCGTAGTCTGTGGCAGCGTGTGCAGGCTGGTATCCTCCGTATGCGGCGGCAGTGGCCGCTGCCGCCACGGCAACCGGCGCAGGCCTGGCTACGGCGACAGTGGCTGCGGTGGGGGCGTAGGCGGCGGCCACGGTGTGCGCTGCCACGGGAGCCTGGTGCACGGTGTAGCTGGCCACAGTGGTAGGGTGGGTGTAGGCGACCCCCCCGGCCGGCTGCTGACTGAAACGGGCAAACGCAAATCACTCAGGGCTGAACATGTACTTTAACACGCACGCACACACACGTTTTGGACCCACAACTCACAAACTGAACTAGACCTATATTTTGATCATCATAAAACCCAGCTTTTGCATTACACCATCCTTTTTGATCTCTCCCATCACAACAGTACAGAATAAGTTGAATATGCAAAAATGGGTTTAATTGGAATAAACCTTGAACACACTATGCGTTCATTAATTGTAAAGTCATACCCTTATTAAAAATATACACAGGTATATTTACCCATGTTTATAAATCTGAATTATAGTTACTACTTCTTGTACACCTCAGGTGGGATTGTATGAAAAAAATTCACAAGAACTACAACATTCACAGAACATCAGCAAGGCCTTCCAAGAGCACCCGATTTCAAAACACAAACTGTGAAAAGGCTCAGGGGAGTAATTTTACTACCTTAATTAGCAGAGAAAATCAAGACCTTGATGGATTAACAGACTACAATAGCAAAAAAACTAACTCAGAATGGTGCCCCTTGAGGTTAAGTCAACAACCCAAACAGAAATGAGCCCATTGACTGAGTCAAGCCTAAGAAACAAGGAGAAATACAATACTTTGAATGGTAATCAACTAAAAACATTGCTCATCATCTCCCTCACTGCAGTGCTGTCAAAGGAGCACATCCTCTTCTGGCCGACACAGGTCACCGCGACAACAGCATTAAAAACATAAATATATAATGAAATACAAAGAAAATCATGCACCCAGAGGCCAAATTAATAGCACCTTAATAGTGAAAGTTGAATTAAAAGTGGAAAGCAGTTAGGGCTGAAACAATTATTCAAGTAACTCAAATAAATGGTTAACAAAAAGAAGTGTTTGAGGTAAATTCTTTCTCTCGAGGCTTCGTTTAATTCATCTCAAAGTCCATCCATTTTAAATGTCTCCTATCGTATCGTTTGTAAACTACCACGCAGCTCCGGTATCGTCGTTTCACACGGGCCGTTATAACCGACGTGCATTTCAAAGATTTAAGGCGGTGCGATTTATTTTACTCTCCATGACAACGGTGGAAAATTAAGATACCGGTGTGCATAAAAGGCAGAAAACGTCTAAAGTGTGGGACCATTTTACGCTGCGCAAGGCAGACGACGTGGTGCAGTGTGCACACGGACCTGGACTACCATAACAGCACTTCATCAAGGCTGCACAGCACTGGTGCCCACCCCACCACTGTGGCCAGCTACACTGTGCACCAGGCTCCTGTGGCAGCACAGCAATCTGAGCCTCTATGCATTTTCATGATTGCTAACTGATATGAACCCTAGCACTTGTAAGAATGTATAGTATTTGTAATTATTTGTAGCTGGTGTTAGGATTCAATTGTGATGAGGCACGATGAGGAGCAAGACAGCAAATGCACCAAGATCTCACTCATGTAATTCATCCCTCTTAATCTCTCCCTGCCTCCACACACACACACACACACACACACACACACACACACGGTAATGCATGTTCGAAGGTGGAGGTACCAAATGTACAATGCAACACCATCAGTTCCATCTTGCACAGTATTCCTTTTATTTTCATTTGCCACAGCATCAAAACGGAGAAACAGTACCACCTCCACAACAAAAAAAGCAACCCAATACATTAAAAAGCCAAGACATTAAAAGACTTTACAGAAAGGTATAATAACCAGTCCTTGTGCTCAGTGCCGGCACTCTGTTGCTCACATTTGCTCAATACTCGTCCGAGTTGGTTGTCTATAAGCACCGCCTCAAATTCGCACCTATTCGAATGGGCTACACCAAGTACTTTTCATGGGTGTTCTTCTGAAAACGCTGCATACAATTACTGGTAAAGTCCTACAACACACTGTGACCATACTTGGCTTTATTCAAACAATTGTTCTTATTGTCTCGTGCCTCACCATTACAATTCAGTAGTGATAATAAACACAACAGATAGGCAAATCTGCATTCATTAGCATATAGATTTACTTTTGGGTGAGTTTATAGCATTTGTTGTACGAATCGATGGGTTTTTTTTTTATCCACAGTACATTACAGCAGCACAGTGAGAGCTTCGTCCAGACAGGTTCCTCGTGCACTGTGGAAGAAGCTGAAGTTTACCAACAGCATTTTGAATCTGTTCATAATTAAATAGTTCTGGAGATAATAAGCCAAAGATTTTAAGCTTTGATCTAATAAAAGCGTTGAGTTTGAATAAAACCATCTTTTTTGTGAGAAATAACAGCCAATTGCGTATTTTAAGAGCCCTTTCATGTTGCACAACACACTACTGATATAGTTGTTTAAAAACAAGTATGATTTCTGATTAATAATCAATGAAAGAAAAAAAAAAAACCAACCCAACTTATACTAGATTCCAAAAATATTCGATAGTTGCAGTCCTAGAAGCAGTGTCCCTGTAATACATTGAACTATTTTACAGCTGCTTCCAAAGTCTTGGAAGAAAACATGCACCAGATTAGTCAGACACAACAAATGGTACGAGAAAACCAGCCTCCACCGACACTGAATTTTGCCAAGGCTATCAAACCTCCAGTAATGTAGCTGGTAGAACATGGTGCTAGAAACAAAGGTCATGGGTTTGACTCCCAAAGAGCACATGTACCGTCGTACTGATAAAATAAGCAACTTGCGCTGGATAAGAGGCTCTGCCAAATGCCATAAACGTAGATCTAAAGCCGTCATAGTTTAGAGGCAGTCTGTTTAATCTAATGCCTTCCCAACAACACACTCTCTGTTCACATGCTGAAGATAATTATAGGAGGATGGATGGATTGGCAATAGTGCCAAGATGAATTAGAACCGATTTAGTCCATCACATGATACTGGGTGCAATTTTTAAATTCCCACAAATGTAATGTCCTCTGTAACAGCAGGTGGCGTTCCACACCTTATATAAAGCTGCTTCAAATTGAAACGCTTTCATTTTATTACATTACCATTTTGATTCAAATGTTTGTGCAGGGAGAGAGAGTTATCCTAAGAGTTGTCTGGATACCTAGATGTTAGTGATGTCACTTCCATTTTTCAGACCGCACAGCATCGCTGTGCCAAAACAAACTTACAGCATTTCTCTTCTGCACTCTTTGACAAATTCCCCAGGTGTTTCTTAAAACCATGAGCACTATGGAATTGTCTGGAAGGACGTACCGCACAACAGCAACCTGAATCTGTGACCACCAACCAACCCGTCTTAACTAAATAAATAATGATCCTTAGCCATTCCTCGTCTCACACCACAGTAGAGTCATTTAATATACGGTAATTATATCAAGTGCTTTCCATACTAATCAAAACTATGCATTTGCTGACTGTTACACAACAGCAACTAAGTTGCATTTCTCAGAGATGATTCTTGCAAATACTGTTATGCAAGTGTGTGTGTGTGTGTGTGTGTGTGTGTGTGTGTGAGCTCACTCATCATTGTGTGTGTGAGCTCACTCATCATTGTGTGTGTGAGCTCACGCATGCATGCTCACGCACAGATTAATGGTTTTTTTTTCCCTCTATAAAACAGAAGTCATTCATATACAGTGTAGTATTAATACTGTGGAAGTCATTCATATACAGTGTAGTATTAATACTGGTATTCCTCCATGAGTAACTTCTGTGGTGAGCAGTTTAAAGATCAGTGTACTCAGAACACCTAATTTACACAAATTTAGCACTTTTGCAACCATAGCCGGCCAATGCCAAAAGTTATTACAGGGTCCAAAACTCTGGGCCAAGACCTTGGCATCAGACATCTACCACAATATGTTTCTAATTTCATTTTTATCTGACACAGCAGCACATGTGAATGCAAATGAGATCACAAAGACCAGAATTTGGCAAAGATTTTGTTTCCATTATCTAGTACATTCCAACATGTAGTATGATTATAAGTAACGTGACTTACTGTTGCACACTTCACAGAAGGTTTCAGAGAGCTTGTTGATTTGAGTGCACCTGTTTGAGTTACCATGTCATTAAAGCTGAATCTAATGTCAAGTAAGTGAGTTTTTTATATTTAGATGGATTTAGCCAACAAATGTTTTTTCGAGTCAAGCAGTACCAAATTTGTTCATAGGTCATAATAGGTAAACACAAGCATGATGTTCATAGTAATATCTTAAGATCTTAAACATCAGATTGTGTGACCATTCATACAAATGCAAAAGAGGTTCTCAGAGTTTGACGATCCCTATTAAATGTTTAGCACCTTCTATGTAAATTACAGAATGCAAGTCTTTGCACCTCAGCCATTGCAGACAGCATTTTCTCTTATTGGAGCCAACCTGCCTTGAAAATTACACTACCCTTACATCAACACAGCCCATATCAGTATATACTGCTTCAGTTAATCTACAAATTTAATCATTTATACTTTATAATACCACTGTGTGGTGCATCTTATTTTCATCTGCACCATGCATTAGTGTATGTGATGAGTTAACTTCAGGACCATCAGTTACATTAGTGTATGTGATGAGTTAACTTCAGGACCATCAGTTACACTGTGAAACACTGACGGTGATACAGAGTTTACTTCTGTAAGACATTCTTTCATGTCCAGAGTGACAACACAATTACCATTTAAAGAGTTAAAACAGGATGCTGAGCTCAGACAGGATGTAAAATTCACAGTTCATGAGTAAAAGCAGGAAAAAGAAGACACCATGGTGTAGTGATAAGGCACAGCATAAACATTCTTACAGTAAGAGTGTACCAACACTGAATTTCTTGAGCCAATATCATAACCAATGACTAGCACCTTGTGGCCAACATCAATTTATAAAAATTCTACCTTTATGAATTTTAAAGCAAATTCAAGCTAATCAATATACGAAGGTCAGCAACTGTTAAACATGGTAAACTCTAAAAATGGATCATTAATTTTACATAGCCAAGAAATCAGAAATTACAATTATTGTGAATATGCTTTGCAGTCAACACAAAGGGAAACAAAATAGCTTCATTACATTTAATTTTCTATATTTTCTATCTTATCAAAATGTTGTGTCTTTTCCTGAGACAGGTTTAAGAAAACCTCGACATCACCATGAAAAAAAACCACTTTAAAACTATACAGTAACCAACATCAGTTTCTTTGCTTAATGGATAGAGAGCCAAATAATAAAACAATCTTATGAGAAAATAATTCGAAAAAAGTTGCACAGCAACTTAAACGGTCAAGTAAACAGACTGGGTGACATTTATCGAGTCCTTGAAAACTACTTGGCTACCTAGCCAAGTTTCTGCGAATCAAAGTAGTAGCCAACTAGTGGAAAGAAAATGTCAAATTTGTTATTTATTTTAGTCACTATAATGGATACCCAACTTATTGTTTTGAAGACAGCTACACCCAGTTAATCCTGTAATGAACAATCAGTTTGTTCCCTGCCTTATTCTTGGACTTTGTGTACAGTCTAAATAATAAGAGCCATGTTAGCTTGCTGGCTGATTCAACTGGAAAGCTAACTGGAGCAGAACTGGCTTCACCATGACAGCTGAAACACTTACGTGCCCTGCAGTACAGCAACGCGTTCATTTCAGGCCTAGTCCAGAAAATTAACTTGAAAAGAAGTAATAAATAAATTAATTCTGTTGGCATTAGTGTGGATGCGTCTTCTGTGAAATTATCTAACTTGTCCAACGACGAGTGGTTGAGAAAGTGTCGCTCGTGTTTTTGGTGAACCAGCCCAATGCTGAATGTCATTTAACGTTTTAACGTTAGCGAGCTTAGCTTAGCTTAGGTACCGTTTCAAAACAACCTCGTGTGCCATCAACGCCCCTGGACTATCGTTACTAAGCCGTTAGCTCGCAGGATTATGCACTACACAACGAGTAGCTCTCAGGTTGAAAAGCAAACAACGCGTATATATCAAGTTAACGTACGTCTTCGTGTAAGGTTATTGCATGTAAAGCTATGCTCCACACACTGCCTAGCGCCTTTCGCCCCCTCCCCCACTGTTGAACAATGGCAAACGGGATCATGTAAACGGCATCGCTCGCTACGGACAACATCGTACGCGCTGCTGCAGTTAGAGGAATCATATGCGGGAATATCACTGCCGTTAAACTCTTACCTGTACTGGGCAGCCCCACCATGGGTAAATCCAAAATAGTTGCCGGTAGCCATTTTGGCATCTTCACCTAGCCGGCTGGGCACTGCAAAAGGGACAGACACACGGAGGGTAAGCGCAGGCTAGTGGATGTTAGCTAACCTCGCTAGCTAGCAACAAAAAATCCCGCATCAGTCATAGGCCTGATTACATACAGTTTGAGATTAAATCAAGGATTAATGTATCTCAATGCACCTATTACATGTTTATAACAGTATCCGACGTATTTGTGCCACTACACAAAACCAGTCTATTGAGATTTTATTGAATTTTGCTCACCATAGGTGAAGGAGACCACTGGACATATGGGAATCATTGGGTTCCTCTTCTCTGACGAACTCTGACTCATAACCCGCTGTATATATATGAGAACGTGCTACCAGGAAGTGGTCCATGTTATACATGTGCGTTGCACATAGCGAAAGCTGGGAATAGTAGTTCTACCAAATTATTATTATTATTATTATTATTATTATTATCATTATTATTTTATTTTTAAACGTTGACGCGTCTTAGGAAATACAACATTTCCATCGTAAATATAAGTTAAATACACGAGAGAAAACGTTCCGTTCAGTTTAATTTGTATATGTTATTATTTGCCATACTAATCTACTCCAGTACATTCAGTGTCCTTATATACTCACTACCACGGAAGAGTACATGATACATTGTGTCTTTCTTCCCTTAACCGTCATTTTGTAATAAATTGTTTCAAGTATCCTCCACTACATTCTACGAGTTGCACTACAAATTTATGGCCATAAAAATACGCTTCCCAGAAATCTCCACGCTTTTAAACGTAGCAAATGGTTGGTCAGCGATCTTGGTACCCAGACTTCCCGCCGCTATATGTAACTTGCGTGTTGAGAGAGCATCCTGCTAACTGCATCGTTCAATGTAAGTCGTCGTTATAATCCGCCTGAAATAGAATAACAATAAATGTATTTTAACTGTACCTTTGTATATCGACATGTATATTAACACCCGAAAGCGAACCCAGGGTGTTTACAGTGCAATAGCAAAGGCATTCTGCCAGAGTCTTATCCCAGGCCTCGCTACCCACGTTTGACCTGTGCGGCGTGAGATAACTGGGCAACTTATTCGCCAATGTGCGTCATGAACATAGCCTAGCTAGCTGCTTAATGTCTAAACTGGACAATCTAGCTAGCTAACTAACTAACAAAAACAAGCGCACCAATTCAGTTGGCTTCAGAAAATCGTTCAGTTGCTTTAAGAAATAGAGGTCTAAGTAACGAATTCTTCAAATCATGCATATAATAAAACAATTCGAGCAACAGCCTTTACCTGTTTTGATAAATGATTAGTTGTGATGAAATCCTAATGGTGCCAATATAGGCCCACTTTTATAAACACTTTTATACCCTGCGAAGCTTCTTATGTTAGCTGACGGAGCTGATGGGTAGATGGGCAACAGCACTTAACTGCTCGTCCCAAATTTCCAAGGCTCAACAGGCTAGACAGAAGCTACCAATGTCGCTGTGGCCAGCCACTGTCGACGAGGCGTTTCCTTCTACCTTAGGGCTGGGCTGTTTCCTGAGCTTTGATGGAAATGGCGTAGCAAGTTTGTGTTTCATCGGTCGGCCCTTCCAACCCTTGGCACTGTGGAAACTGGTGTGCGAGATCCGACATGGTGCACTCAGTGTAATGGTTGTGTGAAACCCTGGAGTTGCTAAGGGACTGTTGATTCCTGTTTGGTCCACTTCTGCATGGATATTTGGTGTCAGCATATCTGACATATTATTTTCATGTGGAGTGGGTGAAAATTAAGCCCCTTTAGCACCTTTGCAATGTACCTGCACCAACCTTTCCATAAAATATTTTTAGGCTAATGAGTAAAAACCTTAATTGCCCAAATATCAATATCTTTTGTTCCCTATTTGATTTCACAGATGCTGGTAGCAAAGCCATTTCAGCCTTGTGACGCAGTCTAAAAATGAGGAAATATGTCATACATAACATTTCAAGAAAGGCTTTAAGTCTAGTCTTTTGCGTAAATGCCTTGAGATTTTATTCAGGGTGGTCTAGATGAACCTAGAACTGGCCCAGTAACACATTGCTTGTGAGAGATCTCTGATGAGCAGCTGTTGCATGATTTTTTTTTCTGAATAATAATAAACGGTTCATAAATTCATGTTGACCTTTATTGATTGGTTTGCCACTTTTAATCATAAAATTGTCCCATCATTTCTAATTGTGAATAGAAATTCATAGAAACCTGGAACTCCCTTGTAGTTTGCCCTCAGTAATTTGTTTATTATTATTACTTTAATAATGTAAACCTTTTGGTAAGGTATGGAATGAAAAATATTACCCCATTAAAAAAAAAGTTCTTTAGTAGAAGTTCTGGTATGTAGTGTGGCCTTTTTTATAACTTGAGGCAGAGACGGTAGAGGAAAGGTGTCTGAAGTGAAGACGACCAAGTCCCTACATCAGACGTTTTGGTTTTGTTGACTTGGACTGCACTGCACTTTTACTGTACAGAATTTCATGTTGAACCATTTTAAATGCTGGAAACATTTCTGCACCATGTAGATAAGCATTTAGCTTTTTGTAGAAGCATGTGTTGTCGGGTGTTATGATCTCCATGTGGGGGCAGTGTTGGCTCATGTTTTACAGTAACAGTCTTGCTGTTGTCTTCACCAGCATGCCCAAATCAAAAGAGGTGTTATCCTCTACATCTGGCAGCGACTCGGACAGTGAAGCTGAAACAAAGGTATGGTCATTAATACTTTTAAAATACTCCAGCTTACTCTATTCTTACTCTATTCTGGTAGATCATAATTGATTTTACATCCAGTAAACGAAAACTGGACCGTACATAGGCCAACCTCCAGAGTTTACGTTGATGTTTGGTAAAACTTTGTGGGCCTGAATAGAACAATTGATGACATTTGTGACAGGCCAAGAGAAAGAAGGCGAGTGCTCCAGAGAAGCCTGCTAAGAAGCTAAAGGGTGGGGAGCCGTCCAAACCCAGCAGCTCTGCGAAGACCGATCGAAGCAGCGACGACAACATGTTCCAGGTTCACACCATCTTTCCTAGACTTTTTCAGAGCACTGCATTAAAGCACTACATTGTGCTGGAAGCAGTACAAGTTCCACAGGCAGAAGGTTCTAGAACAGGTAGATAGGCGCTCAAGGTTGTAGAAATGACCACTGTATGCTTGACAAAGACAATAACACACCTAGAAAAAAAGTGGGATCGCAGGAGCTTCTCAGGGAAATGACGAAGGTTTTGAGTTTAAGTTTAAAATTTATAAGTGTAGAGAGAAAAGAAAAGAAAAGGGTATATTAACCAATGTTGCTGGTCTCACTGGCCTAGGAAAGATATGATGGCTGGAGTTTAAATAACATTCATTTAAATGTATCCGTTTAAATAATGTATCCGTTTCAGATTGGGAAGATGAGATACGTTAGTGTCAGAGATTTCAAAGGGAAGGTTTTGATTGACATTCGAGAATACTGGATGGACCAAGCTGGTGACATGAAACCTGGGAAGAAAGGTAATTATCTACTTGGTTTTCCAGAAGTTTCCAAAAGCTGAAGCTTTCTGCCTTTTTTCAAATCTATTACATAGTTATATGACATGTCAATTTAGAGTTTGTGTAAAAAATATGCTTATGATAGCTGAATATACATCCTGGTGGGGATCAATTTGCATGATCTAATATGTATAAAGAGGATTCCATTTTGTGTGAACTTAGCTTTCAACTTGATGTTTGATCCATTGATTGTATTGAATCACCCTCGGGTATCTCTCTGATTGTATTGAATCACCCTCAGGTATCTCTCTGAACCCAGAGCAGTGGAGCCAGCTGAAGGACCAAATGTCGGACATTGACGATGCAATTAAAAGGCTATAAAATTTGTAAAATGTATTTCAGCAGGTGGGTCGGGTGTGGCAAAGTGTTTTTAGAATTCCATTCTTTGGCATCTGGGCACTTTGTTAAACAACATATTTTGTTATTTTCTTTGATATATATTTTTTTCCCCTTGGCTTCTATGTAGTTGCAGTTTAGTTCAAGCAGAGTGTTTTTGTTTGGCTATTCAGAATTCACAACTGCTGTTCAATGCTCGCAATGGATGAATGTAAGTAACGGGGGACCACTGTTTTGCGAATAAAATGGCTACACTGCTTTTCAGACTTCGTCTACGTAATAAAGACCACAGTCGCCGTTTGAGTGGTTTCACATTGACACATGCTCGTCATATTTTCGCTTTAGCGTGTCGGTTTGAATATGTGCCGCATAAATGGCACCTTCTTGGCTTCAAATGAATCTATCTCAGATGTACAGTGGGCTGTTTTTCATAATGCATATTGAGGACAGCTTTGTTGTAGAATGCTTTTAACGTTCAAAAGGGCAGCCCAAAACGAACGCCTTTGGCTCTCTCTGGCACTTGCTGTGTTCAGTGATAAGTGCCTGTGTGTAATTTGCTAGGCTTCACGTGGGAGCAGGAATTATAATTGTCCATACACCCACTCAGACACAGACCAGAACTCCAGAACAACAAGAGCCCTTTCAGCCAACTGTCCAGAAAAGCCATCTTGCGCCAATTGCATTTGCTGACCAAATTAAATCAGGCTCTTAAATCACGGAAGCCACTGTATTGCCAGCCCCAATATTTGAGACGACATGGTTTATAATGTTGCGTGCAAAGGTGCCCATTAGTTATGATTACCCAAGGGGTAACTGCAGTGTGAAAAAGTGTTTGTGTCTCTCCTCCACCCCTTTCTATTTTTTTCCTGTTACACACTGTGACACTGTGAACGAAGAGTGAGCAGCTACATCAAAAAGTAAGACAGAATTCAAATGAAATAAAAACAGGAGGGTTTAGATTTCACTGAAGGTTAAAATCCTCTGATCTAAACGTCACATCTAATCTGCAGTTTTGTTGCTGTGTGTTTTTGCTTCTGGTCATGCAATTTCACACACTGTAAGTGTTAAAATTCTGATTTGATACGCCGCAGTACGACAAAGGCGAGTGATTATTGCATTTCTGCGTTTCGCCAGTGGCAGCTCAGGTGCCAGTTACTATGGAGATCTGTTGTCGCTATGGAGGTCTACCTCCAGAGAGGAGGTGATGATGATGATGAATGCTATTGTCCAGCTGAAGAGGAGGGGAGACAGTGGACCCGGGTCCTATTTCCATACAGGTAGAAGGTGTCCATCGGCTCAAGCCCTCGACGTGCCGAAGTGCTCGATTGTGGCCCTGACGTTCAGCAGAATGTGTGCCTGCCGACACCTGCATCAGTAGTGCCCTTGAGCGTGAGGAAGCCGGGCTTAGCAGCAGCGTGCAGGGCAGCCTGGCGTTGTAAACCCGCATGATGTAACTGCGTACATGCCAAGTGAAGGAGCCGCTGGGCAGCCTGACCGCATTAGCAATGCGGTAATTAAACGAAGATAATGCACAGGACAATGCACACACAGTGAGGTGTTATGGGGCAGTCAGTCACTAGATGGTGCTAGAGTCCTGTTGTAGGTTTTCGATCTATTCGGTATGTTTTTAATTTTACTACTCTTCATTTTATTACTGTTAAATGCTAACATTGCTATGCTTTTTGCATAGTGCATTAGTGCTACTTACATTCCTTTGGTTATGCAAATGTCAAGGTTTTTTTTATTCCCTACTTGCCCCTGTATTTATTATAATTGTTATTGTATATTAGTGTTGGTAATATATTACACCTTCCAAGACGCAAGGAAATAATTCTTGCTGGAAAAGTGAATAATATCTATTTGTCTTAATGCCGAATTGCCTTGCCTGTCAGTATTAATCACTAATGCAAGAGGAATTTTGATTCTGTTTTAGTGCGACAGTGTGAATTATGATGAATATAATATCTAAATGGCTAATATGAATATTAGTTCTTAAGAGGACCATCTGCAGAATCATTCAGTGGAACAAGGGCTTGTTCACAAATGATGGCTGTCCAAGGTTGCACTGTGGTCTGCACACATTTTAGTGGAAAAATGTCCTCCATCACATACACGCACGCAAAGGAAGTCATCTCCCATCCAGCCGTTGAAAGGCACACACTCCCCGACTGCTGTAAGTGGTTTGGAGTGCCCGTACAACCTGCACCTGGAGACTAGGCAGGGGTAGACCGAGACTCGGCTACACAGGAAACGCCGCCTCTCTTCCCGTACTTTACGCTGTACTTTGATGGTTTTTATGATGGATCGAGGGAAGAGTACCCTGGAAAGGGGGTGGGGTGGGTGGAACGGGTGTGTTCCACTAGCTCAGGTCACAGACGCCTCTGAAGTCCAACATCTGCTTCCATTTGAAGGGTCTGCAATAAAGGCCAGCAACTGAACATCAGTGGCTGTGGTTGTTCGACTGTTGCGTGGTGTCACTGGAACCTGGGGGCAGATTGTATTGCAGGTTTTTCGGCAGGTTCTGTTTATATCAGGATATGGGAACATGCAAAAAAAAAAAAAAACGTCATCTAAGGGCTAATATGGGACTAACGCTTGTTTGAAATGGGGTGGGGTTACGAGAAAACCCTCTAAGATCACGTCTTGATGGATGTCTCTGTCTCTGTTGTTTTATTCTATGGCAGCTAATAACATGGATCTTGTTTCTTGGAAGGAATTTGCTCTGCCATCGAGATGTGAAATGCAATTTGATTACAGGGCGCCTTGAGTTTCCAGTCCGTGTCAGGGACGGTGTTGGGGTAATAATCTTGTGTTGGCTGTGAAGTGCAGCTGGAACTGGCCTACTGGTTTACACTTGAATCGTCTTTACAGAGAGGCTCACAGGTCAGGATGCCCATGCTTGAATCTCGAGAGATGAAATCATTCACATTTTACACATCATAAGAAAAACAAGCAACCTTGGTGTATAACTTGAGGAATCCAGCTGAATGTTAAAGTGGGTGAAATTCCACACGGTTGACCAGTCAGCTTGGTGGAAATGCTTCTGTTTTAGGCTAGGTAGTCTTCTGTTCTCCTTGTAGTACATGCATGATTAAAAAAAATTAGCTATGTGTCAGTGTGGTTTGTACCCTGGCTCTGTCTCAAGCAAATATCCAACCAGTGTGAGTTTAATTACTTCTCCACTTACTTTTGGCAAATAAAGACTGAGACTGGGTATGCATTGATTCCTAGAGAGCTCAGTTCAGTGGAACTGTCATAAATGTGTATCTGGATCAAAACGGGCCCTTGTTCATGATTAATGAATACCCAGCGAGGGCTGCTGGAGAGCTAACTGTGGGGAATGGACAAAACCTGATAACACTCAGGCATCAGGACAGTTCAGAAGCAGTGGATGGTACATTGGTTTTCATCAAGCTTCAGAGATTCCCGAGATTAAAACTGAAAGCAGCTCATGGTTGCCACATCATCTGTTTAATTTGTTGCCTTAACTTGCCCTGGACTTGTTAACCGGTTCATTGAAAAGAGGTCAGTGATGTGTGAAAGACCACACTCTCACGCACTGCCTGTGGGGCAGTTTGATACAACAGGCTGTTAAACTGCCTTGTATTGCCTTTCACACACACACACATGCACGCGTGCAGCTCTTCATTCTCACTTTTAGTGCTAGCGTGTTCGACTGTTCTCTCGTATTTTGTTTCATTTCTCCAGTGTCAGCCACTAAAACTGCAGTCATTTCTTTGCTGCTGCCTGAGAGTCGAGTTGAACACATGCTGATTGGTGGAACCCTCAGAAGTAGCATGGCCTCCCTCACCAGGAGGGTTTCTCTGTCAGCGTGCTGTCGAGCCGCCGGGCAAAGGTACGCTGCAGCGGGGGCTCGGCTCTGCTCACGGGCTGTTGACGTTGGCCGGGGCGAGCTGAGGAATGCGGCTGGCCTTGTTGACGACCGCCCCCGCCCCCAGCCCTTCTCTGCCGGAGCCGAGACCCCGCCGGCTACGCCACCCTGCTGAGCTGAGCCTGCTCGGGGTCAGCTAGGGGTACCCCTGCCCTGTTCAAACGTCCACGCCAGTTTGAAAAAAAGCCCTGGGGCTGAAGGCCGATGGTTTGCGCTGATAGAAGAGACTTGTTCAGGCCAGTTTTTCCCCAGCCAGGTTGAGTCGCTTGACCAGTTTGCAGAGTGGAAGTCTGCCCTAGGGTTCTGTGGTTCGTCACCTAATAGGCCAGATTTTCTTCACCTTCGGCCAGTCGTGAGATTATTCACTAAGACAGCATGAAGTAGCCCAGCTCCCCGTGATGACGTAGCCTGGACGTTCACAGCATGTCCTCTGTGTCTCGTACCAACCCTCGCCTGTGTGGCAAAGCGCTGTGTTGCATTCCAAACAGATTGAGCCATACTTTAATTCCACTGCCTCCTGAGGGACACAATTAAGATAGTCATGCTTGTAATTTTAACGCAGTGGTCCAAAAGTGAAAAGTTGTTCTCGCTATCTTCACTACGAGACGGCAAAATCCCACGCCAAAACAGAGAGTGCATTTATCTAGTGCATACAACACCGTCTCTGTAGCAAATAATCTTGTTATGGCCTGTGCATTCTCAGTGGAATATCTTATCAAGGGAAAATCCTTAGCATGAATAATTTCACTGCGTTATTATTAAACAAACTTGAACAGACATTGGGTAATAATATTGCACATCTCTCAATTAGGAATAATAGTGGAAAATACATTCCAACTGTATGAATCCAGGTAACAGTGAAGGAAAATTCACAGTGATTAATGGAAAAAGGCCGTTCTGGAATAGGGCAGTCATTAAGTATTCGTGGCCGTGTTCCCCCTTGTTTGCGCTGTTCGAGGTTATGTGGAAGTGCAGCAGGATTGACGGTTTTCCACTTGGCTTCCTTAACAACTTTGGGGGGGGGGGGGGGGGGGGGGGGGGGGGGGGGGGGGGGGGGGGGGGGGGGGGGGGGGGGGGGGGGGGGGGGG
>JAOYMR010000005.1:8616049-8630522 GCA_025802075.1 Tenebrosternarchus preto
CTTGGGTTCCATAAAAAATTTTCCCCCCCCCCCCCCCCCCCCCCAATCCATAGAGATGTTAGAAACCCTGTAAAGAGTCTTGAATTTTGGTTCGCATTAAAAGCAGCATATCCGTCATTTTCTGAAACTGTAATTTAGATGTTGATGTTGCACCTGTGTGACACAATTCGTTATTATTTAAAAAATGTAATTTATGATTAGTTTTACTGGCATAAGTTCAGCATTACCGACACATCAGCAAGAGGTCAGAGAAACCTTCACCTCTGTATATTCAGATGTATCTTCCTCTCTTTGCCATTACACGTAAGCATTCAGAGCTGATTATTTAGTTAGGCTCATGACACTGTCTCAGTTGATAAAAGCTGACTTTTTTTTTTCGTCGATTTCCTTAGTTTCCTGCATCAAGGCCTCTGTGTGTTTTTTCTGTGTAGACCTCACACCACTGTCTACCCACCGTCTTCCAAACGTTTGTCACAAGAACAGAATGTAGACAGTACCAGACAATGGAAAGCAGTAATACACCATTCAAATAAACTGGGCTTTGCAGAGGGAGGGGAAAAAGAAAAACCAGAGAATCTCTGACGTAAAAATGTCTGCCACACACACACAGTGTCAACACATAGTGTTTCTCTTTGACGGAGGGACGTCAAAGCATGCCATTCGGAGGATGTATAAACACAAACCTTCTCATCTCTTTGTAGCCCTGCTAAATGCTATCTGGTGGTGTAAGTGCACGTTCCTGAGCGGAAACTTTGTGAGGAACAGCCTCCGTGCTGGAGACGCTGGGCTTTTAACCTTCTCTTCTGCCCATACTTTTTCTGTTTTTTGCTGCTGTTGTTTTTTGTTTTTTGTTTTGGTTTCACACGTGAGCTTCGAACGTGAATTTTGAAACTTCTGTCGTTTAGCAGATGCGTGAAATGTGACTTGTATGTTATAAGGGTGATGTAGTGACTGTGGTGTATTGGATTGTGCAGTTGGTCTCCCTTTAGGACATAATGAAATGTAGTGCAGTTTATCTGAAGGGTGCCTCTCCACAATCCAGTTCAATGTGGAGATAAACCAACTCGGTGGACATTTCAAGCTGTGGATCTGGGGTGATATTCAAGCACTCAGCCTGTTGGTGATCCTATAATACTGACTGTCTAATTGAATTAGTGGTGAGAAAAAGGCATGCAGTCTCTCTCTCATGCTGAGCTGTTAAATCATTCATTCAGTGTTTGACCCCCCAGGCGAGCATCACTTCACTAATTAAGTCACAAGCCTCATTTACAATGTTATTCTACAGTTCACGTTTCCATCTCATTTAAAAGGTTTAATAAACGGAATATTTTGGATTTAAACAAACCCCTAATGACGTGGAGGGATTTTTAATGTGTCCTGAAGGGAGCAGAGGCTGTGTCCTGCACATTGGAGGTTTTTAATGTGTCCTGAAGGGAGCAGAGACTGTGTCCTGCACATCGGAGGTTTTTACCGTGTCCTGAAGGGAGCAGAGGCTGTGTCCTGCACATCGGAGTTTTTTAATGTGTCCTGAAGGGAGCAGAGGCTGTGTCCTGCACATCGGAGGTTTTTTATGTGTCCTGAAGGGAGCAGAGGCTGTGTCCTGCACATCGGAGGTTTTTTATGTGTCCTGAAGGGAGCAGAGGCAATGTCCTGCACATCGGAGGTTAAGGGAAGTTAAGCTGAATGTCAGCAGCAGAGTTCGGAGCAGTAATGTCTGCCTCTATCATTATTTTGTTCCGAAAATCATTACTTTTATGGTGTCACATTCTTGTCTTTATGTGGTCCACAGTGGTCTTATAGAATAGTTCTGTGGCATTTTTCCTCTCCTTGTCCAGTTACATATTAACACCCTGAAAGATGACAATGCACAGGGAAAACAGCCATCTTGGCCCTGTTTCAAAAATCTTGAGCGTTTTGTAGACATAATTATCACCAGTTCCGGCTGGATTTTTACACAGTATAAAGACGGTATTATCCAGATTACGTAACGGCCGTGTCTCTTCTGAGTACGAACGCCTGTGTACTGTCTTTCGTTGAGGCGTAAAAGGAACTGTTTGGTGGGAGTGGGCGGGTGATAACTACACATAACTAGAACGTAGCCTGGTGAGTGCAGGTTACCTTGACTCCTCAGTCCTGAGGGCACCAGGACCCCCCTCCCCAACCCCCGTGGGCTCTGAGTCCTATTAACCTGTCCCAGAGAGTTTGTTTTTTACATGCCTGCGCGTTCACTGCCATGGCCTCTTTTAAAAGGTAAGAGGAATGCTGCCGGCAAATGAGCTGCACCAAAGTGGCCGTTGCTTCAGGAGGAAAAGGCAAAACAACAGGGGGTGTCTGCCGGGAACAAACCAAAGCACCCAGCGTTGCCAGGCGCACGTTCAAATACACCCTCCACGTAAAACCCCACCCTTTCCAACATGGCAGGCTCCGTCTCCGTGGTAACCCATCCTGTGACGCATGGCGATGGGTGGCTGGTCAGCAAAGGCTACAACGACGGCGGATCAAAGTGTGTGGAGTGAAAACCTTCAGGGCCGTGAAGTGTAGAAGGAATAACTGAACGCGGACATTTGGGATCGTTATGTCCGAAGACGTCAAACAGCAGACGTGAGCCGGGTATGCAGGACGTGCAGACGTGCGCCGGGTATGCTGGCAGGAGGAAGTCGTTTTTAATCTCCACTCTTTCCGACTGCAGTAGTTTTGCATTTACAGGATTCTGTCACAGATGGAATCCACATACGTCAAGGACCTTTGGCTACATAAAACAGCCCAGTGTTTCAAAGGCAGTGTAGCTGCAGACTAAAGCTGTTCAGTGGAGTGTAGTTGAGACCAAATAGTCGACCTCAGGAGGGTTTTCATCAAAAATGCTTCCTACTGTGCAACAGCTGTAGGTCTCAATCAATCAGATTTCAGTTGTTTGAAATACCAAAGGAACTCCAAATATCCCCTCTAGACTATATTGTCTCTTTCTTGATTTGTTGTACGAGCGTGTTGTCTCTTTGGATACACACACCCTACACTGTTTAACTGCTTATACGCGAAGAAGATTCCAGAGAGAAGGGACTGCTGCCTGAAACATCCTGTTTCTCTGGCAACCATGTGTACCTCACTGAATATACAAACATACATAATGATATACATGTATGTAGGTGTGTGTGTATATATCTCACGATAGTTCTGTTGACCTCACCATGGTGACGCCTTTTATTTAGTCTATGGCTGCTGAAAAATTCTGTATTTGGGGGCAAAGGTATTGCTTGATTATTGATCACTAATGTTTGTGTCAGGCATCATAATCTTGCATTACCAAATGTCACAGCATGTCTTCCGATTTGGTAAAGGGTGGCTGACAACAGCAAATGCACCATTTCAGATTGGACCAGGTGTATTTTCTGCAAGGCTCGCACATCCTGTCTCATAAATACACTAGGAACATGTGTTTTTCCTGTCTGTCATGCAATGACACAACAAATGTTTAGAGCGGCCACCCGGGAAAAGCTATATCTGACTGGCACAAGCTAACTTCATGCTGTTTTCTTTGGAGAAGGGATGTAGATGCCCGTTGTCTAATGAGTGCAGATTTGATTTCTTTGGACTCGTCTCGGAATATAAACAGTGTCAAGTGACTGAAACAAACATTACTGATACACTGCTGATAAGGTTTTCTGGGTGTACATTATGATGTCCCAATAACTGGGCATTGGGTGGGCGGGTTAGGAATGAGGACTCTTATCTTATTGTACAGACTTTTATAGCACTTTGATTTTAAATTAGAAGTAAATTCTCCAAAACAATTTGTTAATAATTCATCAAACCCATCTTCAAGTGAGTCATCCTATTTGAACTGCAACCAAGAATGTCATTACAGCTGCCCAGGGGAATATATTTGTCAATAAACATTCAACTGACACAAACACATGATAATGTGATAAGTGGAAGCAAATTCTTGCTGCCTATATTTGATAAGAAAATCAGTTCAGACAGACCAAGACACTGTATAAACATTTTGCTATCACATTACCCTGGGAGAACAGCTACCTCAAACGCTGATAGAGTTTCACTAATGGACTTTACATAGTTCAGCCTGTGTTAAAAAAATGGGGGATCTACATGGAACACCTCTCATCTGCAGTTTTTGTTTTAGATTAAGGATGTGAACCAGAAAGAGACGCACAGATACTTGGTCTGTTTCCAGAGGTATCTGACAATAAGGGTTTCAGACAGCAAAACAGCTTAGGAAAACAATCCGAAGTGAGTTTTTACAATCATTGTACAAAGAGAATACTAAAGAGCGCAGTAATTGTGATGAAATTTTGGCATTTTATCGTCATCAGCTACGATAAAAGAAAAGAATAAATGGTAATATGAAATAATTTTCAAGTATCGTTACCATGTCATTTATTCCCCCAGTTTTATCACTAAATCCAGTAATGAGGTCACTCGTAATACTGAGATGGGGTGTGAAATGAAACGGTGTGTCCAAAAAAAAGAATAAAAAGAAAAACAAAGCTTCATGAGCACTTTGGCATCCAGCGAACTTGTCGAGACATCATGGTTACCATGTTTATCTGACCCACATGTGAAAATGATCCTACCAACTCCCAACGAGCCATCTTTCAGTTGCATCTGATAGCAGTCAAGCAAATACAAATCGAATCTGTTTCACATGCAATGTTATATGACTCTTTGTTGTCACAACATTGTACTCAGAATGTTTCAGAAAGTCGAAAGTGGTGTACTTAGCTGCCCTGACCTCAAGTCTATATCCTCGAGTCAACATCCAGATTTAAGGCAAAGGCTCAATTCTGTCAGTACATTTTAAAGTATAGATGGTCTAAAAACTAAAAAGGAAATAAGCTTTTAAAAAAAAAAGAAAAAGAAATAACAAGTGCTTTACAAATATCATGATGGTAATATATCTTCTTTTTATTTCAGCCAGCAAATCTTTTCTTGGTGTATTTACCCACTACGCAAGATTGGTATTCGGCTGTTGAGGCCCAGACGATTCTGACTGAATAGCTGTGAAAGAGGGACACTGACACAATGAAATGCCTGGACTTGTCTCTTTTGTGGTGGTCTTTCCAGAAACCAGTGAGAAGTCCAGTGTTTGTTGACATTTCCCACACTTTTACTTTGTGGGATCTATGCAGGGAAGTGCTTGTCCAACAAAGGTATGAAAACCAGACAAGATTCTTGGTGTCCATTAGAAGGTGGTGATTTGACTTTATTGGTCCTTCAGAGATTGAAATTGTAGAAGTGGTTTTCTCTACTTACAGGCACTAAATCACCCTTCAAGCTATTCATCTTTTGCCAGACATAACAATGGACCTTCAATTTATGATCTAAATTCTTCTCACTGTTCATAACACATTTTTACTCTTTTATCTTCAAGGTTTATAACATTCAGTTATTCAAAATATTTTTGGTTAGTCAGTCTGAGAGTAAGAGAGTAATTATTTCTATGCCAGTGGAACGTGAATCCAGAAACTACTTTTAGCAAAATTAAAAGGTGATATAAAATGTGGATCATTTTTCTGGATATCAGCATGCAAGAGAAACCAAGAACGAACCTTTTTAGTTCAAAGAAAATTCCCTTAAGGTATGAAGTCTGATTCTCTCTGTTGTTAGTCAGTACATTGAGGAATTAACCATTACTAAAAGCTTGAAATTTCTCCTTGATGATAATTATTTGCACTGAGTTGCAACTTTCTATATTTATGTTTTAGATAACGTGGAATTAATTAAAGCAGGAAGGAGCAGTTGCCAACATCTGAGCATCACTGCACAGATTTAATGAGGTGTCCTTTTTAGAACAACTCGATATGCCAGGCTTGTGGAAGTTTTGGCTAAACATCACTTAGAGAGAAACTCAGCAAGTTGTTTAAAACCAGGTGTTACACTCTCACTTTTTCACACTTCACTATAAGATGAGACTACCATTGGAATTCAGAATAACACTTTCACATGGGAGCATCCAGCAACTTTTATGAGAATAATCATAGTTGCAGTAAAAGTATCCACTGGACAGGCAAATAACAGTTTCACAACCTGGATGATTCACTAAGAACAAATGTCTCCTTCAATCAGTCCTGTCTTTGTATTGTTAACCAGATGCAGGACAACTAGACCATCCTTCTCTGAATAACCAATTCATTGCATAAGTTCCCATTTGTTCTTAATTCTGCACTCATCTAGTTGATGGAGGATTAATAATTTCATGTCTGTTGAAGTCATTTCAACCATGAACATAATGTGTTAGTCTGATGATATACTTTTTTTTTTTTACATTATTATTTAATTGTAAACTATACTACAAATTCCATGATCAAAATGAGTACACAGTGGTGCATGTGATAAATGGCAGTTCAGATCCATAACGTACACACGTGAATTCTTTCACTAAGACAATTAAATATTGAAACTGAACCATATAACATTTTAACCAAATGCATGCTAGAGAATCTCTCTATCTACACATCTCTTGAAACGGAAAAAAAAAAAATTTTCCTTGTGAACTCCTCAAATTCAAACAAATATAACAAACAAACACAAACTGCCATTACCGAGCTTCCGTGATTTGGTATATCCCAAACATTCACTATGAAAACAAACATTTGCAGCTCGCCCACTGGACAGTGTCTGCTGTTGCCAGAGGCCGGGAATGTGTCTGATAAGCACACTCTTTCTGAAACCTGTCGGATCTCCTGCTGAGATGAAGACCCCCATCCCCCGCCCTGATCGGCCTGAACATGTCGACGGATTAGAAGCAGGTACCTCCATGAAATGGATGACAAAGCAGAACCGCTTACATTTTTACTTTTATGACAAAAGGTGAATGTTGGGCCAAGGATATAATCACAAATGAACATACAAATGGATCACTGTTTTCCAAACCTTTGTTCAGTTGTAATTACAAAATCTAGTAGTAAATCTACCTTTTAATCAGACAACCATTTCTATATTCACTATGTAGCAGTATTAGGTTGTTTTAAAATGCATAATCACAGAAACTGTGTTGTAATTTCTGGTCCTCAAAGCAGAACACCAGAGGCTGTTCCATCTTGTTAAGTTCATCTTGTGGTCATTGGTGTTCAGTTAGCCACGTACTGCAAGCCGAGACTAGAGTTGTACAATGGCTTGATTGCCTTTCTTAAATGGTACCCATCATCTTTAACACACCTGAAAGATAATGCTGAAGACAACCCTTAAAGCCTTTGTTTTTTTTGTTCTTTCATGAATTTGATTTGTTTTAAAGTGGAGGAAAAAAGAAGAAAATACCCACACATTATGACATCATTAGCCCCCTGACAGAAACTGTGGGAAAAAGTCCTGAGAAAAGAGGCAACAGGACTATTGTAGGAAATTGGAACATAAATAAAGTTCCTGACAACAGTCTGCATGGGAGGGACTTGAGAATAAGGTCAAATCTTTTGTGTTTATGTTTACTTGCCACTTTTATTGGTTCCATGGAAAAAATCCATAATACACATATTTTAAATCTTGAAAGGAAAACAAACAAGTTTGATTACACCTTGCAGACAGTAGAGTACAGAGTAGAGATTTTAAAGAGGTGATATTTGAAGAGTTTTCTTATTCAACTGATAACTGTCTACATGGCCTGGCCAGTGTCTAGACAGGCTTTTTTATGACTTACAACAAGGGAGCATGAGCAACTCAACCATTCCTATAGCACAGGAACAGCCAGAGGTTTCCCTTGAGGAATGTCATGTAAGTTACATTATAAAGCAAATGTTATGACCAGCCTTGACTTTCAAGAGCTTTCAGTGTGAATGACTCACCACAAGGCAGCAAACATCTTTTTTTGATTATGATTATTGTTATTATTTCCTTTCAAAGGACCTTTAATAAAGTTCATATGACTCCTTGAAACAGGTAACGCCGTTGGTTAGGCTTTTACGGTTTGGGCTTTTACAGTTTCCCTGGTGATCATGCGTACTGTTGGTCCTCCACAGACACTCACTATCCAGCTACCCCATTCAGCACCTGTCATTTGAATGCCATGCAACACCAAACAGTTACAGCTAGTAACTGACGACCCAGTCTTCTCGCTCTTCCAGTATCGATTACATCACCTGAACGTTTCCCATCCAATGCAAGAAAAAAACCCAGTTTGTTTTGCCTAACATAGTAACTGGTGCTAGAGTCCTTTAACGGCCGTTACCCCTCTGTCCTTTTGTTACCTCCCCAATCTGTTTGAGGTTTCTTTGAGGCGGCTCAGCAGTTCCATCTGTGCACGGCACTTCTGTGGAATGGCACGGTTTGCACATGCAAGCATGACGGGTCTCTATGGGAGACGGCGATGCTAATCTTTCACTGTTCTCTTTTATATCCCTATGTTCAATGGATAATAAAAATAAAAATTATAAACATGTGCTCATGACTTACTTGATGAGGTAAAGGCAATGCAGTGGCCAGCTCAGACTTGGCTAATAGGGCCAAGTGGCGCAGTGCAACACCCTTTGGAACATACAAGAACCAATGCGAAAAACAATAGTGTGGTGAGTATGGTACTAACACATTCCCATATTTTGCGTCAAGCAGTGTCAAATGTTTTATTGAACATGCAAAAACATGTGGCTTCGTTTGGGATCTGACCGTGAAGCTTGGCGTGGGTTTACACTCCCAGAACAGTTTCTCCAAGTGGGGTGGATCACCAGCATAAACACTATCACTTGCTACTTATGTTGCTGTTTGTTTTAATAACCATTGTTTATAACTAATTATCGGTGGATACGAATTACTCCCATGTGGAGGTCATCAGTACAGTAAAGCCAATTTGACTGCAGGCCTTTACTGAGGTAAACCCGTGGCCATCTGGATCTGATACGAGGGTGAGATAACGCCACTCTCACAATTCTGTCATCAACCTGTGACCTAATGTGCCTGAGGCTGAGTTTGTGATCCATCGAGTGTTGTCAAGCCTCATGTCCACTTCCTAAATTTACACTTCGAATCTACTTATTGTAAGACACCAGAGCGTCCCTTTTTATGGGACTCGGTGGATGTTCTGTAGCACAGCACTTGGTCGTAGCCCCCTGTGGTTTTACGGGAAGCAAGTTTATTAAACAAGGGCATATGCTTTGGCTCTGAATCTGCAACTCATATGGTCCAATCAGATGGTGATGATAAATATAGTGGTTAGAAATACTTTGAAAAGTTTGGGCTTGATCTCCTCTTTGAGAGACGAAGCAGCTCAATTAAACAGTTCAACCTCTTCTGGATGAGTGCAGTCTCTTCTGGATGAGTGAGAAGATTCTTGAGATTTTCCTGATTGATTCATTCCTAACAGCATTCTTCAAGAACACATAATCACCTGCTGCTTTACTACAGAAGGATACACATACCAGGGCCACAGCATGTTCCTAGGAAACCATATTCAGGAAAGCCTTGGTAAATAATGGTGAAATAATGGGTTGATTCATTTTACACATCAGTAAAATTAGTTACATTAATCTTGCCAATATAGTATTACTGGAACTAAGTTAAGTAAATTGTCAAAGGTTCATAAGCTTTGACACTTACTGGGGCCTTTATGTCAGTTCACAGATAATTGCCATTCTTGTTAACTAGGTAACCAGTCAGCAGAGCAAAGCTCAGCATTTTATCGTTCTTTACTGTGTCCTTGGCAACAGAGAAGAGCAGTGAAGAAACTCTCCAAAGTAGCAGTCACCTTCAGGAATGTTTAAAATCATAAATGCGATTTTACTGATACTGCAAAATGAATGATAGGAATTATAGCATTTTTAATTACAGACCACTTGTGAATTTAATGCACAATGCATGACTAGCTAAATTTGGCCTGGAATGCGTCACATCTCAGAATAAAAACTGATCTTGTATCTGTTTTTGCCTCTTATTATATGATTACATAGACAAGAAGGAAGTAGTCCTTGATCAACATACCTTATATGGCTCAAAATCATAAGAAAAAACAATTACTTTTTTTGCCTGCAGCTTATTAGAGGCAATCCGGTAGGCAATTGGTCATTTCTCTTAGAAAACAATCCATTGACCAAGTTCCTCTGCTTAATTTAATCACTCAAAGGGTGATATGACCACTAAAAAATCAGGACATATAAAAAACAGAGACTGAATTACAGTGATTGAGGTAAGTTTAATACTGGCTGTATAGATTTGACCTGTGATAGACAGAAGAAATGGACCTTAGTTTTAGTACAGAGGCAATGTAGATATAAATGAACAACGTAAACTTGACTTATGTAAATGGTTCTGTTTTATGTAATACAGGTTCTCTTGATAGCTGGAAGAACATCCTCGAATGTTACATCACACACACTTTGCTGTTCCACTCATGATAAACAGAAAAAGGATTATTCACAATGTCAATATAAAATAAAATGAAATCTCACTGTTCCAACTGCAACACCATCCAAATATAGGGCATGGTTCCTAAAACTGGGACAGCAAGAATTCTTAATCAGTTAAGTAAATGCCTGAGCTGACTCGGTAAACAGCTACGGATTATAACTCAGCTTCCTCTCATATGTAAAAAGAGGTTTCAAATACCTGCATACAGCAATACTGACCTATGTAGGCCACACTGCAGAAATTCCCGTGTCAGGCCTTTGTTTGAGTCCTGTAGACACATATTAATGCTTCAGGTGTGAATTTAACCTGCTGTGCAGGGTAAATGGTATCAACAGTGTGGGGTGTTACATGGTAGATGAATGGTATGGTTAGACAAGACAAGACGCTACTGCGTGGCAGGAACCAGAACTCTGAGTCTGTTTACTGAGCTGCCACATGGTCTCACTGATGATGAGGTGTGACCACCTGACATCCTGCAGATGCCCCAAGGTGTTCATGTCAAAGGAATCAAGTTCCTTTGTTGTTTAGTGCATTGAAATATCTCTTCAAAGGAGGACAGAGCAAAACTACACATTTTCATCAGTCTTCTTTTGTGACTGGATATGAGATCTTCCTTTTAACCTGTTAATCTTTCTCTTAATTTATTACTTAATTCTCCAAGTTTTATAGTGTCAAATTGCAAATTCTCTGAAAACTGAATATTAAGCACAATAATGAAAATAAAACTGATCTATAATTTCCTGCACAAATTACAATTACAGCTTAAGAACAAAATGTACAATATTGTACTATTATACTATATATACTATATATATTACTACATAAATACTATAATCTAGGATAACCTAGATTAGGGGGACAGCACCCTTCCGAGAGGATAGAACGTCCTCACTACTGAAGAACAGTTATTGTGTGACTTTCATGATCGTAGCAGGGTAGCTGGCTAAAAACAATGGTGATTGCTGCTTTTCCTTTAAATCTCTTCAGTGGATTTCATAGCACCCATACCCATTTAAATATAATAGGTTTCTGTCCGAAGTGTTCTGATCATTTCATTAAAATAATTGTGCCATGTTTCCCTTCCTGTGCCAGGTGATTCTTCAGTGTAAATACATCACTTCTTCAAGACCAAAATTTCAGTTTGCAATGTCAGTCTTTTTCATTACATCAATGAGAGGCATTTATGAATTCACTGAAATATACAGAAAACATGTCTGTAGTCTATGCAACACTTGTTATACATTTACTGCTTGAAACTAGATATTATAATTTGATTAAATTATCATAAAAAACTCATCTACACAGATGGAAAAATCTGACATAAAATATATAAAATTCGTTTACAGTCCCAGGAGACTAGTTTGACATGTTTCATTTGCAAATACTTCCTTTCTCCAATTTTCAAATTTCTGTCCAATTCCATAACCCCCACCCCACCCTCAGTTTATAATATGTCAACAAGAATATTTAGAGGGTTCCTATACTTTTTGAATAAAACTTCAGAAGAGCATTTCAGCACCCTCTGTAATCACCAACTTTTCCTGGAACTAGCTACTGCTCTTGAATCTGGAGAGCACTCAAAGCTGCATTAATTCGCAAAGCGAGTTTGAGTACTTGCAATCTGACTGTATGTGAAAAGCGCTGGCAGAGGCTATAAATTAAACAGCAGTACTGCTGGCGTGGATAGAGGCCAGGTACCTGCAGAATTACCCCTGTATTTCATCTACTATTCCTTGGCGGACATGCAAAATTAATTTCTCTACAGCTTCCCAGCAGGAACTTGTGACCAAGCAACACGTTTTTTTCTATGAAATAATGTTGTTATTTCCGATGTCACTGCCAATGTTCACTTCTTGAAGATCAATACTTTGTGGTGAGATGTTCCTGCAAGCAACATCAAAGCGAGGTCAAAGGAATACAAAAGAAACTGCAGATGCTTCGAGCAAAAACATACTGATTCAGGAGAAGACTATTTCCTGGGTTTTTATGTTTATTTATTTATTCTTTTAAATCTCTTGGCTACTGTCCATTTAACATCAGAAATCTTGGATAATGGTCCTGTGCTGAAGATTTTCTTTTATCATACAACAATACCTTTCCATGCTCAACGTTTCTTTGTTGTGTTGAAACAACAGGATTTGTCCTGAACGTCCAAGAGGAAGTGAGATTGTGGTAGCACTAATGGATTGTTGGCTCGATGCACATGGGAATAGAGAGGAAACCTGGGCACTGAGGATGCGGTCTGAAGCTGTTTGGTCCTGGTGTTTTGTTATGTATGTGCTTCCTATATTAAATGGTAACAAACTGGCCTCCCAGCTCCATAGTAACTGGTCCACAGACATGTTTTCAGGAAGCAATCGAGATAAGGCTCTTGAATAGAGCTCTTTTCCGTCCCCTCATGCAAACACTTTGCCTCTAAGTGCAGGGAAATGAGTTGTCCTATGCATGTGTTAACATTATGACTCAGATTGATCATGTGGGAAAATAATTTTTCTGAAAGAAGAAAAAACTATCAGTGTCTAATATTTAAAATCATTATTTGATCACACATGTACTTGTTTTTAGTGTTTACAGCTTGTCCTCTGGGACACCCCCTCATAGCCGTTAAGTGCTATATTGGGGTACAAGGTGAATAAATAAATAAATAAATAACTGTGAATATAAATTCGATCCAATTCATGGTAGGCATGAGAAAAAAAAAACAAAAAGAGAAAGGACACATCAAAGCCGTTACACTATATAACCAAATCCAACCCACTGCCATGTGGGTGCTGCCCCGTGATCCTTCTTATAAGGTAAGGTAGGGTTGGGGGTTAGGAGTTAGGCGTTAGGGGCTAGGGGCTAGGGATTGGAGGTCAGGGTTATGGGTTAGAGGTTCAGGGTTAGGGGTTGGGGGTTAGGGATCATGAGTTATGACTTATGATTGGGAGTTGGGGTCAGGATCAGAGTCAGGATATGATTGTGGTTAAAAGAGAAAAAGGGACAGAAATGGGGGGGGTTTGAAAACAACAGAAGTAAATTTACTGGGGAATGTATTCAGGAGTCCGTGGGGACCTTTTATAGACTTAAGTGCTATCATAGAAAAACATTTTTACACACCCCATGGTCAAAACCCACCACACTACAAATCCTAATAAGAGAGATCAGCACCATAAGAGATCCTCACTATTCCTTAACTTAGATGGTCAGACCAAGTCCTAGTTCCCCAGAAGTGTATTTGTACTTACTGTGTGTTGTATATGTCCGTAACATCTCCCTCATGTTCTCTTTCATGTCTCCCTCATAAATAGTTTTGGGAATTGAACTGGAAGTCATTTTGGGTCAAACCAATTTCCAGAAGACTCAAGATTTCCTCATCAGGTTTAGGGGATCTGGATGTGTTTTAAAACACTCCCGGACCACCTCCATCCCTTGTTGAGTGTCAATGTTTGTGTAAAACGATTCTATGTCAGCGGTAAGCAGAAAAGCATGTTTTGGAGATGAGGTTAGGGTTAACCCACTCTCCTGCACTAGGGTTAGGGTTAGGGTTAACCCAGTCTCCTGCACTAGTGTTAGGTTTAGGGTTAACCCAGTCTCCTGCACTAGGGTTAGGGTTAACCCAATCTCCTGCAATAGGGTTAGGGTTAGGGTTAACCCAGTCTCCTGCACTAGGGTTAGGGTCAAACCAATTGTTAGGGTAAAACCAATTTTAACAAGAGTGTGTGTTAATAAATGTGAAGTAGAGTGTATGTTAGAGGTAGAATGTGTGTTAATAACTGTGAGGTAGAGTGTCTGTTAGAGGTAGAGTGTGTGTTCATAACTGTGAGGTAGAGTGTGTGTTCATAACTGTGAGGTATAGTGTGTGTTAGAGGTGGAGTGTGTGTTCATAACTGTGAGGTAGTGTGTGTGTTAGAAGTAGTGTGTTCATAACTGTGAGGTAGAGTGTGTGTTCAAGGTAGAGTGGGTGTTCATAACTGTGAGGTAGAGTGTGTGTTAGAGGTGGAGTGTGTGTTCATAACTGTGAGGTAGAGTGTGTGTTAGAGGTAGAGTATGTGTTCATAACTGTGAGGTATAGTGTGTGTTAGAGGTGGAGTGTGTGTTCATAACTGTGAGGTAGAGTGTGTGTTAGAGGTAGAGTATGTGTTCATAA
>JAOYMR010000005.1:8654359-8667614 GCA_025802075.1 Tenebrosternarchus preto
CACATTTACGCTCGCGAGTTGAATATTTACGCCCGCGAAATATTTTTTTACGCTCGCGAGTTGAATATTTACGCGCGTGAAATATTTTTTTGCGCCCCCTAGTTTTGGCATGGAAATGACGCCATACCACAGCAGCTTGAGTGACTGTATCCAGCCTCTGTGCGTTTCACACGCTGCCTCAGTTTTTGTTTCAAGCTGCATTACTACAGCCCTGCCGGTAAAACCCGGACATTGCTTTGTTTATTCACTTGCTTGCTTTGACCTTGCATTTGTGTCTTGTACGCCACTGGCAACCTCTCTGCTAATAAAACAGCCAGTATGTTTCCAGTAGCGTCTGCCTCTGCTCCCTCCGCGCCACCGTCACAGAACACCATGAACTTTTAGCATAGGAAATGCAAAGCAACTATAAACAGACAAGAAATTATAAACAGACATAGACTGAGAAGAGATACAATTTCACTGCTCTGCCATGATTAAGAAGAAGAACTGAAGCTACAGTAAGGGCAATGGTAATCTTATGGTTAGGGCTTCAGGCTCTCAGTTGGATGGTTGCAAGTATAAATCCCAGTTCTGCCAGGCAGCCACTGTTGAGTCCTTGAGCTTTACCCCTAACCCTCTCAGCTCCAGGGGTGTTATACAATGGCTGACCCTGTGCTCTGACCCCAGCTCAAAAGAAGCTGGGATATTTAGAGAAGACATTTCATTGTACTGTACATATGTGTATGTATAATGACAAACACAGGCATCCCATCTGGTCTATCTCTCTCTCTCTCTCATAGAAAAAACAACAGCTGACAAGCTTCAGATTAGGCACAACCATAAGCAAAGGAGTACAACATCAACTTCATCCAGTTCCTGTCTTGGTGAAAGTTACAAATGTGTTTCATTTTTATGCACCTGGCAGTTTCTGTGTCCTACTGGTCTCATGACTGGGGTTTGTCAGTCATCTGTCCTTTTAGTGTAGGTGTTTTAATATGTATGATCTCATTTACATGTTGATTTTGATTGGCTTTCGCTTTGGGCACACGTAAATTTACCACATTGGGAAGTTGACACCAGTGTGCTAATTATCACCACAGTGACTTTATGAATAGGATTTAAATACAGAGTTGCACATTTTGCATGGTGTAGCACGGTTACCATCAAGTTTTATGAATCTGGCCCACTGTTCTCCAGCCTTCGTCACTATTCAAAAGTTTGGCTTGTGAAACTAGAAAGAGAGACTTTAAGGAAGATTAAAATGGGAGTGGGAAGGAAATTTAGGCACAAAACTAATGCCTTGACTTTGTAATACTGACCCATACAGATAAACTAATAATGATAAACTTATAGTTTAAACCTAGAGAAACATGTCATTGCTTTTCATGACACAATTAACAGTATGCGATGATTCAAAGGCCAAGACGTGTCGTAATTGGATTGGAATGTTCAGTTTTAAAAGATTCCAAGTCCCAATCCAAAACGTATGCCGTAATGACTGCTTTGTAGTAACATATTTGTAATGGTCAATCTTTGTAAAGGTTAATAATCACAGCATAATCCACATGTGGAACTTGTACCAGCAGTTAAATGATGGCAGCTCCCTACCTGACCACCAGCTAATCTTCTCCCAAACACTTGCACACTGATGTTCAGGGTCTGTCTAGTGTACAGTTCTAGCCACATAGTATGCAGGCCTTTTGATTAAGAAGCATTCAAAGAATTTTTCCACTGAGTTTTCCATTTCCAGATGTGAAGCAAAAGGATGACTTTGTATCAAGTGCAATTTCATGGGCCTTAAGGTATCCCTTTGAAGTGTGCCTGTAAGTCAAGTTAACTTGCACACTCAAATCGAAATTTAAAATCATTACTTTGTACTATTCACACATTTTATAATAAATGGAATTTGGAATGGCCAACAGATCTTACAGAAAGGTAGCAATGAGGTAAGTCCTCTTGTGATAAAAATGTAGTTTTATTTTATTAATCAGTTTTATTATGTTTTATTTGCAGTTCCCTAAGAACATATAAAAGTAATACACAAATTCCAAATTATGTAATACACTAATTATAAACAAATACACAAGTTACTCTGCTCTTGATAGTGAAATGCTACAACACGACAGCATTTCCTTAAATCAGAACTGAGATCTCTTTCTCTCTCAAACTCTCTCTTTCACACATCAATGGGAAACAGATCCATCTAGGAGTAATGACACGTCAGCCATGAAGTGATATACCGATAGATCACAGAGGCTGCTGAGTGCTACGGCATGTAAGTCATAACAATCATATATCCTTACTTACCGGAAAGCAATGTACCAACAGTAAAGTTGCAATGGAAGAGAGATGGTCTGTTTTTCATGGTTTGAGCTAAGTCCCTTTGTTCCAGTGAAGGGTATCGTTACCGCTATACAACATTTTATACAACAATATGATCCAGCTTTATGGAAAATTTTTGGGAAAGGCCCATTCCTGTTTCAGCGTGACTGTGCCCCTGTGCACAAAGCAATATCCATTTGTTTTAATGAGTTTGACTCCAAATAAACTAAACAGCCATTTTATTAGAAGCACCCATCTAGTAGCATGTTGGGCCTCCTTTGGCCTTCAGAACTGCAACAGTTTATCATGGCACAGATTCCACTAGGTGTTGAAATCATTCAACAGGAATTTTGGCACATGCAGACAGAATATATTCTTGCAGTTGCTGCAAATTAGATGGAGGTACTGACATGTTCTGAACAGTTTGTTCTACCTCATCCCAGAGATGTTCTATAGGGTTAAGATCTGGGGACTGAAGGCCAGGGAAGGAAGGAAAACTTACTGTAATGTTCCTGGAACCAATCCATGACTATACAACCCTTTTGGCATAGTTCACTGTCCTGCGGAAAGTGTATGCTTGCCATAGGGTGCCAGGAAGGGATGAACAATGCTTAGATAAGCTCTACTGTCCAAATGTCCATCCACATGTATCAGAGGACCCAGGGTGTGCCAAGAAAACATTTCCCACACCATTACTCCACCAGCCAGAACTGTTGACACCTGACAGGAAGGGTTCACTAATTCAGCATGGTACAACAAAATCTGGATTTATCTGAGCAGGCAATGTTTTTCTGCAACTCTGCAATCTAATGTTTGCGCTCTTTTGCCTGAGTCTTGAATCACTCGATTTTCCCATTCTAATGTGGATTCACACTAAAACTGATTCACAGATTTTAAGCTGTGCTCCAGGGTCTAATTCCCATTCAGGGAAGCTCCAATGAAAGGACATTCAGTGATAATACCCATGGTTTTGGAGTGGATGCCCAAGACGCTCATCTTTGTGTTATTGTAAGATATGCCTTTGACCTTATGAATGCATATCAAGGACATTCTGAACTGAGTATATTTGTCAGAGTATAGTTTGTCTAGATCTGACACTGACAGTATAAGTCTAAATGTCTGTAACAATGAAGCACTGAACTGGTTTTTAGTACACTTGCATGCACTTAGCAAATATGTTATCTATAAGTACAGTGGCTAGATACCGGGTTTTGGGTTGGACAGTATATCTTTAATCCACACAGTCTGTATTTCACTGATTAAACAGACTGCCTCATAACTCACTTACTGGCTAACAGCAGAAAGTCTGTACTTCACTCAGGATGTTTGCAATGATGTGCAAAATACCACAAAGAATTTTCTTCCCACTTCACAGTGGTAAGCACATCCTTTCCTTTGAAAGAATATAAAAGATGTTTTTTTCTTGCCTTCTGTACTATGGATGTGCAGAGAGCCCAGTATTTGTATCTGTATTTGTAGAAGCAGCAAAAATGCTTGTGTTCAAATTAATTTGGCAACAGATTGTGAGTATGAGGTATAAAGTACAATTCACTGGTAACTATGGAGATAAGTAGCTATACATCTTGCTGTCTGTGAAAAAGGAGTGTGCTGCTGGGCCACTATTGCCATGCAAATTTCAGATGACTGAGTCACTGCCTCTATCTTGTTAGGCAGCTGAATCCCTTGATTATGGGTGACCCTAGCACTTCTCCAGTTTGCACTATAAATTATTTTAGATGAGGGTATATAGAATCTGACCCATCTTGTACATACGTACATACTACTGACTGCTGTCAGAGGGGTCAGTTTTGAGGCTCTCTGTCACATGACACATTTTCTTAAGCATGTGGTCTTCTCACAACGCATTTTCAAGGCAATTGTTCAAGGCACATTGGGGCACTGAAAGAAATAATAGTACATACTGGTCTTATAAAAACAAATGCTTTTTGACTAACATTCAAAAGCTAGACTTTCACTGCATAAAAAGCAAATATGTTGATTCTTTAACAGATGAAATTGATAGATGCATTGCCAATAAAACGGATCTTCTTTCCTGGGTGTGTTTTGGAACTAAAAAAATACATTGCTGGCAAACCACTGTTTATTTCAGAAATGTTAAAACTACCACATAATTAAATATGAAAAACATTCAAAGTGAGTGTACAGGAAGCAATCTCCAAGTTCACAATACTGAAGCAATCTCTGAGTGCACAATACTGAAGCAATACTGACAGAAAAAGACTACAGTGACTTTTAAAGAGCAACAAATATATAAGAGCAAGAAAGTCACTATATGTAGATTCATTCATTAGCTGTGCAAAAAGTGTACTTTTTATATGTACTGAAATATGCAAGGTTTCCACATAAAGGCATCACACAACACCAATTCCCAGTGGTTTCTGCACCTGAGAGCAAACCACAGCAACCTGTCCAAGAGAGGCTCTCAAATATAAAGAACTCCACAGCCCCGGATCCTGATGGTCCATGCCTACTGGCTGAAAAAGCTAACTGCACTCCTTGAACACCTGGCAGCACAAATGAACTACCTGCTAGGGGATGGAACTCACCCTGGATGGTTAACTGAGGGTCAGACAGTCCTGATCCTGAAAGACCTCCAGAAAGTTCCATCCAACTATTAGCCAATAAACTGGCTCAGTACAACATGGAAGGCATCATTGTGGCTAAAATGAATACACATATGGTTCAGTACATGAGCAGGAACCAGAAAGGCATTGACAAGAACACCAGAGGAGTCAAGCACCAACTACTGTTGGATAAACAGGCACTCAAGGCTGTAAAAACAGACAGACCACCCTATGCACTGCCTGGATTGACTACAAGAAAGCTTATAATTCAAGACCTATAACGGAAGTCACCATCAAGTGTGGGTATTTACTAAGAAGATGCCCTGTCCCTGCTGCTGTTAGGTACATAACAGATGTTGAGGGCAACTACAAGTTCCTTGGAAGTCCTGAGAAGTCAGCTAAATGGGAAGAACAAGGCTATCAACATCTCCATGCATCACTAGTCATCAGATATAAGCCTGCACAGATAAACCCCTGCACAAAATGTATCACTGGCAAATAATGGAAGTGACTGATATAGAAAAATCTTACCAGTGGTTCTAAAAAGCTGTATTGAAAGACAACACAGAGGTACTAATCATGACAGCACATGAACAAGCTCTAAATACAAGATCAATAGAGGCTGCTATCTGCCATAACAGGCAAGACCCTAGATGCAGCCTAGAGGCAGGCTATGCAAAGATGCTCCTGAAACAATCCAGCATATTCCAGCAGGATGTAAGATGCTAGCAGGCAGAGGGTACATGGAATGCCATAACCAAGTGGCTGGTCAGGTTGGTTAGTCATTACCATTTTTTGCTCTGTATCTGGAAGTTCCACCACCTTTGGGGTATAAAGGATTTGAGTGAGAGGATATGAGTGACACAGTCCAAATAGTAATGGTTAGAGTATCTACTAATGGGGTGTTTGCAGTATGCAGTGGTTAGTACCTATAATGTCCCAGTTTTTTCATAATAACGTTTTTTTTTCTTTCTCTCTCTTTCCTGCTATATCTTACCACCCAGATCCACCAATGGGATGTGTCAGTTCTTGAGAGGAGGCAGAACTTTTTGTTCATAAGTTTTAGATTGCCATGTTCATTTGACAGACAGTGTTGATTTTACATCTATTAAAATGTCAAGAGAAACTGGAACATCACAGTAATTTTTTTTAGATGATTTCTAGTTATTTTTTGATCAGTCTTTTTGTGGTTTACATGACATGTCAAGGACTGGAAATTATATTAAAGGACTGAGCTATATTAAAGCACCTTCAAACCTGGTTCAGCTGACAGTTGCATTGTTTTCAGATCTGTTTGAAACTGATGTGTGTGATAATTCAACTGTTAAGGGGAGTAATTTTTTTTCTGGAATGTTGTTGCAGGTAAGGTTTTGAATTCTTTGAGGCGTCATAAAGCAAAGGGAAGTTGCACAGGAAGTTCTAAGGTACAAAAGGTGCAGACAAAACCAAACTACATGTCATGAGTTACAACAATTTTTAGGTATGGCAAGTTGGATGGGCTCACAAATCTTTGCTCCTGTGTTTTTTTGTCATTCTTTCTCTCTCTTTCTACCTAATCAGTCAGTGTCACGCTCCCGGCCAAAACATGCACTCCTAGGAGCTCTAACCGCATCCGGCGGTCTGACTCACCTGATTAATTGCTCACACCTGTTCCCCATGTAGCCAGCCTTATATATAGAGACGCTTCCCATTTCCTCTTTGCAAAGTATTGTTATGAGTCTGTCAGACTTACTGAGTGTTTTCTTGATTGCCACCTGGTTCCCGATCTGCTTTGTTTCTTGGATTCTGCCTGTCTAGCCCTTGTCTGTTTTGTCTGCCCAGGAGGATTGATACTCAGCTCAGGACCTCTTGCACTGTGACATCAACAACACCCCTGCCTGCCCCTTCGGATTATTCTGCAAGTGACTTTCTGGTTACCGATTCCTGCCTGTTTTCTGACTATCCTCTGAACACCCCTAATAAACCAAACGTCTTATTTTACAACTACACACGTCTCATCTATGAATACCTGAGCCTAACACATGGTGGGAATGGTACCAGTCAATGTATGCATTTCAACAAAAAGTGAAGGCTGCCCAGATCCACCAAGAAAATGTGTTGGTTCCTGAGAGGAGGCACAAATTTTGTTCATAAGCATCGCTGACAGCAAAACCGGAGAGGATGATTTATAACGCATTAACTATGTATGTGCTTGCAAAACTTTGCTGGTAGGATCTTTAGGAAAAAGCATATAACATATTAGACATATTAAGTAATAGTGAGGGGATCTAATACCCAATAATCTTTCTGCTGAAGTACATCTGCTCCTGATAGTACATTGGTGCAGACCCTCCACCCAACTCACCTGCCCCCCTTTGAGCCTTGGTTCCTCTCAAGGTTTTTTAGTCATTCACTTAGGGAGCTTTAAGTTTCTGGGAATCCACATAGCAAAGGACTTTACCTGGACCATAAACACTACTGCTGAGCATATTGACTTTATGCATTAAACACAGAATATCAACTGTTAAGTAGCAGACAAAATATATACATATAAGACCCCCCCCCCCTCAAAAAAAATCACTGGGTTATCTCTGCCTAAAGTGGAAGACATCCTCAGAACTCACTGCCTAAACAGTGCCAGAAGGAATCTGGCAATCTATTCTATTTGCTTCCCTCTGGAAGGCATTATAGGACATTAAGGACCTGCACCTACAGGCTGATAAACATTTTCTTCTCCAGGGCCTTTGTTGAACTAAAGGAATAATAAGTATCATTATAAAAGTGCAAGATACAGCAAGTGCAAATATATTAGTATTTTTATTAACTGCAAATACTTTTAATATTTTTATTTGTCATTTTTTAATTATTTACATGCATTTAGATTTTCTAGTAGGTCACTTGTCATGAAAAGAGGTTCTTAAGTTTTTACAAATGTTCTGAAAATCTCTATGGCTGTTTGGCTTTAAACTTCAATAATTATGACTGAATGCAATATGGCAGAGTCTCATGAGAGACATTGGATAAACAGCAAGACTGAGACAGTGCTGAAACAGGTAGAGTATTCATCTGCACTCATCAAAACCAGTAAACAATTGCAAAAGAAGTTTTCCAGATCATAAACAGAAGCAGACCAAGTATGACACTGAGCAGGCAGTATACCAAAAAATAGAATAGCAAATCCAAGCACGCATAATCCAGAAAATAAGCAGGGTCAAAACAACAATAAAACTGTTTAATACACATACAAACACATAATATATGATTGTTAGTTCATATGATTAATTATAGAATACTACTTTCCATAATGAAACAAGGAGGATAGATATCTGATTTCAGAGCTATATTACAGTGTAATTACATATTAACATTTAATATAATTATTGGAAAGTTATTTAATGTGATTTTTTCATCTTGGATGACATATGGATAATGTATTGTAAAGCTCCCTGTTTATGGTTAAGTCCAAGGGTATGTAAATGCTGTTAAGAGCCAAGCACAACTCAGATAAGACATCAGTAAGGTATGGTAAGGCTAGATGGTTGGTGACGCTTATCTGATGCATAGGCTCATGGCTATCTACTGATACATGCTTATTTTTGCTGTGACTGAGAAGCACTTTAAAAATTTGTTCTTTTTTTGGATAATAGGTGTGTTCCAACTATCTAGGTGATCACACTCCTCTGCCTCCTCGTCTATGCAGGGGTACTGGAAAAAAGAGTCCAGCTGATAGTCAAATCTTAGTTACAAGAGGAATAATGTGGGTTCCTGGTCACGGAACACTGGACCAGCTTTCTACCCTTGCAAGGGTCCTGGAAGGTGCATGTGAGGTTGCTCAACCAGTCCACATGTACTCTCTACCCTTGCAAGGCATTCAACCATGTCCCTCAGTATCCTGTGGGGGGTGTTCCAGGAGTATGGGTTACGGGGCCTGCTGTTACAGGCTATTCACTCTCTGTACATACAGAGCTTAGCTTGCATGGCCGACAGTAAGTCAAACTTGTTTCCGGTTGGGATCTGAATCTGCCATGGCTGTCCTTTGTCACTGATTCTATTCATAATTTTTATGGTCAGAATTTCTCAGTATAGCCAAGTGATGAAGGGGTTCTGGTATGGTGCCTCAGGATTACATGTCTGCTCTTTGTGAATGACACAGTCCTGCTGGCGTCATCAGGCCAGAACCTCCAGCTCTTGCCAGACCAGTTTGCAGCCGAGTGTGAAGCACTTGGGATAAAAATCAGCTCATCTAAATTTGAGACAATGATGGTTCAAATATCTTGGGATTTTGTTTACAAGTGAAAAAGTTGTGGTGAAGAGAGAGCTGAGTCAAAAGGCAAAGCTCTGAAATTTGACCCTCATCTATCACAAGCTCTGATTAGTGACCAATGGAGATATACAAGTGGCTGAAATTAGCTTTCTCTGAAGGATTTCTGGACTCTCCCTAGATAGGGTGAGGAGCTTGGTAATCCTGGATAGGCTCAGAGTGTAGTAGTAGAGTGGCTGCTACTCCATGTAAAGAGGAGTTGAGGTGGTTTGGGCATCTGGTCCAAATGCTCTCTGGATGCCTCCCTGTTGAGGTGTTCTGGGCTTGACCAACCAGAAGAAGACCCTGGGGAAGATCCAAGACACCTTGGTGATTATATCTCTTGACTGTCTTGGGAATGCCCCATTGATGGAAGAGGTGGCCAGGTCCTCTTTGCTTAGACTGCTGCCCCCTTTAGATCAACCTTTTGCATTTTATATTGCTTCCTTTTCACAGCAATCTGCCTTGTACATGGACTTACTGAGGAAAATAAATTCAGACCTTGGCACTGAGACTTCCGTAATTACCTTTGTTCAATTTCCCCTGGCTATCCTGTTACACACTTCTAAGGATATACCTTGAACTTTTGGTTTTATTAACCTCTGGACTTGATATTACTAATGTCAAACTTGTGGGACTTTCTGACCATATGTTGGTAAATTTTAATGTGCTCTTAACTGGTCAATTTTGTGGGATAAAACCCCCAGATCCTGTTACAAGCCCATAAACTTGGGCACTAAAACTAGATTCAAGGAGGCCTTTCTTGAAATTCCTCCATTGTTGAATAATGGGTAGGGTTTTCAATGTGAGACCTTTGATTCTACATGTTTGACTATTATTGATGCTGTTGTCCTGGTTGGATGATACCAAAGGGAAATCAAGAAAGGAATGCTCCTTTAAGGTCCACCTTAGAGTATTTCAGGAAGAAGCTAGGCTAGCGATATGTCTTTCCAAAATTATAGCTAAAAGTAATTATAACTCTATTAGTTCTCGAACTGCTGGTGGGCTGTCCGATTGAATCTCCTGAAAGGTGTAATTATTTTCAGCATTACTTTATTACTGAGATTGAGTAAATTCATGCAGAAGTGTCTCTGCTGGATTGCTATGCAATTCTAGATGTATTTATATTTTTTCTCATTTTCACCATGTTTTGTTATCAGGGTTAAATGAAATTGAACATCAGATAAAACCATCTGGCTCTCCTTGTGATACTATTTCTCTGCAGTTATTTTCAAAAGAGTTTTGATTTAATAGGCCCATTCATTCAAATTAGTATTAACACATTCTTGAGTTCATCTCTGAATTCTCTTGTTTGAAGCATGCAGGGGTACTTAAAAAGTGGTATCTCTCTAAAAATGTTCTCAATAATTATAGACCTATTTTGAAATTATTTTTCCTCTTGAAGGTACTGGAGGAAATTGTCTTTTCACAGTTTTGGACACACCTAGTCTCTAATTATATTTTTGAGGTTTGTCAGTTGGGCTGTGATAAGGTTAGAGGTCTGTCCTATCACCAAGAACAGAACATGGAAAACACTTACCTGAGATCCTGAAGTCCAAAAGAGTGGCAGTCAGGAGAAATCCAGCTTTTGTACTGTGCAGCCAAGTCATGTGCAAACAAAAACAGGGGGATTAGAGAAAAGACTGTATTTATGTATGCCTAAACAGACTGGTAAACACATATACATTTGTTAAATAAATATGTGCACTAAGAATGTTCATTCTGTATGAATATTAATATTAATTAACTGACTCTGTCAGTTCACACCTTATAATATTGGTTTAGCCAAAGGTTGGGACTAGGATTATTTAAGAGAATTGAAATGTGAAACTGGAGGCCTTTTCCCATTAAGATATATTGCTGTTAAACTAACTGATGATTTAGAATGAAGCCTTGAATGTTTGTTAGTGCTTTGTATTGTTTGTTAATGCAAAGTGGCATTAGAATCCCTTTGTAAATAAAATACATTGCACCTACCTGGAGTTATCTTCTTGCATTTTTATTGGGACCCTATGTTCTAGCTTCACACAAAACCAACTCATGAATATAAACCATATTACAGCACAGAACCTGCCTTGGTCAGGGTGACCAACAAATTGCTGATGGCTACAGATACAGGTGACTGCGCCATCCTTGTGCTGCTTAATTTCAGTACAGCTTTTGTAGATCATGATACTCTTGTCGGCTGTTTGGAATGTGTTGTAGGTGTACGAGGTGAGGTGCTAAGATGGTTCCATTCTTACTTGCATCATAGAACATTTGCAGTTAATATTGGGAGTTGTATGTCATCAGTAGCTGTAATTAAACTTGGAGCCCCCCAAGGGTCAGTCTTGAGGACGTTGCTCTTTTATATTTAGCTCTAATCTTCAGTGATTGTTCAGGGTACTCGTATTTGTGTATAAGGCTTGGTATGGCATAGCACCGTTGTACATCACAGGGCTGCTCAAACCTCTTCTACATTATGAGTTGCGGTGAATGAAATTCTTGCAAATTGGATCAGCCTGTGATTTAATTTTTTTTACTTTAATTTTTATGTGATTTTTGATTATTTTGGTTTTCACGGTTGTTATTTTATTCTCAAATACACAATTTTTATCAATACAGATTTTAAACTTGTATGATCCCATAAGTGTTCTCATCCATAAGTGTTCTCATCCATAAGTGTTCTCATCCATAAGTGTGGTCCCCATTCCACTAATTACCTCTCCTTCTATATAAGCCCACACGTCCAGTCTTTGCTGCACATTCGCTTGCCGTAGATGGACTGAGCCTGCTGCATTCGCTCCTGCACGCTGCCCAAAGCCTTCACGAGCCTCTTTTGTCTTGCTAGTTGCGCCCTTGTACAGCCGTTTGTTCGTTTGTTCTCGGCTCTTTGAGTCGCTGCCTTTCTGCAGCCTCGCCTTCCGCTCCCTCACTGCCGCCATCACAGCTACAGGTGCTGGTCATAAAATTAGAATATCATGGGGGACACAACCCCTGTCCTTGTACCCTGGAGGATTCACAACACAACACAACACAGAGGGGACAGAACCCCTGTCCTTGTACCCTGGAGGATTCACAACACAACATCTCCTACATGAAACAAAAAAGATAGGCTGCCTAACTCTGTCACTCCATAACACCCTAAAGATATTGGAAACTAAATATTTTTGCACTTACTGACATTTGTTTTCTTTTTTTCTTCACACTTTTTTCCCTGTGAGAAATCCTCTTTTAAAATGTTATCACCTACATCACCTACACTGTCCATAACAAGCCTAACTACACCTATGGCATGTAATGTCTTAAATATGAATTCTTAGGTTGTTTCAACAACTGAACAAACCTTTAACTAGCTATCTAATTCACCTCCCATCCATACTGGGGCCTTTTTCTTCTGACATGCAAGTATAACATTTAATTTAACTTTTAACTCATTTAACTTTATTATATTTCATATTATTTGCCTTTTAAGTATCATCATCATCATCATCATCATCATTATTATTATTATTATTATTATTATTATTATTATTAATAATAACATTATTATGAATAATAATAACAACAATAATAATGCAAGTATAACATTTAATTATGTTATACGTATTATTATTATTATTATTATTATATAACAATAATAATATAGTAATATAATAATAATATAACAAAATACAACAACAACAACAACAACAATAATAATAATAAAAATAAAGTTTATAGTAATATAATTTGCTAGGTACCTATTTTCCAGGTTGTTTCTTTGTCAGAAGTTAGCAAAGAGGAGGCTGCAGGTAGGACCTGGCAGGCATGAGGAACAAGATATGGGGTCTGTCTCAGCAGCTGGTGGGTGTGTCCGGAGGTCACAATGGGGCCATTCTTCTTTCTTCCAGCAGTGGGGCCCATGGTAGTCCAAGCCCTCTTCAACCGGACCCTCTGCAATTTTTTTTTCTTTGGCCCTTTTGGCCTGGTCTTACCTCTGCCACAGTCTCCAGTGACAGAGTGGAGGATGGTAGTGGACGGTGGTGGATGAGTGTCACGGTGGCCGCCCTGGCCGCCTCCCCTGTCTTGTTTCTGTGTGGATGTGTCCGTGTGTGGGTGTGTCTGTGTT
>JAOYMR010000005.1:8687501-8715245 GCA_025802075.1 Tenebrosternarchus preto
CTGAACCTAGAACATAAAGGGAGCTGAACCTAGAACATAAAGGGAGCTGAACCTTGAACATAAAGGGAGCTGAACCTAGAACATAAAGGGAGCTGAACCTAGAACATAAAGGGAGTGTCTTGATCCCTTATCAGTCAGCTCTGCTCTTTGAGGGTTCAAGCAGGACACAGCTATGGGACATGCCACTTCTCTTAAGAGCAAACCTTTGCAGATCTGGTCCATGTCATCTTTAGTCTTTCATAGTTGTCTTTTATCCCTCATCACTGTTATACTGGACTTTAATTGTGGGGTCTGGTGTTTATGTATTATTTAGAAAGTGAAATTATGAAATGAATAAAAACATAAAATTCAGTTAATTTTGTCAGCATGACTTGTACCCAGAAACACTACTATCAACATAATCAAAATTAAATTTGTCCTAACAATTTGTGATACTATATGAACTTAATAAGCAAAGCTAAGATGGATAACATGAAAAAAGCACTGTTAACTGTTTACATTGTAGATAACCAAGCATTCAGTTTCACGAGAATATGAATCACGACTGCAGCTTTATGTGTGTGATAAGTACTGTACACATGGCCTGAATTCCCTGGCAGTTTGCACGAACTGCTGAAAACAGGCTTGGGTGCCTATAAAAATGTGAACCACTGTAAGCCAATCCAAAAAAATGTATCACCTTCCTTAATGAATAAAGCGGGCGTTCTTCACCCCAGTCAGTAATTTAGTATGTATCAACACAACATCAGACTCAGAGCTCCTGACCTATTACTGATCTAGCAAATCAAGCTTGGATTTTTGACCATTAAGGCTGTACCTGCATAGAGGACATGTAACTCGAAGAGCTCTCACAATACAGCAATTGTGCCTGGTCCTCAGAATGTTCTATGTTCACATACATTAGGTTCCTGACTGTGGATTTTGATGACCCTACCCCATCCTATAGTCCCGAAAGGAGAAGTTCTGCCTTCTGTCACTCCTGCTAATCTGGCAACTGTGGTGCTGGAAAGTGACAGGAACCCCACTGAGCTTATTAACCTCGGCACACCAATTCGTCAGCAACCATTTGTTTGAATGTGACAGCTCCCGCTGCCTCCCCTGACAAACTGCTGAAGGTTTTTCAAGGGACCAGACGTATGTCACAGACAAAGAGCCAGTCTGAACAGCCTTGTCACTTCTAGAACTCACAGGAGCAACCTGGGGTTCCATATTCAGGCATTCAGAAACACAAAGTAAATGTAATGGACTTTTTGTAGTGTATTGGGCTGCCTGGAAGTCTGCTGCTTGCTCCCACCACATTAAATACAGGCCATAACGACAGACAGAAAGAAGCTGACCGAGTTACGGAATTAGCGAAACCTAATAGTTGTTAATCTAGTTCTTAATCTAGTTGTCAATGATATACCATTGTATACCATTTGGAATGCTTGGAAACTATGTAAACAAGACAACAGCAAGTTTTAGCAATTCTATAGGCGAGGTGCTATTTCAGTGATATTTGGCAAGTAAAATACTAGAAAAGGATGTTACACAAATCCTCCTGAATCTTGAGAACCTGGGGAACGTTTATTCAAACTGATTGACTAATAAACACATATTTTAGAAGGCAAAAGTATATTTGAGCAAAACAAACCCTTAATACTGTACAAGGACGATGAAGTCAGCACCCGTTGTACTTCATAAATTCATAAGTTAATTGACGGTTTCACTGTGCTTAGAAAATAAAAATAACCGGTGCCAGTATAGACCAACATATGAGGATTTCAGTAATAAACTTTGTTTTCTGTGTAATAACCCAGGTTAAGTACCATGATCCCAATACTGATTATTTTGTTATTAATATCCATTTGATGTTTGTCCATGACTTGGTTTAAATAAGTGAGCTTGTGGTGTGCCAACATTAAGCACAAGAGAGAGGCAAAATTATATTTTATGAAGGACTGTAACATGCTGTGTCATTATCCCATTCCAGTGGGCTTAATGTGTATGTGACAATGTGGTTTTCCACATTTCTAAATTAATTTACGGGTTGACCAATATAAATATAAATACCTTCAAAGAGTCAAAACCTCTTGGACTGCACTGCACATTTACTGACATTTAAATAGTTTGAACTATATAAAATATAGGCTCTTTTATATATATTTCCAAGGGACAGTTATTAAAACAACTGTCTGCTCCAGTGTTTATTCATGCTATGTCATCAGTTCATGTTATGTCATCAGTTCATGCACAGCAGAACTATCTGAGCATGAACATAAATGTGACATAAGTAGGGCTGATGAACAATTTGTGTACTTGGGACCTGCCAATGTTTTACTCCTATAAAAGACTTACGTACATTATTGCAGCCTTCACAAACATCGATTCCCATTTTCTGGTGGGATTTCCTCATCTCCATGGAAAAATTCTCAAACTCAGGCTTGGTGGACCTCAGTAGTGTCACTGTGTTCAGAAAAGCATAGGCTGCCTTTGCATCACTGTCGTATTTGTCTCCTCTCCTCCAGGATCCATCTCCTGTGAAATAAATTTTTGTTTGTACATGAACCAATCACAGTAGGTGGAACACACTTAGGAAGGTTTCCTTTGGCTAAATGTGGCAATAAGTTATTATAAAGAGAGAATTAATATGAAGATATTAGAGCCTTACAGTTCTGGTGTAATGTGTAACTGAAAACATATTTGATAACTTATTTAATGGGGTTGGAGAAATGTTTGATACTATTTGTAGAAATGATAGAATAAAACAGCACTAATACATTTTTAACTAAACATTTCACTTGAATGTTCACCCATGTTTAATCAATATTTACAAACATCATGTGACAGATTTCTTTTGGTACAATCTTTCATTCTTAGACATGGTTTGTCCTGGACTACAAAGAAACATCTTGATGGCCTGCAGACCAAACAAAATGTAGCTGCTTTCCTGAACCCAATGTCGCATAGCCTGCAGCTCCTGAATATAATCTCTGTCAAACAGAGGAGCTTTAAGCCTTGGCCTGTCTTTCTCTCAGATAACCTCACTCTGCCAAGGGTCAGAGTGGGCAAATTGTACAATGCAGTGGAGCATCTTGACTATGGAGATAAGACCTGTAATCAGTGTAGAGCCCAAACATGAGCAGATACAAAGTTTGAAGAACTGTACCATACGAGGAGGAGTTGAATAGCTCGATGTTGAAGAAGAGTCTGTTGCTGGTGGTTAACCTCCATCTGTGTGCGATCACCATGATCTCTCGCACTGCATCTGCATGGGTGCACATGATCACCACTGCAAAGACATCAAGGGGAAACAAGAACAGAAACTATTTTTAAGTAAACTGGTGCAGCATTTTGGTATTTTTGTTGTTGCTGTTGTTATTGCTTTGATTTTTCATACTTAGTTTAATCAAGGGGTTAAATGCAATGATGATGATGATGATGATGATGTCACAGCACTTTCCCGGTCTTTGGCAGCATTGGGTGTATGCATTTCCGTATTTTTACAACTCCACTTATGAGGATAAATTGGTTAAATGTGCTTTTCTGATTACGTTTATGAGATAAATGTGAGCACAATAAGCACTCCCTTCTTGTAAAGGATTTATAGGCCATAAATCAAACACACATTAGAGGTATCTGGGACACTGCTCGGTGTAGACTTTTTTTTACCAATTAAACTTATCGTCCGACCTTTGTTCAATGGTTACAAAAGCAAATAATTAATCAATAACAGATGTATGCCAACGTGAATGTCAACTCCAACTAGTACTAAAAAGAATGCACAAAAAGGGTGTCATGTAAACTGCAGAATAACTTAATTTTGATGAAAAACTACTAAGAAGACAGTTGAGTGGATAAAATATTTTCCCATGGAGACAGGTGGTTAAAAACAAACAAACAAACAAACATGCAAACAGAGGTTTTATTAAAAAAAATGTAAGTGTCCCATAAAAAGGAAGATTCAGAGTTCTGGAACATTCCCCACAACTCTGTCAGTGTAGCATGCTGCCTGAAATATCCTCAGCTGAGTGGGACAAACTTCACCTCAGTATTCCTGCTCTATGGCACCTTTTAATTACAGAGTTCGCAGCACACTAGGGGCCCTGTGTCCACTCCCGGGCGATTCCATGGGGTATGGCCCCAGCCAGCAATATTTCAAAAATCTGGATTTTCCCACTGACGCTAGTTTCAAATGAGCTGAGGAATGCGAGCAGCAACACATGACACACTTACTGTCAGCCGTGGCACAGTTCATGTGCACGGGGGTCATTTTAAAAGCAGCTCATGCAAATTCTGCTGCTGTGCAAATTTGTAGTATGCTGTTAGTGAGATTAAGAGCCTAGCGTCTAGTCCTCTGTAGATCAGTGCAGAATGCAACATAAGCGGGAGTGTAATAACATATCTGTGCTCAGTAAATTCCCTCATCTATGCCCCAAGGCCTAGTCTACAGGCTCCTGGATCAGTGCTCACGTCATTCTCTCATCTATGCCCCAAGGCCTAGTCTGCAGGCTCCTGGATCAGTGCTCACGTCATTCCCTCATCTATGCCCCAAGGCCTAGTCTGCAGGCTCCTGGATCAGTGCTCACGTCATTCCCTCATCTATGCCCCAAGGCCTAGTCTACAGGCTCCTGGATCAGTGCTCACGTCATTCCTTCATCTATGCCCCAAGGCCTAGTCTACAGGCTCCTGGATCAGTGCTCACGTCATTCCCTCATCTATGCCTCAAGGCCTAGTCTACAGGCTCCTGGATCAGTGCTCACGTCATTCACTGTCAACACCATATTCCATCCTCATCTAAGTACACTTGTTTCACTGCGACAAAAAATCACAGTAATACACAGTATGGCTTGTTGGTCATGCCTCATCATTAAGACCCTACAAGAAACTGTACAATTATTTAAATAGGAACAGGATATTTATAACCATGGCTTTTTACATAATAAAACAGTAAGTCTGGCCCTGCTTCAAACTTTCTATAGAACACTTAGGCCAGACACAGAGAGGTAAGACCATGTTTGCAGGTGAGGGTCAGTGAAGTAAGTGAGGTTCTCGTTGTGGAGCAGATTCTGAACTGAAGACCTTCCTTGCATACTCCCCCCTCAGACAAAAGTAGATCTAAATTTCAAAGCTTTGGTAGTTCAGTTTAAGGCATACTGAATTGAAACTTATAAGACATTTCTCAAGCTCAACCCAGTATTTACACATCAGAATACATTATCTTTCCTGTATACTGTATTCATGAAAGACATACACACACCTTATGGAAAACGTTATTTGTCACATGACAAATGCTACTTGTTCTATATATAAAACATCTGTAATGACAGCAAAATGAACACAATCTGGTCCTCATCTACCATTTAATGTCTTCCTGAATTAGCAGTATGGGATATTTTGAAGACCCCATTCACTGTGGAATTTGTTTTCTATCTGTCACTGCCATTTATAATTTTTTTAAAGTTATTTGATTAAACAAACGCAAGAAAACATTTTGTCGATTAGCTGAAATTATAAAATGCAATTTCATGCAAAACGTCAAAGACACGATGTAGTAATGGACTATCTCTTACGCATATCACAAAGTAATTTATCACGAATAATCTAAAACTAGTCTCTCTTAGACTAGCCTTTAGTCTAAATCATCTATATGTATGGGAGGTACAATCTATATATTAATGCGATAAAATTATGAATTACTGACTCATCAGTTAAGTATTTTCCTGAGAGAAATATCTGGCATATAATTTTTATGCTTAGTCATGGCATTATTGTTATCTGTTTTGTTTTGTTTTTTCATTCTGGCAGTTGTGACATGTTATATACTGCTGCCTTGCCCCAAGTTCAAGACTATAAAACACATAAAGATAAAAAAGCAGCACTTCAGTTCAGATGCTAGAAGTTCCCATGATGCCTCCCACCTTGTTTCTGAAAGACCTATAATAAAGATGAGTGCAGGTGAGAAAGAACTATTGGGTTATCGTCATTGGCCTATAATTAAAGTATTACATGATCATAATTACACACATGATTTGAGTGGGTTTGCATACAGACTTGATACAGAAAGTCTTCATTAATTAATTAGTAGAAATCTATTAAAAAAAAATGAAACCACATTAATGACTTTTTGGCTAATTTATTTCTTTAGGCTTCTGTGTTGAATTTAAGAGATTTGGGTATTCAGAGTAAAATAAAGATTTTTTTCTTGCTGTGTAAGATAGCTCATGACCAGTAATGTCTAGAGAGAGCTTTGGGACATCCAGCCATAGGTCATATGAATACGATGACCCGGAATTATGCAGACCTATAAACACAATGCCAAACAATGGGTAGGAAAACTTGTGCATCTGACATCGTGATCCGACATCGATTGAATCTGAAAGAGTCATTTTGGTCTGTCCACAACATCAAGCAAAACTATGCAAAACTGTGCTCACAGAGTTGCATAAGATGAACATCGTGATGAAGAGGAATCCTACACTCTGTGGTTCTGTGAGCAAAAGGTCTGAGGATTCAGTGAGAAATTACATTCTGTGATTTGCCTCGACATTGCACACAGTAGTAACATACGAAGGATAACTGACCAAAATATATCTTCTCACTGGTAAAGGTCAAGAGGTTTGCATCAGGATGAAGTATAACAAATATAAAAGGATATACTAAAAATGCTTCAGGACCAGTGGCAATTCTGCAAAGGAGACTGTTCAGGACACCTATGGTAGATTCAGTGGGGTTCTACAAGTGATGAACATGCCTAAAGCTAAACTAAAGAACCCAAAACAAAGGCCTGCTACAATGACTAGAACAAAACAGTCCTCAGCAGGTTCCTGAGAAAGTTAAGTTGGTCCCTGTCATTTCATACAATAGGGCTGGAAAAGCCAACAAACTAGGCACATTACAGAATAATGCTCCATATAATCCAACTACCAACAAAAAGTGTTACACAAATGGGCTTGACTGCAACTTCAGTTGGAAACACAACAAAGCCTGGATGGATGCACTGTAGAGGGCATACTAGAGGTGTATGGGGGGGGGGGGGCGGTTACTAGTGGTCTATGGAGGGCATACTGGACACAGGTACTACGTAGATACAAATCTGTGCCTGTAGAAACGAGAACAACAGCGTATATGTTGTGTGTATTCTTAGGGGATAAATTGGAATAGTTAAGATGACACCTGCACAAAATACCTGCAGAAGGTGTGGTATGAGATCTTGCACCTAAAAAGAAGCAACTCCCTCACAAACTTCACATGGAACTGTTTTTTGGACTACAACTTTTCTGGAAACATTATACCTTGATACCAACATAGGGCCTCCGTACTTTGTTGGTACTTTGCAGATACCTAAGGAAACCAGAAGAATCTTGCATGAGATGGGGAAAGGGACAGATGAAGAACATGGAGTTTATGCAGATTATTATAAGATGAAAAGTGTTTCCAAATTTGACTAAAGGGAGGCCAAATATAGCACACAGAGTGGCCAAATCTGATCTGGGAGATCTACCCCCCTGCAGAGTTTAGTTCCATAAGTTGGTACCGAATATTGAGATGGTACTACAGGCCTTGATTTACTCATTTCACATTACAGTACTTTGTTACAGCTTTTCCAGAATCCATTGAGCAGTGGACTGTCATGCCTTTGGGTTGGCATGCATGACAGTACAAAACTGCGTCATATGCAAACTGAAGCAATGAACTCAGCCATAAATAATGGCAGCTGAGTTGGTAAGGTAAGATCAATTTTATTTCAATAGCACAATTAGCACCAAAGTGCTAGTACAAATTACCATCAATGTGAAAGACGTGTCCTGTTCCAAAAAGGTGGTAAATTACTGGGATGCTTTAACAGCATTAGATGTTTCAAGGCATTAGGGGAGAAACTGTTCACAGGATACCACTGGCAACGGATGAAAAAGAAATCTTCTAGGCAATATCTTCCAGGCAAAAAAGCACTGGCATTTGACATGCAGAAGAACTATGTGAGAAAACTGTTATAGAGCCCAAACTTTGCTGAGAAGTTCCTTGTGTAGATGAATGTTATTGGTGATGTCTAAATGTTGTGTAAATCCAAAGAGAGCATGTTAAAAAGAGATATATTGACTTCCTCTCAAGGTAACAAAATATCAAAGTATAAAAAACTGGAAAGAAACCCCTGAAAGGTTGGAAGGTTGTATGAGGAAGTACTGTTTTGACTAACAACATGCTAATTGGTAAACATTTGCATTTGAGCCAAACCAACCTTGGAAGTATATAATACAGCTTACTGCATGTATACCTAAAAGACCAGAAATTCTGTCAAATCCATCCATACCACCAAGCTTTCCAACAGAAGTTAGCCATACTATGTTTTCATAGACTTCCATTCATCAGTCTAAGTAGAACTAGATATTGTGAATATAAATGTAATTATTGCTATGTTAAAAATACGCAAAGGAATCTCTGACAGATGAATGTGTATTTGCTGGTATTTCCAATATGTTTGGATTCACATGCATATCTTACATACAGCTCCTTCCACATCTCCAAACCCACTATTACGAGTATTATTGTTAATACCAGTATTATTATGTACGCTAACAAACCCATCACTACTAGTATTATTATGTACGCTAACAAACCCATCACTACTAGTATTAATGCATGTTAACAAACCCATCACTACTAGTATTATGTACGCTAACAAACCCATCACTACCAGTATTATTATATATGTTAACAAACCCATTAGTACCAGTATTATTATATATGTTAACAAACCCATTATTATGTATGCTAACAAAGCAGTGATTCACAAGTTTGATAGTTAGATGACTGATAACAGTTTACATAAAAATGGTGTCTGGGGTAATTTTGTATTGCTAAAGACATCTGCCTAATAAATGGAGAGAGTTATTGGCCATTGTGCCTAGGTATAGAGTATATTTTAGGCATAAAGTATATTTTAGGTATAGAGTATATTTTAGGTATTGAGTATATTTTAGGTATAAAGTATATTTTAGGTATAGAGTATAATTTAGGTATAAAGTATATTTTAGGTATAGAGTATATTTTAGGTATAAAGTATATTTTAGGTATAAAGTATATTTTAGGTATAGAGTATATTTTAGGTTTCTGGCTTTACTACCCATACACTTAATACAATAACTTATTTTAATAACAAAATCTTTCTATTGTTACAGAAAATACTGTAGCACATTTGATTTTTTTCACCTAAAGAATTCTTTAAACTCATTCTTTAAACTCATTTAGAGTACATTAAGATGGTGAGTAGTGATGAACATGCATAAAATATACCTGTTTTTTGTTTGTTTGTTTTTTAAATCTAGACTTCTGTTTCAAACAAATATAACTTCTGATTTTAACATGCAACACTGGTTTCCCTTCTAATTAGCTGCAAAGATACAACGGCATGTGAATTCTTAGAGTGCTCAAACTTACAACTGGCACCTAAAATTCCCTAACTTTTGCCCAGTGCTGCACGCCTGTCAAAATTCTTATCATATTTTCCACATACACTCTTGTGCAACTCAACTGACCTCTTACCCATCTTGAAAGACAAGTCACAGTGTCTGGAATAGATTGTCCTAAAACAACATTAGGCTACTCGACAAAAGCTTAGCCTTAGTAACGATTGTATATCGGGGGGGGGTCATTAGAAGTGAAATCAACAATTTTTAGCAGCACTTTATAAAGTTACCCTACGTTTGGTTTGTAATGTCTGTATCAATACATGATAACAGTTTCGCTTAAAACTAACACCCAGCACTGAAAGTCAGTAATAAAAACTAAAGTCTGAATTTCTCTAGGATGCTGTTGCTACTACCTTCATGATCGTACATGGGCTTGATGAACTCGTCGACGTATGTCAGTGGTTCTTTAGAATCCATCACAGACACAGAAATGTCATGATCATTTTCCAAAAGGACGTGGACACCTTCCGCTGTGAAGTAGCAGTTTCTTTCCTCTTTGTCATCCTGATATATCAACAGTACGCTTCGCCAACCAAAATGTTGGGACATAGCTGCGAACGTCTCCGCCATTTTCATGTAACTTGGACCAGTTCGTGTCAGAAGCGAGAATTCAGAGTTTTTATTGATGAAGCCATACGCTAAAGCACCTGCTGAGATCACGGGGATGTTCCAGTGCGACGCCACCCTCACCACAGGAGCGGCAGCGTACTCGCAAACAGGACCGAAGATCAAGTCAGGACGTTCATCTCTTGCCCTGTCCACAAGCGCGAACAGAGCATCCACCTTACATTCTGAACTGACATACTTAAAATTAAAATTGAAGCCAGCAAATGGCCCTTTGGCAAGTTGCTGTCTTGCGTACTCTATTGCTGGAGAAACTCTTGAAATTGAAAAAATGTAGGAATTGTTTTGAGGTAAAAGCACTAGTACGTCGACGTTCTCATTCAATGCACTTGTCCTAACAGGAAACCCAAATACCCAAATAGAGATGCAGAGATACGGGAAATATAACATGTTGTAGTATCTTTAAATGTTCTTAAATCAGTTGACGGAGTAACCTAAGTGTTACTTTTTGTAAAGATTTCTTTCCAAATAAATTTAACCTACTCCAGTAAACTATAATAGTGGAGGTCTCCGCAATTTAACTTATGTTAAAATTCCACTCTTTTCGGAATTTCGAATGAATGGCGTATGTGTCCTGTAGGCTACGTCAAGTCTCCAGAACCCTTCTTCCCTTGGTTAGTCTTCTGTGCCCCTATCTAACTCCCCGTTTTTCTTTGTAATTCCTCTTGTTTGAATATGTTAACTGTGCTGCTCGTTACCACACACGCTGCAGTCGGTCAGGAATTTTGAAGCATCCTTTTCATTATTATTCCTGCGTCATTTATGTGCAGCCCACCTCTCCCTTAAAGTTACAGTATCCCCTTTCCCGAGCTTCAGACTGAGCCTTACCTCGACAAACCTGAAGTTTTCTTCTTATAACTGTTTCGGTACATTACCCACACTTTAAATTCTGTGTATTTTCTGTCAGTTCAGTTTTTGATATTTATATATATATACACACACACAAATCACTTTAGGCTTTCGACAGCTGAGAGAAATGACCAATGTTGCTTTAAAATGAATTGCGTGCACATTCCAATTCCATACAATAAGCAAATAAATAAAAAACTTTTTCTTTTCAATTTAACGCCTCATTAAAACTGTATACTAAATTATAAAAAAGACTAAATGTATTATAGTAACACATTAAAGATTGATGGAATAGTTTCAGAACTATAAAATCGTCCTGAGACAGGTAGTAATGTTATCACGGACCTGTTGTGACCCTGTTATTTTCTACTAAGCTTTGTCAATAACATTTTACTCATTTTATTGCCAGCATATACTTTTAAACATTTCTTGCCACAAAATACTCGCATCTTAATCGGAACAACAGAATCGTAAACTGAAAAATCTCGTATACAGCGGCATCCAGCGGAAGATGCACTTCACTACATAAATGAATGATTCAAATTCCAGAATCCGAGTTCCATTAATAAGGGCTGGGTTGAAGCGACTCCCTATGAATTAGGAATGTTAAAAAGAAAAAAAAGACGATTTCAACTTTACATGACTGCTGCAACTTGAACATAACTTCCATTTACATCTTAGTGCTCAGATTTAAATCAAGACTATTGAACAGGATTCGATTTTCATAACAGAAAGAAACATGGTGATGTAGATTTATCGTGCTTCATTAAGGTGGCACACTGAAAATGACTCACCCAAGCGCTCCAGAAAAAGCACAGTATCTCATTCATAACCCTTCTAAATGGTGTGCTGAGTTTGTAGCAATTGAACTTGAATGTACTCTACCCATGACACTTGTTGCACTCTGAGTTATTAGTCAATTCTGGGTATAGAGAAACAAATACCTCCACACATTTCAGTCAACAGGCTCTTTACTAAGGGTTTTCTTTAGCCTGTAATTCAACCTCAATTATTCCCATGGGCCAATTAAAATGTTTTGGTATCTAGGACAACCTTGTATGTTGGGCACTGTAATACGTAGGATTCTGTAAGCTGTGACTGTTTCCATTATTAAACTAGGTGTAGTTCTCCACTGGGAATAGTATAATCACTTATTCAAAAATTCATCCAAAATTTGACTTAATCAGAATTAAATATATTTCATGCACTCACTCAGCTGAGTCAGAACATTTTACCAAGCACCAAATGTGTTTTTGTTTGTTTAATACAGGAAACAGGTTGTTGCCTGATTTGTTAATTTAATCAAAAGGTTTTTTTTTCTTTTCTTTTTTTTTTGAGTCCTGCTTTTTTAAGTGTATTACAGTGCTAACGTCACTGAAGCCATCTGTCATGGCTAGTGAAAGGGGAGTGATTTCAGGAGGAGCCTTGGATAACAAGTAGATGTAGTTCTATAACAAATCCACTTCCCTTTCTACTCTACATTCTGGTCATTTTTATTTCATCATCCAATGATTTTAGCTTTTGGAAAAGTGTAATTGTATTTAATTTAATTCTATGGAATTCTATATGAAAAAATCATCTTATCATTATAAATTGAGTAAGGCACAGAAAATTAAATGTCAGATGACACGATGGCTATGATGTGGCCCAGCTAAACAGAACAGAACTTGTATCTTGTCTTCTTGGAGATCTTACACTGCAGAACAGAACTTGTTTCTTGTCTTCTTGGAGATCTTACACTGCAGTTGAATCTTTGGAGTTCTCCGGCCATTTATTAAGGGTGTTTTAACCTGAATTATTGTGGAAAATACTGTGTAATGAAAATCGAACTTAAAATTCCATGTGTTACAGGAGACATCTGCTGGACATTACTCTAAACCAGATATCATCACAGTAATCAGTTCTTTGTGGTTTCACTCTGGAATTATCCTACTGTCATAAAAAAAAAATTAATTAGCTAAGGCCTACATTTTTTATGCATATCTGTGTGCTATTTTTGAATTTTTTTATTAAAAAACAAACACCCCCCCCCCCACCCCCAACAACATCAAATTCCCTTAAAATTCCCTCAAATTCTTCTATTACTCTATTTGTACATTGAGTAATATTTAACAATAATGAACAAAAACCTTTGAACTATGATTGGCTAACGACTGACTGCACAGTGTCAATCATGAAACATAAGTTATAATTCCATCAGGTGCACAATAGCCTATCCAGTGTATTTATGTTAAATGCTGATAACACTGTCTTAAAATAAGTAGTGAAAAGACAATCTAAATAGTAACAATTAGACAGTGTTAGGTTGCAAACTAAGCATATCCTAAGGATTTTACTGAGCTACATGATTCATTTGCCACAGTGCAGAAGAGCCTATGATGTACATCATTTCTGGTATTTGAAGGGTTTGTGATTTTCATCTGATTATCATCTGATTAATTATTTTAGAAGCCATTCAGTAGATTATCCTGATTTTGCTTAATTACAATTAGAAAGTAATTGTTTGGAGATGCTAATACAGGCTTGGACTACCTCTCTCGAGCTACCAAAGAGATCGTGGAAGATCAAAACTGTTGTAAAAGACTCTACATGTATGTATAGCGTGGTAAATAAAAGATTCTTTTATCATGATTCAACAATCATTATTTCTGGAATTTTGCCTTTTTCGCCATTTAAAAACCATTATGATGTAAGATGCCATCAGTAGTAATGGCTTGCAATAAATGTGCTGCATACAAAGTTAGATGTTGTCTCATCTATCATTGGGTGCTTGATTTGTCTCCTATTAGGTGACATGACAAATGTCCTTAGATAAACCTGTTTCCATTTCTACTGAGTGATCAATATCCCTGATCAGTATTGATTTCTTCATCTGCTATTCTTTTTCTTTCCTTCACCAATTGCTCTTCCCTTAGCTGAGCAGTTTATCTTATGAGTGAATATGTCCTCTGTTAACAGCATCCAGCTGTGACTACCCCTTCTGGAAGATGTGTTTGTTTTCTGGATGTGCTGTTCTGTGTATACAAGACTAGTATAAACTGTCACAGCCTTTAAACATTTGTGTTTTCAACTGCTTGGAAACGATACTGCAACTGAATTTTCCCACATCTAATCAAAAACTGTACCTGAATCAATCTATAGCTTGGGCTGCATCAACAAATGTAAAAAAAAGGTCAAAATTAAGAGGTGAAGCTACATTAAAGTTTTGTTACATAATTAAATTACTTTAAATTTAATTTGATTTTGTGATTGTTACATACCAGGAAGGTGTTAGCAAATAACCAGTAAAAAGGTATTCAGCCATTGTTAGTGTATGTGTGTGTGTGTGTGTGTGTGTGTGTGTGTGTGTGTGTGTGTGTTAAAGTGTCTCTATAAACAAGCCTTTACTGTTTCATGTAAAAGATTTCTTTTAACTAATGACATGTTATTGTAAGTAATCAACAGTGGAGATCACTCTGTTGTCATGGAAAGTCAGATATTAAGAGTAGGCAGGAAAATATGATGGTAATTTAGAGCCACATTTCAGTCTCCTAAACTTGTTTTATTTATAGGTAGCATATTAATCGGATTAACTTTTGTCCTCTCCAGTAGCTACCTGGAAGCAGATTTCAGACTAATTCTGTCTTTTCAGCCAAGTGAAGTTGAAAATATACAGCATAAAAATAATACAACCTCCATAAATCTTAAACTCAAATTGTAATTTTCAGCTGACAATACCAAAAGTATCACACAGTGTAACTATACATAAAACATACTGTGTGTTATTATTGTTGTTATTATTACTGAGTTAACCCTGGTCTCTGTTTATAGTAACACACTAGATTTTCAACACACAAAGAAAAAAATCTCGATTGTGTCAACAGAGCAACATGTGAACAGTAGATGGCACTGTCGGGCAGGATTCAAGATAACTTCATTTTGTGATTGACCAGGTGTGTTTCCTGTGTTGACTATAGACAATTGTCATGTCGTTATTAGCTTTGTTATTGTAGTAATTTGTCTTATGTTTTACATATCCTACAATATGAAATATTTTTTTGATGTGTGTCAAAACTTTAGTTGCATTTGGTTATTTCTCCGTTACATATTCTCACACAAGAAGCCACGTGTGAGTCTAGTTTATGCCAGTCTCTAATATTTATGCATATTGATCACCAGTCATCTTAATTTAATCATGGTGTCAAGACCTTAACCCTATGCAGGTCACTTGCAAGCAAGACAGTGTAACTGATTTGCTCATCTGACGTTGTAAGTTTCAAAAACAAGAGTTTTTATTAGGCATTAAGTCTTGAGAGAGACACTAAACTAAAAGATTTAGGTCAAATATAAAATAAAAACGTCGTGCAGGAAAAAGTCAACTGTCTGCACACAAAGCTAAATCCCCTGTCTATGAAAAAATGTCTATGAAATCTATCTATCTATCTATCTATCTATCTATCTATCTATCTATCTATCTATCTATCTATCTATCTATCTATCTGTCTGTCTGTCTAATGTAATGTAGAGTATGATGATAAAAAAGGTGGTAATGAGATTCACATAGTGGTGGAATGATGCAAAACTGCTAATCTAAGATCTGTGATGGTGATTAATTTTCTTCTCTAAATTATACAAGAGGAAACCATATGCATGTGAATTGGCTTTATAATTAGAAATCTGAAGTAATTGAAAGGCACATGACAATTATATGTTTTGTTGATAGCAGGGTTGTTATATCTATATCTGATTTCATATTTCAAGCAACTGTTGAAGTTACATCTTCAACTGAGATACTGGATTACTGACATTTTATCCAGAGAGGCAAGTATAATGTATTTAACATGTTTAACTATTTATTTGTGGATTGACCCAGCAATTATGGATTGAGCCTAATTTAGAATTACCCACATTTGAATTGTATAATATTGAAGATTACACTAGCCTGTAGGTTTATACATGTTACCTGTTTGATCTACCAGATCAGGAACAAAGACTGAGATACCAGAGGCAATACAATGCAATACAATGTCACCTTATTGTATTTTTTATGTTCACTTTCCCGCACTGATACGAGTAGTTTTCGATCATAACTGTATCAAATACAACTTCTGTGTTTAACCCTCATATAACAAAACCATATAAAACAGCATTTCTCTTAGCGCCGTGTTTCATGTGAAACATAAAGCGCCCTGATATTTGTATAACCGTTTTATTTTTGCACGCTTTTCGTAAAAGATAAGATAGATAACACTTTATTAATCCCGAAGGAAATTGCATGAAAACCGTGCGTTAAAAGCAGCTTCCAAAATGATCAGGTGTAAGTGCATCAGTTAAACTATCTCTTGATTTGACTGTTCAACTGTATTTCCTTAGCTGACTGTAGACCCTGCCCTTAGTATTTATCACTCCATTGACGTGTTGTAAGCAAATGGGAGCAGAAGGGCTGATCTCTCGCCTGAAGAGGTCATTCTGGCTACAGTTGCCACTTGTTGCCAAAACCCTCGGAGCCTGCGGACTCGCCGCGATATCAAATATATGCATATATGTATATACGTGTATGTATATATACATGTATATATATACATACTTTTTTTCGGAATCGAATTTCCTCGCGACCGTAATATCTCGATGTTGAAACTGGAATACATCGTCTGACTGTTAAAGGGATACTTTTGAACAAATTAATTGCCTTTGACCGGAGAAGCATGGTTGACAACACAAGCATAGCAACTAAATCTGCATTGGTAAGAATCTGATGTCCTGATTACGACAGTCAATTTTAGGGAACCTAAAGTTTTTATTTTACAACATTCCCTATCTTTACAGCTATGTCTTACATCTTTACTTATCTGCACGTGATATACTATTTTAATAGCGTACCCAATTACGTTGCTTAGACGCACTACCACCGCGCTAGCATACAGTACTGAGAACTAGGCTATTTGATAAACCGTGTTGTTACCTTGACCGGTAAATAACTTTTGATTTCAATTGTATTTCCTAAACCAGTTTAAGTAACTTACCTCTTTTACATGTTACCCTTGGAACACGGTAAATTCTACTTTCTTGCAACTTTTTGAATGGACTTTTACAAACCAGCCAGTTTTTGTTAGGCGCTAATGATCTGGCTTGCCTGTATGAAATTCATAAGTGAGAACAAGTTTTTCTTAGTTCGCACAAGAAAACGTTTAATCATGTATGAATTCCTACTGCAGAAAGCAAAAGCTTTGCCGTTTCATTGTATTTTCAAGAATATCTGGTCAGTTCGCTAGATAACTTAAAAAGCACATTCGATGTTTTAACTTTAGTGACATGTACATTAATTTTTTCTTTGAATGGGCATATATTAACATTTTGTACACCAATAGGCATATAGGTTTGGAACTGACGCTCCGTTTCTCCCACAGCAAGCCGCATTTTCGTCAGCGAACAATCTTCCTCTGCACGTCTCCTCTTCCACTTCTCATAGCCACTTCTCGGGTGCACAGTCCCACCACTCCAGCGGCACCGGAATGAAGTTGGAAGCGGTTATGGAAAATCTCCAGCGACAGCAGGCGGCTCGCCTTGCCCTGGAAGAAAAACTTCGCCAAGCCGAGAAAGACAAGGACATTAGGTCTATGGTGGAGTCCCAGATCCAACAACATGCTCTCGCTTTCCGTCACTACCAGGCATCAGTTCGGGGGGCTTTCGCCGCAGGAGCACCAAATTCGCCGGGATCGAGCTCCGGCGAGCGTAACCACAGCCACCACGACGTTCAGAGGCATACAGAACACGTAGACGACTCCGACATAGACGATGAGCAAGATATGGACCGCGGAATGGATGAGGATGACCGGGATCTTGAGGAAGAAGACAGTATGAATGAGGGCGTAGGGGACGATGATCTTGAAGGACCCCTTGCACATTATCCACCTCGTCATACCTTGCATTCCGGTGCGGGACAGTCACCAAAAAGTATTTCGGCGCTTCCTCTATCCAGAGTTCAGCCTCCGTATGCAGTTCCGAGGCAGCCCGAATCACCAAGTGCACTGCCGCCGCACGCGCAATCGCAGCACCACGAGTGGACTTACGAGGAACAGTTTAAACAGGTAAGACAGCATCACTTGTAGGTTAGTCTTAAAAGTCAAGAAAGTACCTTAACCACATGCTTAAATGACTGGTATAAAATAATAAATGATCACACATTATTTAAGCGGCATTGTTCTTACTGAGTTTGCAAAGTTGGCACACCATGAACCTTCTGTACATCTCAGAAATGCCTCAGTATCATGAAGATCGTGTGGACTTGCACTGTACTAATCTTATGGTCATGCTGATGTTTAGCAGTGATGGGTCTTTATGCTAATGCTATGGCAAACTCCTGAGTGTCTTTACCTGCAACATATATGTATTCAGACAAGGCTTTCAGGTTCTGGCTTACTCATATCTCTGGAGCAGGCACTGAATTCACACTGACGTGTCCGTTCTTTACTTTGACTTGCACTGAAGCTTAAACCCCAGCCAACTTGTATAAAGTCTGAGCAGCATTTCCAGGTAGCACCTGACATCCTGTCCGGTTATACCGCTGCGTTAATTCGCGTCCATGATACGGCACTGATTATGTCTTAATCTGCAAGAACCAAAAGACAACAAAGAATGTGAGGAAATGGAGAATATTTGTGCAGTTTCATACTGGAGTTATGCACTGGAATTGTGTTAGCATAGCGCTCATGTAATCTCCCCCAGAAGGTTAGCTCAAGTGTTGTCTCTGAGGAAAATTTACATTGAGACAATGACGGCTGGGCTCTTAAGCTAACATGGATCTATATAGAGTGGGAGTGAATGCATGTTTCATTTTTTATTTATGATGGATCATTCAGAGCCATGGCTAAATGAGATATGTACATTAGTGTATGCACTGGTGTAATTTAAGGCGTAGAAATGCAATTCAAATGAGGGCATCAGCCTTAATTGAGGGTCATAAAAAGGAACATAATGACATAGGAGCCTTTTCCTGCTGTTCACGTATGACCAGCATTTCCATGGAAAAAGAAAGGTGTGGCATACAGTATACTGATGTTTTCTCTAGTCATCTTGAGTAACATAATTCAACTTGTAACAATGTCAACAGCAAAATGCAGGAGTAACTTCGTAATAATGTGCATTAAAGATCTGATAAATGTAATATTTAATATCAGTTTGAAAAAGCTTTGTGAAGCACTAGCTGATGCAGTACAAATCTGTCAAATGCATAAAATGAGGAACTAAAACAAAGTATATAAACCAACTACTGAACACAAGTCATCCGTAACACATAAGCAATTTTGCTTCGCACAGGTAACAAACATGCTTTTTGTAATCGTCCGTAAGATATTTCCACAAATCAATTCACACACAGGAACAATGAAAGGATGCATTTTGGCAGACTGAGTGGAGCCAGTATACTGCCTGTTTTTGACATTGCAAAAAAAACCTCCACATTTAAAGGCAATAAATACCTCTCTGAAATAAGAACAAGATGTTGCTTTTGGGGTGAGGAGTACATCACACTGGACATTGTGACCAGATTCCTGAACTTTGCATTTATGACAGTGAATAATGCCAGTCTGTCTGTTTGGCTTTGAGAGATTAACCTTTGACATATTAAAAGCCACCACGTTTAAACATTTCTCTTTTATAACTTTATGCAACAGTTTTAAACTCTGTCAAGCTTATTAATGAGAAAAAAAGATGTTATTTGCAGTCTAGTGTCCTTCCACCAAGGGTTTTTGTTGTAGAACGATTGTATGATACATTGTACGATACATTGTTTACTATATATTGTGTTTCCTTCTAGTATGTTTACTTTTTTTTTTTTGTCTTACTGTGTATTCACACCCATACATGTTCAACAAGAATAGAATAAGTACAAAATACAGAGAGAATGTAAGGAACAAGTAAGGAGAGGCCAAAAAATAAAACCTAAAATGTTTGCCATATAACCGTTTGTTGTTAAAGAAAGAGTCAGGCGAGTGGGAGTGAAGAAGTGCAAAGCTGCGTGGAGTTTTGGCACGAGTGCAGAAAACTAGACCTGCTGGCATTCCAGTCTGGCTCCCACCCAAAAATGCTGGGATCTCCCTGTCTGGCAGCGCGTGTGTGTGTCGGCGGACGGCCAGACCATTACGAAATAAGAGCAAACTGCATGCTTCAATCCAGTCATACGAACGTGCATGTGTGAGTTCAGCATGCGTATTGTAGGTACCCACATCTGCTCAAATGGCCCTACACATGGGCACGTTGCTGTTGATTTTTTTGATAATAATTGCTGGATAATAATTGAGTGATTTTATAATGAACTGAAACAAACAAATGAAATTTGTTCAAATGTGTATGTGTTTTGTGTCCCAAAGAGCAATGTGTTTGTGAGTAAAATAAACAGAACTGTTTTAAAGTGCAATAAATCAATGCTTTAAGTTGGTGACAAAAGTTAATTTAACAATTTTTTAAATCCTATTATAATCGATTTGTCAGAACATTGACATTTCCAATAAAACAGCCATGTCCTTATTGCGTGCTCTGTCCAGCCTGCACTTTGGATTCAGGGCTTGTGTTTGATCTCCCTACTGCCCTTGTCGTCCTGATGCCATGTTTTGCAAACATAAAAAACTCTCAGAATGGCTTTTTCCCATAACAAGCCTCCCTCGGAACGCCGTGAAGGGGGCTGGGAGGGGGTAAAAGGGACGGAGGGAAGGCAGTGGTGTATGGTTTCACTACAGAAGCCTGCAGAGACCAGGTTTGTGTTTCCCTCTTTTGTTTGCTTTGGCAGATCTAGGCTAATGGCTGGCTTCTTGACTCTGAAAGTGTTAACTCTAAAATCTGGGTATTATTTGGTCTAGGATTTGTGGAAACTTTTTTTTCCAGAAGTAGTCAAAGAGTGCACTGCTTCCTACATATTTACACAGTCTGTTTAAAAAAAAACATTAACAAATAGCAACATTAACATCCCCAAAAATCTTCCTTTCTAAAATGTGTAGCCTTAAATGATTTGTTTCTAAAACTGTAGATTTTTTATTGGTCTTTTATTTCTGGATACTTCTCTATGAGATATGCCACAAACAGATTATTCAGTCGAGAAGCAGTCGGCAATGACCTAATTCTGACTCTCAGGAACTGGAGGTAAAGCTAAACATTTCTTGGACAAAAAAGGAAATGAGGCAATTGTGAAATCCCTGAAAGGAACCCAAAGTTCCTTCTTAGTCAGGAAGATGAAATATGTTTTGTGTTTAAACAAACATTGTTATTGGGTTGAGGCATGATAATGCCCACTTCTTTATTTTGCCGGATATGTCCTTACAATAAATGGACAAAAAGAAGAACATTTAACCTATCTGTCCAAGAGGCACAGTGTGTGAAGAGCGAAGCTCTCTGCAGGGAAGAGCAGCCATAACCCATAATCCTCAGCAAAAGGATATTTTTAAATAACCTAACTGAGGCTGCTCTCAAGTAACACTCGGCCCTTCAATTTAGACCCATTAATATCTTCATAAAAACGTTGGGCGCCTGTCTTCGACCCTGGCGCACACATGGACACACAGAAGCTTCAGTGTCAACACAAGAAATTCCTTTTTTTTTTTTTTTTTTTTACGATGCCTGCTCCACCCCAGCGATAGGTCCTTCTGCTTCATTACAGAGCCATACCTTCTCAGTCCACAGATCCATTAAGTCACTCAGCATGCAGCCTCAAGCTGAAACACATGCATGGAGCAGAACCCTCCATATGGCAGAGACACTGGTGTTTACAGCCAGCAGCAGTAGCACTGTGGTAAGAGTGAGCTCTCCTGACAGACTCTCCATGGCTCCTCACCTCCTAACACGTACCATCACACAGTATTTGTGTGGCCCTCGACGTTGTAAATGCCTTTTTTTGTAATTGTTTACTACGGATATGGCTACAAGCTTGCTATAAAACCAAAAAAATGTTCTCTCTCTAAATGCTGGTCTAGGATAGCTTCCTGTGACAAACCATAACCTTGAACATTGTGAGAGAACCTTCAAAACTGTTCTCAGATCAGCAGCTTGGGCAACGACTACAAGAAACTGAAAAAAAAAGGTAGCTGGCAAATGGTCTCTTTTCAGTGTTCTGTTTTAAGGCTGTGTTTGTCAAAGCCTCAGTCTTCAGTTATGCTCTGTCAGGGAAAGTATGCCTGGAACTTTTTTCGCCATAACTCAACCGAGGAGTGCCAATAAAGCACCTATGGGAATACAATGTGCCATTGAGGCTCTTGTGTTTTGTCAGCAAAGGGCTCCTTATTTATTAAAACACAGGCAGCTTGGTTTGTTTGAGCAGCCTTAGTCTGTGTATTAGATTTTATACATACTTGCCCAGTATTTGCGCAGCTTCTTGGAGACATTGCGCCATCCAGCTCATTTAATACAAAGACATTATTATTAGAGGAGACAAGCCATTCTATGAAATATAACTGGAATAGCACATAATGCACAATATGGCAGCTGTAGTTTGGTAAGTCACTAAACAGAGCCAATGCCTTATTCCTAAAGACGTAGTTATGTCTGACATATTCTTGCATTAAATCAAGTTTTACTGTCTTTGCAAAATGTACTCATTGTCTAGAATTATGTAACATTTCCTAACACCTAATGTACTGACATTTTATTATCATAGCAATGCCTAATGTATTGACATTGTTAATGATATTAACTAGCTATCAGATTTCAGCACAATGAACAATAATCAAATCAAAACAATCAAACTATGATATCAACAGTATCCCAACATTATTAAGTGGTGTGGACTTGGAGACCATATCTTGTTGTTCACTGTTATTCACAATCAATATGCAAATGCGTCAAAGGACACAAATACTTTATGCCAAATTTTTTACATTATACCAGTTATTTCATACATCAGGTATGATGGCGAGGCGTCCAGTTTCCTATCTTCTGTGCTCCAGAACGTCTGGACAGACACGTATTCATCATTCTTCTGGAGTGATCTGGTAGTTGCTTTCCAACTGGTCAATATTACTTTATCGTGTCACTGAGTCACAAACATGTCAAAGCAGATGCCTTGTATTTCATTGGTTTAACAGATCACCTCATATCTTGCCTGCAGGCAAACCGCAGCAAGTCTGTGTTCTTAACTGAGTGTGATACCCTCCCTTTAGGGGTTATTAAAGTGGTCACCCTGCTATTAGCTTCGTATTTATGGGTGGATCTTCCCCATTCTAGATAGGAGCTTAGCCTTGCATAACTGGAAATAACTGCCAGGAGCCTTGCAGAGACGGCTGTCGAGTGGGCAGACAATGAACTTTAATGTAAACCAGAATTACCATTATCTTAAACATAACATCAGAAATTACAAAATACCTGTGGGTGGATGGTTGTGCTCTAACAAAAGAGTTTTATTAAGGTTGATGATCATTCAAATGCAAATTCACATAGTCACTAACTGAACAGTAGGTGTTGGCCTGTACAACGTATGGATTATTTAACTGTAAGAATTTTTTTGACGTCCTTACCAAGTAAGGACAGATTACCAAGTTTGCTAATGATAGAACCTACATAAAAATGGCACATTTTGTGATCATTCCAGCAGTAGAAATATGACAGAAATAAATTTTAGTCTCATTTAATACCACTTCTGATTCTAACTCAAACTTTTAAACTAATCAATTAGTGCATTGCAGTCCTGGACAAGAAAAAACAACACACCAATTTCCTTAAACAACACATCAGTTAATTACCTCTTTGTGTGTGTGTGTGTGTGTGTGTGTGTGTATGTGTGTGTGTGTGTGTGATGTGTAGGTATGTGTGTGGGGTGAGTTAAAAATTCAGGGGTTTGGGGCATTTACAGACATCTCATGGAATCACTGGTGTTACAGAACTGCCTCATATATTATTTTCAATATCACTAGAGCACCAGTTTTTTTTTTGAAGTGTTGTGTATTGTAACTCTTACTGACATTTAGCTGCATGGCGAGTGGTTTCCAGATCTTGAGCCATTAGTCTGTGGTGCGAATGTGAGTAGTTTTAATGCCACATGGCACCAATAGCTAGAGCTTAACTGAAAAGGAAGCTGCACACATTTCTGTCACCTGATCTCAAGGCATTACCTGTCCCAGTGCATTGTGGGTTCTGTAGTTTGACAATGAGTTGACAAATGGCACACTGTTAAGTTCATATAACTAATTAGAGATCAAGTGTTCATTTCTTGACAAATATATACACTGTATACATACACCGTCTGTATACACTTATGGAAGTATCACACCTGGGATACAGCAATTCTGTAGATTCTAAAAACTAGATAAGGATTATTTTCACATTAAAGGAAATATGCATTATGGGTTAGTCAGTCTTTGCTGATTTTGCCATTCTCAGTATCCCAACTTATGACAGTTTGCCTTGAAATAATTGAGCTGTGACCTCTGCCAATTAGAGCTCAGCATATTTTTTTCCTGCAATGTAACACCCCATAAGGCAATATCTTGTGCTGTCATGGTAGGACATGCATGATAATAGTCACACTGGTATTGCATGCATAGCACCACATTCCACACAATTACGTTAATTAAAAAATTCCATAGTATATAACGATTAGAAGGCCATAAAGTAAAAAATGTTTTTTCTGTTAGAAATTCAGTCGAGATGTAATTGTGTTTGTTTCACAGTGAATTTCCAATGACATTTTTACCTGTGGACCTGTCAGAAATTGTCTTGTAAACAACTATATAAAATGTACCGTGTCCCGGCAACATAATAGACTTTCATTCCACAGACGTCTTTGTAATATTTGCTACAATGCTTTGTATTGTTAATTGGTCTAACGTACACCATGTGAGCAGATACATCTCTGTCACAAATATCTCCATTTGTATGTAAAGCTTACTCATGTATTTTAGTCTGGACTGTTAAGGATATCTTTCTGTTATATTACTATAATTTATACCATTTTACTACAATTGATCACAACTGCTGTTTACTGTATATTATATTACTTGAAGTTTTAGAAACTGTTTAACTGAATTTACATTCATTCTAACAGTATTTTTCTGTCATTATGAGCCAGCAAATAGGAATAATTACCCAAATAGCTAGGCATGTGACTTTAAAAATCCATATTAAAAGCCCAGTTTACCATGGTAACGTAAAAACATGGTGGGTGCGTCTGGTGTGCAGTGGTCGGGCCACTAGCAGAGTGGAGTAGAGGCAGCATGTCAACACTCTCCCTCCATGTGGCCTCTTTCATTAAGGGCAGGAGTGGTAACAAAAGGCAGGCAGGAATCAAGCTCTTAGAGTCAGCATCAGATATTCACGTTTCTAGGATTAGCTTGCATGTTCCGGCCCCCGACCCCACCCACAACAACCACCTGCACCAACCGCACGCTGCCAGCCCTTTGGCTGCTAGAGCCTGATTGGCTCGTTTTAGCCTGCTGAAATATACAGCTTGAAAATCATTTTCACGGCTTGTAATATCCAGCATCGAATGCATGGATTTTACACAACTGTAACTGTGACAGTGAATTTAGAACTCGGCTCAAACGGGCATATATTTATACATATAAACTAGAATTGCCAAAGGTTTGCTGGGCTTTACGCTACTGTAGTTCAGTTTAGTGTCACTGTAAAAGTATGGTGCTATCACTGAGGTAGAGCTACTGTAGTTCAGTTTAGTGTCACTGTAAAAGTATGGTGCTATCACTGAGGTAGACTTTACTCCAGTTCCTCATTTACAAAATGATGCCTTAGATTTAGACTAATCTCAGCCTCTCGTATTCGATGCAGTTCAGAGGGCCAGTGGGGTGTAAAGATCAGACATAATCTAACTTAATTACCTCACCTCTAATCCCTCTGCAAGCGGAGGTCTGTTTGTTTTGATGATAGGACAGTCCACTGATTCAGTTTAGCATCTGGTGCCCTTCCACTATGGACAGAAAGAGCGAGAAAGAGAGAGAGAGCGAGCAGATAGAAAGCAGAGAAAGAGAGATAGTGAGAGATGGTGCTGGTAGATGTACCTTGCCATGTCAGAATTTAGTGACTTACCTTTAGTTTTGTACATTTACCTTTGGGTTTTGCACAGATTTGACTTTATTAACCACTTTACTCTTACGGTTTGTGGCATTTGCATGGGCTTCAGATGGTGAAAACCTCTTTGAATGGGCGCTCTTTGAATGGGGGCCCCTCCAATAGTCTTGGAAATTTACTGAATTTAGTTTGTAGTTTTTATATTTGCTGTTATTATAATTAATAATGAATAATACCAGATTGTAGTACTATTCCCTATAATATCTTAAATTCCATGATTCTTTATTTTCTTCCCACACCCCACCCTAACCACCCTACCCCACCCTCACCTCCTGCCTGAAAAGCAGAAATTTGATCCTCCTGCAAGCAAATATATTGCAGAATTTCTGTGCTGCTAATTATAGAGCAATTTGCAATTCAGACTTGATTCAAATGAAACCGGAATCAGGACTGAAAACAAAGAGGAAAGAAAAAAGAGGCAATTTATTGCCCATTTCTTTCAGAAGGCAGGTGCTGTTCTGCACCAAATAATAACATTAAACATTTTAGCAACATAAGCTAACTAGGAATAAGCTATATTGCAGTCATTTCTAAAAAGAGCAGGGAGCACATGAATTTTATTAAAGCAGGTTGTCATTTTTAAGTAATTAATGTAAGTCAATGTTTCTACTGTCTTAACCAAACAGAGTTAGCTGGCCAAGAATGTAACTTGTAAAACACACTCTTTAATTCAGATGAAAAAGTAGGTACCTCTACCTTTTTTGATGTTTACCCTCTTAATTGCATACCAAGCAGCCTCATAAAGAAATACACCATTATAAATACATTATATATTTTTTCTGTTTATTTTTGGGGGGGAAATGGGCACTGGACCATCCACTCTCCTGGGTACATGTAATTATGTAATTTCTCCTAAATATCCTGGCAATTCTGTTTTCACAACATGTTTTTTTTTTCTAACCAGTTCTTTATCTTCAGTCAACTTTGTTGTATGTAGAAACAGTGTGAGCTGCGTGTCTGCGGCAGCAGGCAGCAGTGGGTCGAATGTGGATGCGTGTCAGTGTTCACTGCCTGTGACTGCAGCTCTGCCCTTGACCTGTGTTCAGTCAGGAAAAGGCAGCGGGCCTGGGAGGAAGCCGGCAAATTCAAGTGTTGCTTTCGGTGGTGGTGGAGGTGGCTCCTCGTCTCTGATTCAGGAGGTTAGTACACCACCCGGACGCCCCCGACTCCCTGCTACCCCTGCCGTCGTTTCTCTTACTCTCCAGTCACTTAAGTTTCACTAACACCCCCCTCCCCACCCGCCCAGCCTGCGCTCTGCTTTACAATGAGAAACCTCATACTTGTTACCCCCCCCCAAATGCGGTGACAGTCAAGAGAACTAACAATAGCCCACTGGCCCCTGTTTCTCCTGTGACGCTCTTGTCTTGATGAGATGGTGAAAGACAATACTTTGTTTCAATGTGCAGAACTGTGGTGTCTGCTGCTGCAGTTCAAGTGTCACCAATTATTAAGCAAAAAATCCTAATAAAGGCACTTGTTTTGATAAAGCTTATCATGATACAGAATTAGTTTAGATAAATTGGTGTTGTATTTAGTCTTAACATGTGGATACATTAATAATGCTGCTTTAATTCTGTATCTGAAATAGCATGAAAAATATTGCTATTGATAAAAGTTTCAGCAGGTATTCTTTGAAACTCAAAGGTGTCCACTGCAGATCCACTCTTACAAAAATGCATGTGTTCAGCTGTATCTCACTTCCAGTGTTCAGCTGTATCTCACTTCCAGTGTTCAGCTGTATCTCACTTCCAGTGTTCAGCTGTATCTCACTTCCAGTGTT
>JAOYMR010000005.1:8715345-8750240 GCA_025802075.1 Tenebrosternarchus preto
GTGTTCAGCTGTATCTCACTTCCAGTGTTCAGCTGTATCTCACTTCCAGTGTTCAGCTGTATCTCACTTCCAGTGTTTAGCTATATCTCACTTCCAGTGTTTAGCTATATCTCACTTCCAGTGTTCAGCTATATCTCACTTCCAGTGTTCAGCTGTATCTCACTTCCAGTGTTTAGCTATATCTCACTTCCAGTGTTCAGCTGTATCTCACTTCCAGTGTTCAGCTATATCTCATTTCCAGTGTTGACCTTCAGAGTTCCAGGTTTCGTCAACTCCTCAAATGCCTCAAACATGCTGAGTAACCCCTGCACATCTGACTGGAGCGTCTCACTAATTTTGCAACACCATGAAGGGAGAGAGGGCCCGTTTTTTTTTTTAATGGCGTCCAACGAATTCAGGGGTCAATTAGAGCCTGGATTCCACAGCCATGTGATACAACACCCCCTACCATCACAAAAGAATCCTCAATCCTAGTCTTACTTTTGTCCCATAGGCAATAGCTGTGCAGATCTCATTTTCCCTTCCTTTAAAAAGCAAAGAAAAAAAGGGAAAAGGACCTCAACAGCCATTGACATTCTCTTGCCATGGAACTAATTGACTTTTGTTTAGCTCAAAATGGGGATAAACTAACACCCGTGTGCTAAAAGATTTGTGGGTCAGTGAAAGAGGTGGTGGAAAAAAGAGGCGGGGTGGGGGTTGGTGGCGGAGTCACAGTACAACAGCAGCAGAGAAACAGGCCACAATTAATAGGGAAAACAGTGTCCAGCAGCCCTGGATCCTTGAGGCTGTTTGTTTAACAGATTTTCACCCTGCACCCAATCCTTCTCCAGCAGCTGTAAAGATGATTTATCAAGTCTGAGGGGAGCGATGAAGCATTCGGAATGAAAACAAGCACATGGTGCTCAGAGGGCCCTGATTTTTGTACTTTTTTATCTTGCTTAGTTGTTGTTTGTAGCTGAAAAAGTCAAATATACACTCTGTAATTGAAAGACCGAGCAAACTCCAACAGAATTACACTGAAATTGTCACAGTGCATTTTAAAAAATTTTAATTATTATCTAAACCTTTGTGGGATTTCCAGTGGGAAAGATTTCTCATGGCCGTATTCTCAGAGACAGGAACGTAAAATTTACCCAGCTTCCCCTGCATCTTCACAGAACACATTATTTCATGTTCTGTCGGTAAAAATAAAATCAAGCAAGGACATTGTTCTGATGCCACCAAAATAAGGTTTTTTTGACATTACATAATCAAGGACAGACAGCAGAGTAATTAACATCCAAACTGAATTATTCGAGGGAAAAGAAATGTTTGAATTTAAACAGCCATGAGTTTGTCATATGGTTTGGCGGTTATGTATTTATTTATTTAAATAATACATTTTCTGTGTTTGTTTACTTAAGAACTGGTTTTGAACACACATTTGAACACACATTGTGTGGCCCTGCAGTGGTTCCAGATATGACATGATTAGAGGATTTTTCTCCAAATCTTATTATTAATTTTCTCTAAAATTGAATTGATCTTTTTCTTCATTCACTTTATTTCAATAATATTATGCACAACAATACAGTGTGATTAAAGGGATTTTTCTACTTTAAGTACAAATAAATCAACAGCAAACCATCAGAGTTCAATGAAGTGTACATGGAGCATTTTTGCTCTTCCAGAGTCAAGGTTAAGTGGGCATTTTCTGACAACTTTTATTGAATCTTATACTTGTCACTTATACAGTCACTTTTACTTTTCCAAAAACAGGCCATGAACAAGAGTGTTTTCAGGAAAAGAAATGTTATTGGCACCACACACAGAGGAGCTTTGTTTTTACTCACCTTTTTCTTCTTGAGGCTTGAATTTTATTGCGCATGACTTACGGTGGTCTCTTTGGTTCTGTGTAGGGTGTAAAATGTAATTGTTTTGTTGGATTTCACATTTGAGTATACATTTGAGTATACATTGCATTTAGTGATATAACTGAGGCACAAGACACACTCTTTTATTCATATTCCCTCACATCCACTCTGTTTGTCTTAGATTCTGTTCCTGCTTCAAGATTTTTCAGAGAACGTTTCTCTCAGTTTACGCTCATAGCCATTGTTCGTGACAGCCTGTGGCTTTAAACTAGTGGAACACACTTGGATTAATTGCGTTAAACAATATCTGTGGCCATCTTATCGGTAATACACTCAACCCAGTTCTACTCCCCACGCCCACGCCCCCTGCCCAAAAATAGGCCAGGAAAGCAATCAGTACATTTAGATTGAAGTCCGCTTGAAATCAATACAAACAAGATACGTCTCCTCATCTTGTAGGTCCTCGGCCAATCAAGACAATTCAGTCATACTTCCTCGGTTTGTTTTTGTCTGCCCAGAAGCACACATGAGAGTAAATAGGAGGAGTAAACATCAAAACCAAAAAGATCTACCCATGAACTGTAAGTGGACACAGCTCCAATTAAAAGTTCCCAAGCAGAATGTTTTAGATAACATTTTTTTTCTCTCTCACTGAACCACTTGTCACATAGCTCTGTTTTTGACCATCAGCAGATGTTGGAGTCAAACATGCCTGATCATGATTGACTGCACTGCTAAAAAGCAGGCAGTTCTATCAACAGAGAACATTATCCCCATCTCCTAGGATAAGGCCTAATGACGTTAAATAGAAATTTGACAAGGTAATGGATTTGTTGATCCTCCTCCAGTTCCATTCTCTCCCCCTTGGTGCGCATGACAAACGTATTTGTGTAGAAAGGAACTAAGCAGGAAAAGGATTATTTAAGGTTACTCACAAGAGGGATGAAAGATCAATATTGACCCTGGAAGGAAGGAAAAAAAAGGAACAAGAAAAATCCAGTGGAGTCCTATATAATTTGGGAGCTAGTCAGCACATATGCACAGCCTTCTTTGTGGCATCAGGTGTGCCATAAGGTTAGTACACTGGACCTTTAGGAGGTGATTTCTGAACAATAAAACTTTATAACAGATAGCAGAGAGGAAGTCGTTTGTGGAGGAACCCCACTGAACAATTAAGTGCCAAGGTACTTTTAGAGATCATTGAGAATATATATTTTTATGTGGCTTTGGTCACGTTAACGGTCTGATTAATAAATAATGCTATTAAATTAAGAAACACAGCTAACATTTAAATGTGTGTTCAGGCTATTTCCACTTTTGCCATAAAAGTAACATATTTTTGTTCTTAATAAGTGTAATTAGAAGAGTGTGACGTTTGCATCAGCTATAGTTTGCTGTCATACCAGTTCAACCTGACTGTACATTCTTGGTTAAAGGGAAATGATGCTCCTGCCCCTTTAAGAAACGTGATCCCCTTTAATCAGCATTTGCTTCTGTGAAATCTAACATGGGCTTGCTGACACTTTGTTTCTGTTTAGCATTAGCAGAATCTGATGACCTTTGACCTACTCAAAGCCCCTTCCCCCACTCCACTTCACCATAAAGCAGCATTTGCAGCTCATAGATTCCACACTAGGTCAGAGATTATTAAGAGGATCAAAGAGTGGGCTGTGTGTGTGCCTGGTAGCACACATGAGCCTGTAGTGACTGTACTGTGTCTACACTGATGTTGTATAAGTTGTGTAGGTACACTGTATGATGAGATACTTCTTTGTTAAGACTGTAGCATTCATTGAAGTGAGAAAAAACGATGTGAGAGTGTGGGTGTGTTGGATGGGTGTCTGTGGATGGGTATCTGTGGATGGGTGTCTGTGGATGGGTGTCTGTGGATGGGTGTCTGTGGATGGGTATCTGTGGATGGGTGTCTGTGGATGGGTGTCTGTGGATGGGAGGGTGGGTGGAGCATAATACACTGTTGTTTACAATTCAACTTTTGCACATTTCCATTTGGCTACAGTGAGATCTCTCAGCACCGTTGTGCTGTGTGTTCTTAAGGCACTTCTTTCATCAGCTGTGAGAGAAAATGTGCTGTGGTCCACTAAGATGACCTGGACTCATGTTCCCCTTCTTCAATTATTTAGCACCAGAGCCATAAAGTTGTTATTTAAGGGCTTTCTCTGTCAGTTTCATTATGCAGGCTTACACACTTGTCCAACCTCAGAGCTTAGTCTTGTTGGAAGAATGGTTTATTATCCAGAGTGTATGGGACACCAGCATCTGCTGTTCAACAGAAAAGATATGACTGATAAACAGGACAGCTACACAATTCTGCTTTACTTGAATGATCATTGTCATTGGACGGAGAGACCAATGACAATGATCATTAAGATCATAAAGTGTAGGAACGCTAATAATTTACCTGGAGTACAACAGCATTAATAACACTGAGACCGCAAACTTATCAGTTATTGCTATGGTCGAATTGCACTGAAATATCATAGTAAGAAATGTTAGCCATGATAATAACTTACAGTGATTAATGATAAGTGACAGAGACAACATGTCAGTCAAGGGGCTGAGTCAGCCACAAGAAGGTCAACATTATTGCCTTATATGGTCGTGGTGTCTTGATTATACTCGCTAACGAACTGCAGTGTTTTACGGCTGACATGCACTTTTAAAGAATAGGTGTTACATCAACATGCAGCTGAAAGCTCTTCCTTTTTGGCCGAATGAGACCTACTAGGTCTGAGATCTACTAGGTCTGAGATCTACTAGGTCTGAGATCTACTAGGTCTGAAGTTGGTGGAGCAGTGAAAAACTGTTGTTTACTGATGATAGAACCTAAGAATAAAACAAGAGAACAAATACTGTGAAACTTTTTGAAACTTGAGGTACTACATGAGGTAGAACTCTGCCTGGTTTATAGAGTACCATTCACAATCACTCAAAGCAGTTTTTTTCATGCATGTGTAATGTTTCAACCAGCAACATGGAGATGGGTCTTCATGTGGGTCAACATAGAGATGGGTCTTCATGTGGGCCTGCAGTGTATTAGATGACAATCACAGTGTTCTTTTTCAGCGCAATTTGAATGGAAGCACTGGCAGAGGTATAATTTGCGGTGATATCTTCACCATCTGCTTACACAATGCTGGTCAGACACGTCCTCTGGCAGGAAGGAAATGGCAACTCCCCCTTCCCAACCCCCCAACTGATGATGTGGCAGTCTGAGTCATAAATTTAATAGCCAGCCCTCCTCTCTTTTTCCTTGCCCCTCCCTCCCCATTGCCTCATCCCTCATTCACCCCCACCCCCAACAGAATTGTTGACCTCCTTCCTTCAATTATTTGGCCTTCTAATTTTTTGTGCGCTGCTTCAATTTGTGTAGAGCATCAGAAAGTGGCCTCAAGGGATGCATTTGTTGGCTTAGCCACACCCCTCCCCCTCTTCTTCCTCCTCCCTCCTCATCCTCCTCCTTCACCATATTTATGTTATGATATGCAGATTTCTCCTCCTTGTGGACCAGCTCGTTGGACCTCTGTGATCGGCGACAGGAGGAGAGAATTGACAAGATGAATCCAGTGATTTCCTGTCATTTAAAGTCTCATCACCATGTGTCTGCTGATTTATGGTCTGATTTACAACCATCTATTATATAAATTAGGTTATGATAATGGAGTTAGAAGGTCCTGCAGCAGCGGGGCAGGGGGGTATTAGTGGAGAAACCGTTGCATGTGTTTGGAAACTAGATTGTAATCTATTACATGCCTTTCTATTAGAATGTGCAGTAGTGAGATGGCAGTATTCACTTATGTAAAGAATTATGGAGGTCATCATTGTATTGCAGTATCACAGGTACATTGTAATTGGAGCTGTAGGTTTGCTGATTGCTAGTTGTGTACCGTTCACAAGAATTGATTAAACTATACAGATGCCATTGTGCTTTGTATACATATATATTTTTAAACAACATTTGGTCAAAAATATTTACTGTGGCCTATACTAGCAAACATATGGTGTCTTCCATATTTAAGACACAACATCGAAAATCCCTAGAAACTTAACAAACCGGTAATGAGTAAGGATTGGCAGGGCGAGCTCAGACTGGATTGATAACAATGGCTCATTATCAGAGTCCTAAAGAACCATTGTTATCTATGATTTGTTCATAATATCAGGTAATGACCATTACTGGTTATTTTAGTAGGTTGATAACCAATAAAACTAAAAAAAAAGAGCTGTTTGCTTTTCTTTGGATAAAGGTTGGTGGTCTCTTGGAGTGTCATATTTTGACTACTACATGAAGCCTGTAACAGCTCATGCAGATTTTGCAGTAGAGTTGACACTCAAGAAAGGAATAGAGTTGTATTTCAAATAACTAATCACAAATGTACAGTTGGACATGATCCAAAGTTCACTTCACTCCTAATGACTAACATGCCGTGTGTCTGCAGATCTGAATGCAGTGTGAAGATACCAGAGATTACCATATAGACCCAGCAGTGTGAAAATGTGTCTGTGCAATGATACAGGTGTGTAGAGAGTGAGAACTACATCAGATGGTTGTTAGCCTGGCCAGATAAGGACGAGACTGCCATAGAGGCAGTGTAAGCTGGTTATAGGTCTGCTCATAGAGGCAGCATAAACTAGTTATAGGTCTGCTCATAGAGGCAGTGTAAGCTAGTTATAGGTCTGCTCATAGAGGCAGCGTAAGCTAGTTATAGGTCTGCTCATTGAGGCACGGTAGCCATCTCGAGTCCTCCTGTCAAAGCCCATAAAAGGCTGCCTCACATAACAGTCAGATTGTTGATATGTCAGAGAAGCCCATCCTCTGTTTACACACATCCTCAGCTAGAGGAGTTAGGAAGACCTCCCCCTCCCCCCCCCCTTACAAATGCATAGTTTCTCTCTCTCTGTCTCTCTCTATCTTTCTCTCTCTCTTTCTCTCTCTCTCACTCTGTCTCTCTGTCTATTACACATACACACAAGCACATCCAGACTACATGGTACATTTCACACCACTAGTTAGTCATATTTACCTTATACTCATCTTTATCTTTCCAAATGATTACCACATTCTGTCAGTACCCAGTACAACTGAAACAGAACAGTGTAATATGCACCTTTTTTTATTCCACCACACCTATTATGCCACTTCAAGTTAACAGATGTTCAACCACATGCTATAGTCTATTTATCTGCCAGTGAGCCCTAGTCTCACCCTTTAGAATTTCTATCTTTTTCTAAGGCAGCAGGAAGCAGGACAGGCAATTATTTTTTAAGGTCTTGACTGACAGAGGAAATCACCATTGACATAATGTACATTGTGGGGCTACAGACCGAACCAATTGATTTTTTTAAGGGTCTGAGGCTGTGTTCTGCCACTCCGATTACCTGAGTGTGTACCCAAGAGAATAACTACCAGGAAGAGAAAAGAACAGCTAATGACTAATCTAGTCTCTTCCTGCACTTTCCACGCTGTAGTTTTGTAGTTTTAAATTATTGTTAAACATCAAAGCCAGCTAGAAGTATTACTAAGTAGGTTTTATTTTTGTTTTGTTTTGTTTTTTTTTTTGGGAGGGGGGCGTTGTTATATATGACACTTGCTAAACTAAAATGTAAATATCAAGTATTTAAAAAAATATGGTATATAGATTTTTATTGGCTCATCAGTGATCTTCAGAAGAATTTGAGAAGCTGTTTGATAGTTGCAGATAAGTAGTTTTATTGTCACCATGAAGATTTTTGAATGAATGAGATGCAAAGAGGGCTGCCTGACTCTCTCAGCACTCAGTAGCTACATGGCTGCCTGACTCTCTCAGCACTCAGTAGCTACAGGGTTGCCTGACTCTCTCAGCACTCAGTAGTTACAGGGCTGCCTGACTCTCTCAGCACTCAGTAGTTACAGGGCTGCCTGACTCTCTCAGCACTCAGTAGTTACAGGGCTGCCTGGCTCTCTCAGCACTCAGTAGCTACAGGGTTGCGGGTGAGCATGCAGCTCTTTTACGCCTCAGCATGCGCTTCACAGTGCTGACGCTTTTACACTTCCTGCTGACGAGCTCCTTTCTTTTTAAAATAAAGAAGCGCAATTTACAAACTACACCATACTTTCTCTTCTGCGAACCATAGTGGCCCACATATGCATTATCTCATATCTCATGGATTGTATGTCTCCTTGGACAAGAAGTGACTAAAACCACTTTAGGTTAAAACTAGAGACATGTTCTGGCGCGTTTTCGATATTTGACCCGTGAGCATGCCAAGTGCAAATTTATCAGTTTAACAGATTAGAAAGATGTCGGCCATGGCTTTGTCCTAAGCTTTCTTGTTGTTCTCTTGTCCAATCCTATTAAGTGCAGAGCGCTGTTTGCACAGCTTCTTCAAAAAAGCTGCAGCTGTTCCCTGGTGAAACAGCCATCCGTCAAAACAGACTCTCGGAGTCTGCAGCACAGATCCTCTGTCATAACCCTGCCTCCCTCCCACCCCCCACTCCGAAATCCTGAGCTTTTGCCAAGGTCTTCGTCACACAACACTTTGTTTGACCTCTCTCCATAGTGTTTGCTCACACTCGTGGCCCGCTGACTTATCTGGCAGCGTTTAGTTGGCCTGGCTCCAGCTGGCTGCAGGCTTCTGACTGCTGCTGCAGCACACAGGCGTTCTGCTACAGATGCCTGACGGCGGTGAGAGAGATTTATGCTTTACAGCAGAGGATAGCAGGGGCTGAGGGAACGTCCTGGGGGTGGTACGAGCCAAGCGCTCAGCTGATCCCATGCACAAAGTTGGCAGCTGACTCCATTTTTCTGGGGGTTTTTAGTTTTTTTTTTTTGTCTGCTGGAGTGAGGGAATTCCTTCTGCACACTGCATATCAGCAGTCAGGACTTGCAATTGTTAATATATTTAAAGATGAACTTTATTCTATTTAGAACAGACAAAACTTTTTTTCCTCTCTTTGACTGATTTTCAGTCTCAGTTCTGATGTTTTAATTTTTTCCTCATTTTGTAGGGTGATCATGTCATTTTGAATTGCTATCAGTTATGTCATTTTGAGAAAGACGTCTTTGTTCTGGAAGGTGCGCAACACAGCTAAAGAAAAAGCTGCAGTCAACCCTGACTCGGATTAGTGTGTGATGTCTGCTTTACTTGTCACGAGCGTGAGAAGACGAGAGCTTGTAAGCTCCTCTGTCGAGAGACGAGGAGCCGTGAGCACATGCAGCGTGTTGTGCTGACATTCTCCTATCCCCATTCCACTGGATGTTCTTATGTATATTCAGAGGTTTGCCACCTTCACCTCCATGCGTCTCTGTCTCTCAAGTCGCCCACTCGCCGTCTCTCTCTCTCCCTCCCTTTTTCTCCCTCCTCGTCCTGTCACTGTGATGCTCCTTAGTGTGGAGGGGAGGGTTCTGGCTGACAGATTGAGGGAGCCGTGCTGGGGTCATCGGGGTTAAATTGAACAAATCTGCCCATTGACGTCCTGTCTCCTCCACCTTCCACTAATATCATTATTGCCGGGTGTCAGGGGGCCAGTGGGCGCGTCGCCAAGACTGACAACACAGAGGTCTGAGTGGCCACTTACCCGAAAAGGACCTCCCACCATGTCAGGCTCCTTTTGTCCTGAGATGTGTCAGCAGAGGCAGCGAAGAAAAACAACATTGAGTTGTCCCTGTTCATCTGGGTAAATATATTCTAATAGGAGCCGGTTGAGCAGCAGATTGTTGGATCACTTTTACGCAACTAACAGGAATGGTTTTCAGAGCCACCCTGATCTCTAAGCACCTTGTTCCCATTTTGAAGCTAAAATACAAAAGTAAAATACAAAGAAAACTACTGCATATCAAACATTTTTTTAACCTGAAGTTATGGTGAGGCTGGTGAGGGTTCTGAAGGTTCTTAAAACAAAAATTCTGGTTTGTTTTCCCAAGTTTTCTCGAATGTCTGCAAACTATTCCATCAAACTATTCCACCAAGGAAAAATGTAGATAATCAATCTTCCACTGATAACATTTTACTGCCAAGCTAAATTTGCCTGGCTGCATTCCCTTTTCTGTTACAGACAAAATATTTTGGTCATTGTGTAGTGACTGGTGACTGACTGTGTTTTTTTTTTTGGTCATTGTGCAGTATACTGCACAATGACCAAAAAAAAAACAGTATATATACTGGTGGCTATGTGGTTTATGGCAGCAATAGCCAAAGACAGATGTCATCTTCTTGGCCTTAACCTGAAGTAGGTAGGATGTGGACTCCTTTACCCAGTGAATGGGTCTCGAGTGTTAGGTGTTTTCGGGTTCTCTGTTAAATTACAATTTGTTGCTATTCTTTTATTTGTTTTAATCTGCTGTTGCTATTGTTACAAATTAGCCAGTAACTCAACTTCTATTGCAACAGAGAGGCATCAAACCTAATTATCTGAAAAAAAAAACGAATTATCTGAAACATTGCGGCTTTGGTTGCTGTTTGGAGTCCTCCAGTTCCAGCCCAGTTATTTATTGTGAACTAATAAGGAATGGTGAAAACATGTTCAGACAAGCAGTCTGGAAGTCAACGCCACTGGTTGTGTCTTCAAGACGTCTAAATGGTGTTTGAGTGTCTTCCCGTTTTGTTTTTTAGTTACCATGCTATCTGAAACTTCTGCAGTAATGTACAGGAAATCTGTACTTTGTGAACTTGCAGAAATATATATAGAAGCTTCTGGTTAAATAATGAAATCGAAAAAATAAGAGGGTAAAAGGACATGCTACTGTACACTGAACAGTGATTCTTTCAGTTTTATTTAAAACCCTTGGACCATAAATACCAAAGACATGCATTGAGTGACTCTTAATGCTATAAAATGTATGAGTCATAGAGATTCTTGTTTACTCCTCCTCTGTATTCACGTACCCACGCACACACAGCTACTAGACTAGACACCTTCATTATCATTGCTAGAGCAGGCCTTCATTGAGTGGCAGTCAAGCATGTGGGATGGGTTTAGGGTTTATGCCTCTTTCGCACGGAGCATTTGACTTGTCTGTCTGGGTGTGGCTTTAGGGGGGGTGGTGACACTGACCGAACCACTGGTCTAGACTGCAGTCTTGGAGCTTTACAGCAGTGTCATTATCTATCAGCGTGTCCTGCTAACTCCATCTGTGTCTTCCATTTGGTTGAAGGTGTTTTTTTTTTCTCCTCAGCAGAAACGTCTGCTCCTTTGTCAACACGGGCATGTAATCTCAGTGGTGCAACAAATACCGTTTGAGAAACTGCAGTACACAATTCTCATTATGGGAAACACATGGTTGAAGTTAAACCAAAAAAGGAGAAGCTATGACATAGCTTTAAGAACCTTGAGTATGTTGATAGTGTACAGTAATTTCTCTCATTCTGTTTTGAAAGTTGAGAGTATTTTAGTTCTTTTTCTCCTAGAATTTGAGTGTCTTACAGGAATCGCCCCGGGAGTGTCTGCAACAGTATCTTCTGTCTTTCATACTTTGTTCATTCTATTGAATTCTAATGGGTTACATTTTATTTTTAAAGTACTTGTCGTTAAGACATTGTCACAAAGCAGCTTCACAAAGGTGTAAAAACCAAGACCGAAAGTCATAAAAGGGAAATAATAAAAGGGAACCAATTTACCACTGGGTGTTAGTTGATAGGAGAGGTGCATAATGTTTATGTGAGTAAGATTAAAAGATAAACAAATATTTTCTTCTTTAAAAGATTTTAAAGAAGAAAAATATAAAAAATTGTAAAATAAAATGCTGCTAAAAAGGCGAGGAAGGTTTTTTGGGTTGAAAAATTACTAGAGCAGTTAAAATGTTACCATATATGTTTTTTTTTTTTCCTTTTTTTGAGATGTAAACTTTTCAGATGTAGGATGTTGTAGAAGTCTCAAAGGAATTTCACAGCAGTGGCGCACCGTACTGAAGGCTAGGATGACATGCTTCTAGGCTGTCAGTAAATTACTGTTGCTCACATTCCTGCACTGAAAGAAAACTACCGACTGGTTTCCATCGCCCGCACAGCAGAAGAAGACGTTATCTGCACTCTTGATAGAGGATTTGTATGTCCAGCTATTTTAGTATGAAAAGGTATGGTAAACAATTAAGGAGTATACAGTATCAAACAGTGACACATCTTTGACTTCACCTTTTCACAGACAAAAGTGTAGCTGAGAGATTCAAGTCAGACTTTAGGAGTCTGAATGGCTATTCATTTTGGTCTACATGTTTGATTTTTGAAGTTTTGCATGCTAGTTTTGATGGAAAGCTCTCCATTCTAGAGAAAGTAAACAGTTTTAAAGTGAACAGGTTTAAAGCCTGTAAAGGTGACCTCACAGAAAGTTCTTTAAAATGATGAAGCCTGAATCATTGCTGCAGATAATGTATGAAATATACTGATAATATATAAAATATAAAAATATAATCCAAAGAAAACAAATTGACCATTAGTTTAGTACTATTAACTAAATTTTATTTTAAAAATTATTTTAAAAAATTTGTTTGCTTTATACATTTCTATAGGATTAACTGTTTCTCTTCAAAAAATCACATCAATACTTTAACTTTCAACAAGTTAAATTTAAAGTGCTGAAACAAGTCTAATTTCCCAATTTAAAAATCTATCGTTAACATTAAGAAAAAGTAATTTTTAGTAATTTAAATAAAAAATTACTTAGTAATTTTGATTGAACATTTGTTACCCATAGGTCCCCTGGACTGTCTAGTCACTAGTTACATTATTAACTTAGTAAAAAAATTGCACATGGCCTCAAGTATGATTAAAGTATTTGTTAGGTCTCGCTTATACTGTTTAGTGTTGTAGCTCTGATACCTTCTAAGGTATTGCACTGCAAAGCTGGGGGATGTACAGTGATATAAACAATATTTTGTGGAATGGAAACATTATGTGCTACATGTCCCTAGTCATAGAACACTGCCATTGTTTAAGAAGCACACTGCCTGGCACGTTACATGCTGCTGTTCTGTTGCTTCTGATTGGCAAAGAGATCAGATTAGTACTGACTTTAAAAATGAATTCCTAATAAAGGTGGGTTCATTCTTCAATGCCAGACCAGAGTCAAAGGTATTCTGACATACCAAGATCAAATTTGCAACAGGACAAGAAAAACAATGTCAGTGTAACTGTCAAATTTAATCACTTATAATTGGTTTCATTGGAGGCTAAAGATGAAGTTTACCTTTGGGATGTGTAATATATCAATATTCAATAACTCTGGACATTGTGGTTTCTGTTTGTTTTATTCCACTGCACGGGTCCAAAGCATGTGATTATTAAAATTATCAAGTTAATGTGAAGGTTTGCCAAATGGTTCAATATAGAATTCATCTCTTCAGATTGCACTGCTAAACTTCCCTTAATTATTAAACGTTTTGCTGTTTCCAGTATCACAAAAAGTAATATTATATATCAATGTGATAATTTATATAATGGTCTTAATAATAATTTCTAATCATATAATATACCACATTACTCTATTATAAAAGCTAGTCTTATCTATCATGTGACAAGATTTAGAGCTTTTATCTTTTTAAATGGAGAATCATTTTTCATAGTGATTTACAGGTTGTTATCTTGAAATGACTCACGTCATTATAGAAAACAAGCTGTATCAAGTGCAGTGACCCTTACTGAGGTACATTGTAAATGGTACATCCCCTGTGAGTGTCTGTGTGATTATCATTAGGCTGTTCTTGGGGACTTTGACATCACAGATTTGTTCTAAAATGTGCAATAGAAATATTCTGTGTATCTTTAGATAAGATAGTAGAATAAACTGATCTGCATAATAAACCATACAATGAAGACCTGCCCTTATGTTTTCTAATTGTCTGACATGGTTAATATTCTAGTCTGTCCTTTCCTTGTGCATTCATTGTTGGCATGTTTTTTGGTGTGTGTGTGTGTGTGTGTGTGTATTTACAATGTTGTGTCTGCTTTAGGAATGAGCCAAGACACCTTAAAAAAGCCAGACATTTGCCTGACTGTGTGCTGGTCCACACAGGCATTTTCATGACATTGTTGTCGTGCAGCCTCACCATTTGTTATTCAAAAGCCTGGTTTGCAAAGCAGGACGAGTTAATAGTTATTTTAAGGCCAGGATACCACATGTCTAGTTAGTTGCGTTGTGGCACAAGGACATGCTTTAACTTTCTTTTTCCTATGCGTTTTAACGTCCCTCTATAACGTGATCAGGTTAATGTTTGAATCACAGTTATAGGTAATGTGGAGAAACTTATGGAGGTCATGGGGTTCTTCAAATAAATATGCTGATTTTTTGGTGGGCCTAATGGTCCGTTACTATTAATATGCATATAAATGAATGCTTAATCACTGTATATTAAACTACTCTGTCAAATGGAACGGTTAAATATTAGACAAGCTGTAATGAGGCTTCAGCCTAAAACAGTGGACACAATGTAGCCAAACCACAAGAGACAATAATCACAATATTAAAAGTTACATTTTCAGTACTGAATTGTTCCATAATTGTCCAGCTACATTTCTTACGCTGAACTGGTCAACTGAGCACATGCACAGCTTAGATAAAGAGTCAGAGGCTTCAAAGATGGCCCCACTTATTCTTCAAAGATAGCCTCACAAGATTAAAGACCTTATGGAACATTATGGCATGGGAGGAACAGATAACAGGTTTTTAAACAATTGGAGACCCTTGTGTGATACTGGGTGTGTTTGAGTGATGGGTAGCTATAGGCTACTGCCCTCAAAGTACAGCTGTCAAAAAGCTTTGATGTTGGTAGTCAGCCTGCATGTCACTGAGTTAAAGCAGAAATGAATAACTTTTGGTGGATGGTTTTCAGAGGTAGAAAATTAATCCGAAGGTTCACCATGTCATACAGCCAATCTAGATTATTTTTTATTAATAGGTTGGCAATGTGGTATTAATACTTATCGATACCTAAAAAATATGTTGGTGAACCCAGTTTTTTGTGAGAGATGCCACTGTTAGTCATTGAACATGCGGTGCTAATTTGGCCTGTGAAAACAGACATTACATTGAACAGTATACAAATGCCGGCTTGGTAGAGCCGTCCCTCATGAAACGTAGGCACTATCGCGTGTCAGTCAGCTCAAGCCTAATTTAACTAACTTTCCCAGACAAGTAATAACATTCTTGCTAGGCTGGAAGGTTCTGTGCTCATTAAACATAAACAACTGCATTCCACCTTGATTTTGCAAACAGGACCTCTTCGTGGGTCTGAGCAGGCTGTCATAAGCTGTGCTTGATGGTCCTCCCTGGCTGGAGGATTTGCTATGTATGAAAGGTTCCCAGTTTCCTGTTCTAACAGGCATATCTTCCAATGTTCCCCACTGGAACGGAAAAAGGAAATCACTTTATCTGGTTATTTATATGAGGGCTTGGGAATTTTACAGTTTTCAGGAACTTTTTCAGTATTCTGGTTGGCTGTTTGTTAAGTTTTACATGTCACTTTTACCAGCCAAAAAGATCATTTTGTTATTTTTGTTGTACAGTGTTGTATAATGTTAAGACAAAGGATAATGTTTTGACTCTTTATCAGAATTCACACTGTTTGCCGTTACTTAAAAATGACTTACCATGCATTATACTGGCCTGCATTTAGTACCCGTAATCACAAAAATGACAGTTTGCTAACACCAGTAGAAAATGTTAACTCCTTATCAACAGTCTGTGTTATGTTCCCAAAGTTGTAATGGCACTTTTCCAACCACTTCTTCATTCTGTAGCCATTATTGAAAGCTATTTCCTCCTGTCATGGTTTTGCTGATATGCTAGTCATCACAAATGTTGAACAATAGAAGTGTTTTTTTTTTGTTAATCTTCACACTTGCTACAAGATGACGCTTGAGTAATCAGTTGTACTGACCACAGTATTGGAAATGTTTTTTTCTTGCGTACACAGTATTTGGTAGCCATCTCAGTGCTGAACTCTCTGCAAAAGTCCATTTGCAGGTTTTGTGCTGGTGGGGTTCTGTGAATGTGTCCTAAGGGCACAGCATGTTTCACTGCTCGTTTATTAGTTAGATTTAATAAAATATGTAAATATTCTTGAAAGAAGATCTATTCCAGATTCTCAGACTTCCATCTAAATTACTACTAAAATACTGTGAAATCATACTCAATTTGCTTAACAAATTAAGATTTTTGCAGTAAATTATTACTGATCATACAAAATTAATGTTTAGTTTATGTGGTGGTATTAGTTCAGTTGACCTTTGCCATCCTAATAAGGCACAGGAAATGTTAAATAACAGACAGGAATCCTTCTATAAAAAATTCTCAGTTAAATGTTTGCAGGTTTGGTTAAATGTCTCAAGTTTATGACCTGAGAAAATAACTGAGAGAACAAGGCACATGTTAATGTATCTTTAGCAGATTAGCATAATAAGTTTGTATGCCCTTGTACTTATGGCAAATACATCTAAAGTTATCATTACAATACAAAATGTTCAATACCAAAGCCTTTATAGAGAATTCATCAGAAAAAACTGAACATGGTGCAGCTTATTTAGTAGCCTCTGTGTTCTTGGAAACCCATTAGCACTAACTACACATTTTCCGTACTTATCCGGACATCACATGCTTTTCATTTAGCTTTAACTCCTAAACATTAATCCAGGCCAGGAAGCAGTCTGGGGAAAACTGGACAACAGTATGAGGGGAAAACTGGACAACAGGACAATTAGAAAACATTAACGCCAGACTGCATTCTTTTACAGCCAACTAGCATGTAGCAGCATCTTAATATCAAATGCATAATGGTTTATGCTAGGTAAATGTTTAACAGTCGGTCAAGGTGTTCCTTGTGGGTCTTAAGAGCAAAGGAAAAATATAAATCTGAAAATAATTGTTTCAGACAGTAAATGTAACCTACTGTTCATGTGAATATTACATAACTTTCTTACTTAGTCCCTTCCATTTAGAGCCACAGGAGTTGGAAGGGACCGTCATTGTAAACTTGCAGAAGCACATATTTGTATTTAGTCTTGTAAAAGTGACTTATGTTTAAGAATCAAAGATCCAGTTCAGCCAGAAACTACCCCTCCCCCCCAACTCCTGCTTCCACACAGCCCTGTCCCAACTCCTGTTTTGTCATGATCATTGAGGGCTTCTGCTCACGCTGCATTTGTCCTGTTCTCCAGCCATGGCCTCACCGCCCCACTGCCTTGTGCAGTGTTTTTGAACATTAAACATTTGCGCGCTTTGTTAGGCTTCACCTCACATTGCAGGATCAGTCCAGGCACGTTAGCCTTCCTGCACACATTCAGCAAGGACCAAAATGTGTCTGCTGCAATCCTGGCATAGATCAAACATCGCATGTTTGCTCTGGCTTGATCTAGTTTGGGTGAATGTTTTCCCATTTACACTAGAAAACTCTGCCAAAGCTAACTTTGCACTTGACCATTTTATTACACAATGGCCAGGGTTTTGAAGTCATGGGAAAATCTCTACATGGAATCTGATAATTAGCAAGTTAGCATCATGAATTATTTACTAATTGAGCAGGACCTGGAAAGCAGAACCTTTGTAGTAGTTGAATCAATAATAAAACCTCAAAACTGAGTTTAAGAGTAGAACAACGCAGAGGGTTTGGGATGTAATGATCACACCTGTTTTTACTGCAGGCCCTGCTTTGGGCATTAGCTCTATTTTTAATGACAGTGGTGGACATTCCAGTTTTCATGTGGGGATAATTAGAGACACGGCCTTGGGCTGAGAGGGTAAACATCATACAATTACAACAGGATGGAGGAGGGGCCTATGCACTGGAGGAAAAAAAGTGGGTGTTGGGTGTGGAGGGGTGTAATAATAATGGTATAGTGTGTACAAGTGAATGACATAGACGTAGACATAGATGTAGACTGCAATATCTCAATTGTTTAATTTCTAGAAGTATTTTGTTAAGCCATCTAGAAATTGTTTTACTACGGCAGTGTTTCTTAGATGGCCTAGTCATCTATGAAGAATGTATTGTGGTAGGTAGATTGTAGCTGCTCTTCTGCATAGTGGCTGGATCAGATTCTAAATGTGCTGTGTGGTACATTTGCGAAGTAACATTCTTGGCATTGCTGTTCCATGGTGTCACTGGAGACAGTAAAGGGTGTGAGATGTTCTGTGGTGTGGCTCATGCTCCACACGTTTGATACTGAACAACATTCCTATGAGTCTGAATATATTGTTCCTCCACAGTTAATCAAATGACTACAGCGAAAATACACCCAATTTCCCCATTTACTCCACATCAATTAAGGGTTAAAACACATTTCTGGGTGTGCTGAAAAACATGTGGGAATTTTGTAATGAATTTTTCATGATTTTACTTAACTGAAAATTATTCAGTGCAATGACATGATACTTTTTTCAAAATGGTCAGCACTAACCCACTAAATAAGAGCAGCAGAACAGTCATGTCACCATGAGGTCTTTGGTGTATATAAACCTTGTCCGATCACCCCCCCCCCCCAACGGTGTCACTGCTTCCTGTGCTTTACGCCTGTGTTAGCGATCAAGGCACACACGTGCACTCTCAGTCACATGCACGCCCACATGTGCACACACACTCCCCCCTCCTCCCACACCACTAGTGGAGGTCTTTCATTTCCCTGGAGGACCTCGGAGGGTTCTCCAGGCCACATCATTACCACTACAGAGCTCTAACGACCTCTGGATGAAACCCAGGGCTAACGGGGGGTTCGGGGATGCCCTCCCTCTCTACTCACTCTTCAGTGAAGAAGGGAGAAAAAAACATTTTAATTTCCAAGGCTGCACTGATTTTACTCCTACATAAATTAATGATTGACAATGGGGAATCGATATATCAGTCCTGCCACCGTGCCATATGTTGGAGACCTCCCTTTATGTTTGAGCTTTGAAGCTATTTAAGGCATCACGAGGAGATTATTGATTGACATTTAAATGCTATATGTTTTTTTCCTCATTCTTCTGCTTCCATGTATCTATTATTTTATCAGTACCTCAATACTGAGGCATAATCTCAGTTTATTTTTATAAACAAATAATGCAGTTACACACAGTTTGACCTTTATCATAAATTTTAATCAGAGGCATTTTGTTGCAGGTTGTTCCAAAATAAAATGAAAATTATTTACATAAATCTCATCAGTTTAACCCAGATTCTAGAGCCCAGGTGACCTCTTAAAAGAGAATCATATATCTTTGTGTTTTGACTTGTATTTGAGTTCAAACATCTGTGAGTGAAAAGAAATTTTACAACCAGACATTTCACACCTAGTACATTCCAATAAAACAGTGAGCTCTGCTGTTGTGATTGCAAGTTATGATAGTTTGATCATGGGAAATGAGAATCAGATTTTGGGATGCTCAACTGAAACATTGCTCTTTTGAGGTAGTTCAGTTTGTTTTGTTTTGTTTTGTTTTCAATTGAAATTGTCCCTGTGAGAATATGCTTAGATGCCAGACATAGTCTGTAGGCATATTCAAATGTAATGACTAAAAAATTCAAAGACATGTCAATTTCCATAAGATTTCCTTAAGCAAAGATGTTTAATCACATGATTGTGCCTTTATTAAATAGCAACAATTTGATTATCTGTTTGCAGTCTAAAATGACTGAGAAAACCAGGAGTGTTATAGAAACAATCCTGCTGATTGCTTTTTACTCTTACTCAAATGGATGACATTCTGCTTGAATTTGAGTTTCTAACTCATACAGTCATTGTCACTCACATTTCCAAGTTAGAATCCTTTTTTGGCCACCCAGGAGTGATTAAATGCCACAAAATGATACACAGGCCAAACACAGAAATTAAAGAGGAAATTCTGCTTTTGCATAAATGGAACCTCCACATGCAAACACCATTCATCAAACGCAAAGCATTTGTCAGATTAACTGTGTTTGTGAGGTGAGCTGTAGCTCGTCCAGATCTGCCTGGATCTTTGAAAATTTGTGCCATGAATCAACAGAGTTCCCTCCCTGTCTCCCTCAGAATCAAATTAAGGCCAACGTCATTGTTCTTCTTCACCATGAGTCAGATTAAATGTCTGCTTATCTATCAAGATTAGATGTCCCTTTACGTGGATAATAGAAGGCAGGTGGACTTATATGTTGTAAGCCAGGTTTCACAAGAGTATATGATACGTTTGGGTCGTATTTAATTCTGAGGGAGTGGTGAGCAATGCCATGGGAAAGAGGCTTGTTTTGTGTTCGCTATGAACACCAGAGACAGGATATCTCTCATGATAAAAGGCAAAGATAAACAATAAACTGATTTGGCAAAATTATTTACCATTGGGGTTACCTTGAGGTTGCTTGTAGGGTCTGATAGAGCTAGAGGGCAATCTTTGAAGTGGCAAAGATTAAGGGAGTTGGACGTATGTTGGAATCATCTCGTAATAATAGGGGCAGAGAGAGAGAGAGAGTAAGAGAGACCAGAGTATGGGAGAGGTAGGGTGTTATTTGCTAACCTTTAACCTTCAGTCAGACAGTACACATAGTGCTCACGTACATTTAAATGATAAAAGTGTCTTTTAGTCTGGGTTTGGACATCTGTGAGGTTTCTTTTCTATTTCATCTGTGAAGTATGAACTGAACAAATGTCAACACACACGCACATATTTTGCCAGGGCAGAGTCACTACTGTTAGTATTTGAAGCCAGTAACTGTGAGTACTTTGTGACTGGGACTGAACTGTATGGCATTTGAGACAGGCGTATTGTCCTCAACAATATTTAATCTTTAAGAGCCTCTGTCTTTTTGCAGACATGCGAGTATGTATGTCTAATACAAATCTATGAGTATTTGTATTAGTACAGTATATGAGATAATGTGAGAGTATTTCCACTTTAAAAAAAAATAATGTAATAATGCCATCATTTTTAAAATCTTAACAGAACTCAATATGTAATTTTTATTTATTTATTTATTTTGCTGTCTGGCATATAAACATCAAATGACTTAATGCAATGTACTTTGTGATACCAGTCTTTATTAGTGTCTCAGGATCATGTTTCTTGGATAGTCCGATACAGCTTCAGCATGGTTAATTAATGGAGGTCTTTTTGCTTTGTTTCTCACTTTTGAAGTAAGAAGGCAGACAATTAGACCTGTTTAATGAGTAGAACGTGATAAACCTGTCAATTTAACTCCTGTTCATGCAGGTCTTAACCCACAAAGGTCACGGTTGATAAGAGGTGTAAAACCCTCCCACACCATCATAAATATGCCTGATTTTTTCGTCTTTTCATTTGAAGTAGAGCAGTGTGAAATTATTGGTTACTAAGGCTCAGAATTAAAGTTGAAAAAAGGTATTGTGGACAGAATTTGAAATGAACCACACCCCAAAAATGTGATTATTTGTGCATTTTATGTGATTTTCTGTATAATGTTAAAACGAAGACAAAGTGAGGCAATGGATTATTTGAGAAGAATTCTGCTTATTTATATTTCAGAAGAATGAAGCTACAAAATGATTAACAGAGACTCATTTGATGTCTTATGTGCCTAAACAGTCCTTACATTTTGCTTAATAGCCACACTGATCTAAAATTCTCTAACCTCTAACTAATACTCAATAGGAATCCTTCTTAGAGAATCTACTTTTTCTGCTCTTTCAATTATAAAACAGAACAACTAAAGTTATGGCCTGTGTGAAAAGTAGTAGACAGTGCCCTGCTGGATCCTGAGGCAGCCTTATTGCCTTAAGGAATAGAAGAAAGTCATTGGACAGATCACTGGAATGGACATACAAGCTATAATGCTGAATTATTGATAGAAAACAGGAATAAAGAAGCAGATCCCCAATCAGACAATATATAATTCATGCAATGCTGCTCAAATGGCTTTGAAAGATTTGCTGCTTCTTGTGTCCTTGTCTTAATTAAAAAAGCAGAAAGCGAGTACTGTGTAGTTTAAGGTATAATCCTCAAATTATGCCACTGGGACGTGCCATTAAAGTACCTTAATTTTTGTCAAATGACCCACTTTCTGTTTTTTTAATGAATGAGGTCAATGTGGGGCTCTTGCACATGGAATCTGATTCACATTAAACTCAATACACCTAAAGTCAGTTTATCAGAAGCAGATGTGGAGTGTGTCAGTGCAGGGGGAGAAAAACGGATCTTGAGCCACTTTAAGTGATGATTTCTAAACCCCACCCCAAACTACAAGAGTTTAGATGTGCTTTTTATATCTCCTAACATTTTCTAGGTTTTTCTGAATGTTTCAGTGGTGTCTAGAGCTTTGGCACTGAGAAAACAAGTCCTGTGAAATTCATGGAAATGTCTATTTTGGCATAAAGAGCGAGATACATTTTTCTGTGCTCAGGGTTTTGCTAATTGTATTAAACCTTCTGTGCATTTGTAGATACATAGAACTAGGACTGTTTGCATGTAATGCTTTTGAAATGTTCCTTTGTAATGTAATACATCCTTTCATATAAATGAAACCATTATATCTAATTTAAGAACACAGCAGTCTAATGGCTGGTGTTTTATGCTAATCTTCTTTTTTTTTTTTTTTTTTACTAGAATGGTAATTTGTAAGGCTGGGTGAACAAAACAGGGAGCATGTTCTACTGTGTAGTCTATCTGGAAACAAAAGTATTTCCTGTAGCTTCAGATAGATTTTGTGGTTAGCCTCATTCACTTGGAGGTTGTAGGTAACCCTTCTTGAATTCTCTTTATTTTAGCTGCTTGCCAATTTATTTAATTGACTTCCCTGCCACCAAACAATGAGCAAATGCCTCTTAAGTATCCAAGCGGTTCACGTTTGTCTAACTGAACGAAGTTATTTTGGAATTGGACTATAGGAGAGGAATTTGAATCTCTTGCCTTTAGTTATAAATGTAAAGATAAATTAGTGCCATGCTTGACTTTAATCCACATATACTAGAATACCAGGCAGTGTTACAGGGGATCAGATTTCTCCAGCAGGCAGAAGACAGCCTCTCTATATCAAGGGAGGCTTTATGAGATAAAGGGGTGAAGCCTAGAGAAAATGTTTTGGTGGCCATTTTTAGAGTGATTCATGTGGGATATGAGGAGGCAGCTTTGGAAAAGTGCTCTCATTGGGGCAGCTCCAAATGTAGCAAGCTGTGTAGAAGGCAGGGTGTGTTCTAGCTGTAGTGTGTACTTATCTAGTTAAATTGATTTCCTGCATAGTAGGATTTAGAAGGTAGGATGGTTTATGTCCTCCATAAACTACACTGTTTTCAAATTTGCCATCCAAATATTTGAAGGTTTCTTTTTTCACAAATGATAGCTTATATTTGCTTTTGTTTGTTGTCTGCTTGGAAGGGGCCAATCATTCTTCATCCTTATGGTTTATGCAACACATGGTTTTGGCCAAACTAGAAGTAACTTTCCCCTAATAAGTACATACGGTTACTTCATTATGAGTAAATTCCCCCTAAGCGCAACATTTGAGCCCTGGCCCTCCTCACACATCTAGTGAGGAAGTAGCCAGGGCACCGTGTAAGGCCCTGGCCCCATAAAATAACACTTAGCCTTGCCAATACGTGCTCAACTCACTGCCACTTAATCCAGACCATCAGCTCAAGTGCCCTGGCAAATCCCATTAGGAACAGCTCCACTAACCAAGGAGAGACAAAGATCGGCGCTTCATATTAGCTTAGACTTCTCATTATGTCAGCACGCCGCTAGGAGAAGGGCCGTCGCTCTCTCTCTCTCTCTCTCTCTCTCTCTCTCTCTCTCTCTCTCTCTCTCTCTCTCTCTCTCTGTGTCTCTCTCTCTCTGTCTGTCTGTCTCTCTCTCTCTCTGTCTCTCTCTCTTTCTCTACCTCAGGGTGTGTGTGTCTATAGGAATGGGAGTAGGGCTGGCACAAGGCCAGTTGGACTGGTGCCAACCTGACCAGGCGCACTGTTCTCTAATTAACTCCTGCTTCCTTGCATCCGAGCTGCTCACACACTCACACACACACACCCACATAAACCCAGCAGTTTCCCAGAAGATCTGGAAACCGACAAGCTCATTGGGACCCACACAAACACAGGCACACATGATGAGGGATGGGAAAAGATGTCTGTCGGATTGATTCTGCTCTCATTTTTTCCTCATTGTAGCTCAGAAATTATGCTTTATGACAATCATGAGTGGATAGTATTGGCTAAAGCTGTTTTATAAAATTATTGGTGTACATTTCACAAATTCTATAGCTTTTTTACAGTCATTATATTGATATATGAATCCTATATGGTACCAATTTGTCTCTTTTCTCATAAAATTCAAAATGAAAAGGTCAAGTTGATTTTTAAAGAAAAATACCCTATACCTTTCCATTCAACCACTCATTATGTAACATTATGTAGACTTGTTCAGCATGATATAAAGTGGTGTGGCATATTCAGAGCCAAGGGAAAGTGATGCTCAGTCAGGACACTCTTTGGTTTTACTCCACTGGTACATAAGCGATGGTGGTGAGGGTTTCTGGGCTGTGATAAAAGCACAATGAGAAATAGGAAAAGGAGAGTAATTCTGTCGCTCCTCAAAGCACATGAGCACAGAGTTGTGTGGGATTTCAGAGGTTTCACTGCATAGTTCTAAACTGTACATGAAATTACCAGTATGACAACGAATTGTTTCCACATTTGAACTGTGCTTTTTGAGAGAAGTAATGCATAATGCTGTACAAATGGTGTCACCCAAAGCCATTATGGTGACTTTATTAAACCGCTTTAACTCACCTTCATCTCTTCATTTCACTTTTGAGGGATCTGGTGTAGTCTGTTCCATGACAGTGTGACCAAAGTGAAGAACGACAAGTTTACTTAATCCTGTTAGTAATGCTGTAAGTGAAACTAGAATGTTAATGATGCTTTTAGATGATGCAACAGAACTACTTTTCAGTAACTTGTACAGTTCTGATGACTTATTATTATTATTATAATTATTATTATTAGGTTTTAGCAGTACCTTGAGCTGAACATGTGGACACATGTCAGTACTTGTCCAAACTGTTATATTTGCAGTGTGGCAGGGGGGGTTGGGTGATGGAATTGAAAGCATTTCCAAACTTTTATGTCAACAAGCCGTCCCTGCGCTGACTGGTCAGGCTCCGACGTGATGTGTTCCAGGGCAGGCTCGGAACGCCTAAAGGTTCGCTTCAGCTTCATTCAAAGTCATAGCCAAACTTTGCTTGTACTGATTACAGTTGGTTTTGACAGTAAGAAAAAAAAAAACTAATCGGGACATAAGCATTTATATGGTAAAAAATGTTACCCAGTCACCAACCCCACCCTATATCTGTAAAAATATCAAGTGAGTGTATGCTTTCTCTTTGCCCCAAGATATGTTACTATATACATAAAGAACTTGTTTTTCCCTGTACAATTTTAGACAATACTATCCTTTTTCTAAGCACTTTGATTGTGTTACATTTAGTGATAAAGCACTAGTGTATATTGAACACGAATGTATTCACATAAATCTATTGAAAAGAGCACCCTCTGCTGAAATTACAGCAACAATTGTTCTCAGGTTGCTCTGGTGGAGAATAATCTCAGCTTCAAATATGTAGCACTTCTTCTCACAGCTGTATACTAAAACTAATGTATCAAAAGACCAGAATTACATTTCAAATGTGTTTTGCATTTTCCTTGTTCAACTATTTCACAATACTGAACGTAATTATGACATGATGGTAAGAAGCTGTACTACTACAAAGCAGGACACATTCTTAACAGAACGGGTTCCTCAGATTCCTTGAAGTTGAGGTTTTATTATAAATAAATAGCTTTTAAAAAATGGCAGTTACATGTACCACTCTTGTTTTGTGTGTGTACATGTGCAAACAGCAACCATTTGAGGTCAAGTCCAAGCATGATGGCTTACTGTTGAATCAGCCAAAGGACTCTGACACTGAGGAGCCTGTGACATTCAAAACTGAGAAGAATAATTTAGAAGACGTGCCGTCAACACATACACACACACACACACACACACACACACACACACATACACACACACACACACATACACACACACACATACACACACATACACACACATATACACACACACACACACATACACACACACACATACACACACACACACACACAGGTTCCCACAGAGCAGCCCTCTGGTTGTTAAAAAGAAATACTGGGTTACTTCACTATTTAAGACCTACAGTCATGCAGTGTGAAGTAGACATGGTGCTCCTGGTGTGCTGTAGGTGATGATGTTTAACTGATCGAGTGCATTTGATGGTATTGATATAGAAAATCCTTTCCAGTGACTCTAAACTCAGCTTTGTTGTGGAATACCAACTCTTTATATGCCATTATATGACTTCTGGATGTGAACCACTCCCAGATAGGGATAAAATGCCCAGTAATGAGGTCCTGAAAGAGGAAACAAATACCTAATGTACAATATTTTCCATTGGTTAATATTTAATGAAATGTTGTGGACATTGTGGTGTAAGGTGTTGTGACATATGGATCGAAAGCTTGTGGTGTGATTACTCCATCTCTTCCTTCCCCAGTTCGCTGGTGACTCCCCAGCAGACGCTGTCACCATTACGTTACCTGCATCATAATGAGTGTATCATTCACTGCCGTGGGCTCCAGGATCTCTTAGGCCCACGGTGGAGTAGCTGTGGTCTAGTTGAAGCGTCATGGTCATTACGAGATTTGCTCAGGAGTATTCACTGTTTAGTTTTGTTTGTTTGTTTTTGAAACTTACATGTAGTTTGCTACATGTACATTAGGTATGATTTTGTGTGATTTAGACAGGTTGGTTTGACTTGATTAAATCTAGCATTTCCTTAAATATGACCTTTTGCATGTTTTTTTCCACATCAGGACAAGCAGGATTATCGAGTTACACATTCTGGTCCTCATGCTTCGGTGATTATGTTCTGCCTGTCAACAATTTTGGCAGACAGTACATCACATAGCCCTCTTAGTGTCAAGGGAAACACGCCATTTTGCTGATTACTTCATATCTACGTTATGTCGAATTTAACTTCAGAATTTAAATCAAAGACAAAAGTCTTGCCAACTAGACAGTTCAAGGCAAGTCTAGCTCTATCTTTATAAAAGTGTCCCTCACTGAAGAGTATCATGCTTACATATTCCAAACAATTTATTCTTTGTTCATTTTTCCTCGCCTTCAAAATATTTGAGTTGTTTTTTTTTTTCCTCAGGCATTGATTGCATTGGCCCTTTAATATTGGTGACAGCTAATACACTTCTAAATGATCAGTTATTATCTCTGGGGCCTCGTTCCATGTGCCCTGCTGTTTCCAAAGGTCATCCTTCTGTCTCCTGTATCGACCTGCTCGCCCGGTAACATGGCCTGGGACTTTTAGTGAAAGCGAAGGCTGAGGAGCGTATTTCCATCAGGTTGCAGTCCACTCTTTCAGGAGGAGGCTTTTAAAAGGCTCTTTCACTCAGTGTCCATTCAGTGAATAGGGCAGAATTTGGGGACATAATGGATATGCCAATAATGGGAAAAGTCGCTTAAAATACATGTAGCTTCACTTTGGTGTGAATGTAAATGTGTCTGTCCAGTATCTGAAATTTCTGATAATAAGTATCGCACACACACACATAATTTAATAAGATATTAAACAAACAATTAAACCAAGGAGTAAATGAATGATTTCTACTGCTTACAATGTTTTTTTTTTTTTTTCTGTTGCAGTTGTATGAACTAGATGATGATGAAAAAAGAAAAGAATTTCTTGATGATCTCTTCTGTTTCATGCAGAAAAGAGGTAAGATCTGCCATTATGTCTCTATAAATAAAATAAATATAATATAATAAAACCTCGGGCACAAGTGACTGGAATATTGATATTATAACATATAATTTAAGATACTAGAAACCATGTACTTTATGATTTTATACTATAATTTTGCACTTATCAGATTATAAGATATAGGTTCTGTCCTGAAACAGACCATGTGATTTATAAAGGGCCATACATGTGGTTGCACCTTTGTCATACCTCAGCCTCATCAACAACATTATACCCAAGGATTAATGTGTTAGTAAAAAAACAAAAAAAAAACAAACAGAATGTGTAGATGGTGTTGTGAAAGCCAGCTTCCTGCTTCAACCTCACTTCTAGCATTGTGAAGTATCATGCCACGACTTTACCCATGATGCTATCAGAAAGAGTCGGTGCTGTTTGTTTTAGAATTACGTTCATATTATGTGAAAATGGCTCAGAGGGAAAGACCTCGCCAGAGTAGAGAGGATAACATCCTGGTATTATGTTGGCCTCCCACTGAATAATGACTTCCCAGCTTTGCTGAACAGGGAACTGGAGCATCACAGTGTTCTCCCATAGCAAAGTTTCAGCAACAATCCAGACGTGTCATGAGGGAAACAACTGGACTCTAAAAGCCCAGCACAAAGCAAGCTGATTTTGTTCATTTGTTGGATCTTTTTAAATGAAACACAGTTATATATTGACAAGTTACTGAATATAATTGAGCCACACCTTATGTTTGATATTTACTTGAGGCTGCATATATTAAAAGTTTAATTTTATTAAAACTTTAAATTAAGTGATAAAAAGTGAATAATCCAACTCTAGTATACATAATAAATAATCCAATTCTAGTATACATAATGAATAAAGTCAGCTGGATAATTTAAGTGTTTTTTTTTTAACTGGGAAGGTAAAAATCACTAGTGGATTTCATATCACCCCTCTTTGTTTCTGATTCATAACTAGACAAATGGTATTACATTTAAATGGCTAAAGTAGTTGGAACATGCTCATCTGAAATGTGCTCACCACATGACTGACACGACTTTACTCGGTAATTTGCGAGCATTTGGTAACTCCTCTCAAACAAAGAGTTCTGCAAATTCCTTCAGGTGAAGACGTGGGGGTGAGTGGGGAGAAACTCAACACTTAATCCATTAATGACAGCTTTGGGTCCCTGGTAGTCTGCACCCTTCCCTTTCTGACTGAATCATTCCTAGCACTTCATACCAGTAGTACCAAAACCGCCATAGGCTGCATATGCCTCTAAATGAATACTGTAGATCATTAATAAATGAATACTGTAGACCAGTAATAAAATATACCTTGGGAGGAGCTGTTTTATCATGCTCTCCAGAGCTCATGTTCTCCAAAATATGATTGAAAGTTACAGTGTTTGTTGAAACAATATTTTACTTTTTTTGTTTATTTGTTTGAAAGCAGCACTAAATAGAAATCAGTTAATTAAACAAGTGACTGATTCAATATTTATTAACCACTTATTAAAGAAAAACTAGAATCCTTAATTCAGCTGTCAAAATTCTTCCTCACTTGCAAGGTGTTGTTCTGTTTTAAAAGAAAATAACTATCCAAGAGTCAAAAAGTCCTGTCACTTCAGACTTTTTTGCCTTATATTTTTGTATATTTTTGTATTTTATGCACACAAACAAAACTACAAGAAATGCAAAGCTACAAATCAAAATCAACTAGCTACATATTTAGTTCACAAAACACAAAAGGCAAACTTTTTTTTCTTATTTGGAGCTTCTGGCTAGGTGGTGTTGTTTGAGAGGTTAACTTCGCCCGTAGGACATCTGGTTTACTGGAAGTGAGAAATGTATCAGGGTAGGGAGGAGCTAGTAAAGAGTCGGGTTGTATGTCCTCTGGTAAAACTTCTAATGACAGGAATGGGGAGGGGGGGGCATTATACTGTTATTGGTACTGCATTATGTGTTAAGCATTTCTTATCAGCTCATGAATAAAGACAAATACAGTTCAACATACCCAGTGTCTATGATATCAACAGTCTTATCAAACAAAAAAGAAAACAGGATTAAAAGTTGGATGTAGGTAAAGGTCTGACACATGGTTAGGGTTATGGTTAGGGTTAGGGTTAGAGTTAGAGTTAGGGTTAGGATTAGGGTTAGGGTCACACTGCACCATTTGTACACTGTTGTATAAATCTGCACAGACCAAAGATTTGTATTGGAACCCTAGCGTTGCCAGAATTGTCAATGAACTGTGCACCATTCATTCGATTGTTTAGCTGAGCAGCATTTCTTGATCAGTTTTGCTGTATGTACAGGTAACAAGTATATATAAAACACAACCACTTCATCCTCATTTCTGCATCACTTTCAGAATAGCATGGATAAATTATTCTATACAAAATGCATTATTTTATTGATTGTTGTTCCAAGAAACCAAATGGCTGAATGACTAATGTTGATTTAGCACAGTGTCACGTGTTTTTAAATCACACCGAAACTAATCTAAGTCACAGTATTGTCGTGCTTTATTAATGACTAATGATTAATAGCTGTCCCTGTTGAAACATATAATCTGTTTTTTATTAAACGTTCCACAGGGACAGATGTTCCAAAATGTGACAGGACAGAATGAAGGAGATTATCTGTTGCTTTGTGAGGAGATTGATTGATGGGTATCATGCGTGCTAAGCTGAGTCAATATACAGCCTGTGTAATGTCCTTATGAAACAAGCTGAGTGACAACTGCCATGCCTTTTTATGATGTGTATTATTGACTTACGGACTCCATTCCTATGTCACGTTTGACTTGAGTCTATTCTCTGTCTGCTCTATGAATAAAGACCTGTGTATTCTCACTCTGACATGCAGTGGTGAGATAAATGTGATATTTAAGGTGTGGCAGCATTGTAATAAGTTGTACTGAAACTGAAAACTTTTGAAACATGTGGTGCATCCTTTGAAATACTGGACCCACCTGTGATGTTTTTGGTGTGTCCAAAAATGTTTTTAAACGTTGAAACCTAGCATAACCAGGTTGTGTCAAAAATGATCAGGTGTCTCCCATCCCATAGAAGTTCAAATAACAGGCTATTAAGGAGAGAGGTGATCTATTCTCACGTAGATATTTTTTTCACTAATGTAGACTTGTAACTCACCTTTTATTCCACTGAAGACAAAGATTACACACCCAAACCCACTGAAGACAAAGATTACACACCCAAACCTATTGACCCCCAAAACCTAAACTGAAAAATAGATTCCATAGCCTCATTCTTAGAAGGAATTGCTTGAATAACTCACTGTGAATGCAAATCTGGGTTAGTCTGTTCGTCTAATTAAGTTCACCCTCACAATTTGTAAAGTGGAGCAATCTAGTGATTCTGGAATAGTGACTACATAGTGCACCATGCTGTGCAACAAAGATGCTTTTTAAGAGCCATGTGAATATCAGAGCACTGTGCAGTCGTTGTCTTTAAAGAGGTCACGTCCACTCATTAACGATATTACAACAATGTCATTTTATTAGAATAGTAAAGCATAAACCAGCACATATCATATTAGAGAGACTCACATAAAAATAAAAAAAAAACATAATTTTGGGTCAGATTATGTGAGCAGACATTTTTAAAAAAACACTGTCATAAATTGTTAATTTTAGCGTATCTGTCCTGATTTTTAAATGTATGATTTTGGCAGTTTATGATAAATGTATATGCAAAAAATGAATGAAATTCACAAAGACAATACCTTGGGAGAATTGAGCAACATAAATAATTATGCTAGTTGGTGAAAAAAAATCCTGCTCTTCTTACCAAAGGTCACATTTGTAAAGCTAAATTCAGCCATGTGCTATAACAGATGAAAGGTCATTGATCAATGATTGGCTACTAAGATGGTATTTATAACTGTTGCCAGGATTGGTTATACTGCAGTTTGAGCTTTAACCAAGAAAATATTACACACTGTGTGTTGTGAATGTTGATTTGCGCTGTGTATTCCACATATTTGCGCTCTTCGTGTATTTTAGGCGCATTTGTGTAGCTGCATCCATGCTTTAAATAGCTGACATGTTTGGGGAGTATCACAGGATCTTATTTGTGTGTGGGTGTGTGGATGAAATATGTTTTCACACCTAACCTGAAGTCAATAGTTAACTTACATGTATTCTGCACATTTGGAAGGTTTAAGACCTGTTTGCTATTGTCCCTAAATTGTATTTAATGGAAAACTTCAAATAATATAACACTAAATCTGGTGTGCAGTGCTGTCTACTGCAGATCACCTCTGAGTGCTGTTGAGTTTTACACTAACCCTCTGCCTGAAGACTCATCATGCCTCTCCTTTCAAACACTGGCCCATAATTAGACACATGTAAATAAAAAAAAGTATTCAGCCCTTCATTAATAATATCAATGTATTACAACACTTTATACTTTTTTAATAATATGAATGTATTACAGTACTATATTAGGAGTTCTCCAGTGATCCACTGAGCATGTTTATCATGGAAAAGATACAAGTCTGGTGTTGTCACAACTGCTATCTCACCTCCACCACCACCAACCACCCCACCCCCGGGGTTGGAACTATTAAAAGCTTTCCAAATAGATATGTGGACAGGATCCAGGTCCTATTACTTCCTCATGCCACCCGGTGTACATGATCCCCGGTGGCAGTCGACTTTAGCCTACAGCACCTCCAGTCATTAACCAGGTAATCCACACGAACCAAAAACACCAGGAAGGCACTGCCGACCAGGGTGTTTGCAGAAGCCTGCCGAAAGACAGGCGTACAAAAATAGACACACCCAATGCCAAGGGTGCTGAAAGCAAGAATTTCCTTTTGTGTGACTGGAAACTAAAAAAGAACAGTTCTAAGCTTCTCCTTCTAACCTGTACTAAAATTAGCTTAGCAAATCGTAATATACGCCTACCTGTGTGTTCCTGAGGTTTACGTCACGTGCAGCACATGAAATGCTATTGGGAATGAGAGGGCACCTTTGATGTGAATCACATGTATGCTTCACATTTCCCTTTTTTAGATTTGTGTATGCTGTTTGTTTGCTTTTTAGGTTGTAGGTTGATCTTATAAGCATTGTCCACATTTCCAGCAACAATATTTTATCTGTAGTGTCTCTGAACATAAAATTGAAAGCTGAGAAAGCAAATACGTTTGTGTCCTGCTTAGCTTTGTAACCTTTTCAAATAAAATAGTGAAAAAATACAGTTCATGAGGAATTAAATTACCTCAGTTCCCAGTGACACTACAATGAAAAGTCATTAGGGTGAGAAGGTAGGGATTGTGTCCTCTTTCTCCTCAGGGTACATTCTAATCCTCTGAGATTCACACTTAGTTCACTCACTTCACTCACAGCCCACTTCCTGTTCATCCTTAAGTGTCTTCACAGATTAACATGATCATAAAAAGGTGTCGATGCTTCATGTCTTGGTGAAAACACCAGAACAGTTTGCAGCACTACTGAGAGGTAACATTGCTGTTGGGATGCTTTTACATTAAGCACATTTCTTTTATGTCTTTTATATCAGTTTTGCATTGCAAAGTCATCGGGAAAAAATATGAGTTGGAAAAATGTATTTAAAGATTTATAAAAGTATGTATCATTTAATTATACAATTATGAGGTTATGCAGAAATAAATATTTGTGATGTTCAAGTTTCATATAGAAAATCCTTCATTTGTTTAAGTTTGCAAAACTGCTAGATAATGCATGAAATGAAAACCCTTTGATGGAAATCTCCCTAGCTTCAAGTTGTCAGACTCACATCAAAAATCAATGCATTTAGGAGGTCCTGCTGTGTTCAGCTTGAAAGTGAATTTGTGCCTCCAACTTTTCTATCCCCTGTAGGCCTGGCCTGAGCTCAAAGGTCAGTCTCCCAGCTAGCATTCCTTGGCCCTTGCCATCATCAATCATAACCTGCCAAACACCATTCATTTGTCATATGGCCTCTTGTGTATTAAGATGGCTGTATCTCTTTTCAAATCAAAATGGCTGCCGCTGTTTTGCAACTTAGCACAGGCAGACCTGTATTTAAGCAGTTTTTGGAGGCATGTATGTATACTTATCCGTCTGAAAGAATGTGTATACAAGATACAATTTATGAAAGACCCATGAAAGACACTTCTTCTGCAGAAGACCTTTAAATTAAACCCTCATAGACACTGTGGAAGAATAATTATAGCTACAGCAAAAATACAGATTATGTGACGTTTGTGGTAACGGTCTGTGTGAATGACTCTAGTAACTCATTTTGAGTTACAGTCTTCTTAGACTGACCTTAGCTCTGTCATGGTTAAGTTGGGACTTGTAAAGTGGAAGAACGAGGTCTTCACCAGCCCATGTAAATCCTTGCATTGTGTCCTTCCTGTAAAGTATCTTAAGAATGAAACCTAAAGAATATATGCGCCAATCGCATCAGCGGTTTGGAATGGCAGCCTCATTTACAACTTCTGATCTTTAAGCAATAGGAACAATGCAAGTCTTATAGCCCATTGTATACTGATAAATACCCTGTGTGATTCATGATTTCCACTGGGCTCCGACTATAAATTGACCAAATTTAGAGCTGCTTCAGCACTTTCTGTTAAGACTCGACTTTTTTGCCTTTCACATAATTACCTGAAATGTTAAAGGAGAATGAAAGGCCAGTGGAGAGCATTAGAGCAGTTTTAATGAGGGACTGGGTCCTGAAACTGGATCACTTCAATATTCAGGGACGTTGGTGGTGTTCATATTCATCAATGTTTGCCCCAGATCTCCTTCCTTCCTCTGAGCTTTTCTTAAGTCCAGGCAATAACACTTTCAATGCATACTTGAATTCCTTCAGTGGAAATGTCATGCTGGCCAAAAAGTAAAAATGCTGAGTGCCATTTCTCACAGAATATCTTTACTTACGTGATAGAAATTATAAACCCAACTGGACTATAGAAGAAAACGGTCCTTAAACGTAAGAGAAGTTTCAGAGTTACATTGTACTCTCTTATGTCCGCACTACGATTCATTTGAGAAAGCAGGCCAAAATTAACACACCAAGTGATGTAAACATCACTGTTTACAGTCCAAAAGAATTACTCATCAGATGATACCTCGTTTTATTAGGATCACGGCATCACATCCGAATCAAACCGACCTTCATCTTATCACACTGAGGTGTTCTGCGTTAGCCCAGTTGACATGGGTGCATGTAAAAATAATTTGATTGATTTTTCTGATAATATCATAGCATGTCAATACTGTCTGAACTTTTGAGGCAGCTGAGGAAAAGAAAGAGATTAAGGATGTCACATTCATGCTGTGATAGTTATTATAT
>JAOYMR010000005.1:8750405-8765806 GCA_025802075.1 Tenebrosternarchus preto
CAATTTAGCCATGAAACCTCCCACACTAAAATGACAGGTGTTTCAGTTTCATTGTCCAACCCCTGTATATAAAGTGTGTTTTGCAGACTGACTTCTTTGCCAGAAGTCAGAACTATTCAAAGCATGCATTTGTCCACCTTTGAAACAAAACCTTTTCTTAAACTTATAATATAACCCTCACTATCCTCTTAGCCTCGACTTACTCGAGACTGCTTTATTGTCACCTTAGGACATTTCAGTCATTTCAAAACATCTGCAAAGGGTACAGGCACACATCCCCTCTCTGGCATGTTTTTGTGACAAGCAGACTAACAGGAACTTACTCAACTTTGTTTTTCATCAGGTTTAGCCCAATTTCCTGTTTTATCCACTTGAACGAAGGTGGTTTTCCTTGCTGTATATTTTGCAAATTAGACTTTCATTTCATGCTTTAGTGGAGAGCGTGAGCATTGACAACTCCCTCTGTTCCATTATCCAGCTGAAGTGTGTGAAACCGTGTGTTAGCAATGAAGCAAAGCTGCAGCGATGATTGGCTCCCTCCACCAGCCAATCCTCTTACCCCGCCTCATCAGTTCCGCATTTTTAGTGAGGAAGCACCGGCTGGGGCGGGCAAAAGCATTTCTTTTTGCGAGCCGTGATCACTCATTGTCATAATGATGTATGGTGGCATCAGGTTGTTCAGGCTGACAAAAGCTCGTTTGGCCTTTTATTCAGTGTATCTCTTTCAGGGAATCAGACGGGATGAATGCATCACTTCAGCGATCGAGCGCACATAAATCTCACTGTAAAGGGGCTTGTCCAGGGTCAGATTCAGACACACGTTAGCTTTTGTCGAACCAGCTTTTACTTATTGCCCCAAGCTCATTTAGCTTAGTCTTTTGTGCATACAGATAAATAATTGTTTTAACGATTATCTTCAGGGAGCTGTGTGCTATGAAGGCTATTGTTTTAAGGAGTGGGTAGACAGTGGGTATTTGCTGTTATCTTTTTTTTTATTACTAAGTTACTTTTAAATTAGAATGTGTGATGAACCTTTAGGAGAGATATGATCAGTCGATGGGGCTTGTAGACACATAGTTAGACCACACTGCAGTATCTAAGAAAGATGTCAACAACAAACAAATCTAAATGAACCATAAATGAATATACTATTATTCTGTTGCAAAAGCTGCTTTCAATGTTAGTAATTCATATAATTAGCATAGCACATGGTCATGAACTAAAGTATCTGTTTTTAGAGATTTACCATAATGCACAACACACATGAATAAACTTTTAGGAATTAGTAAACACATTTCTCAAGAAATCCTAGACCACAGAGAAATCATCTGAAAAGCTGTGACTTTGTTAATGGTGTAAGATGTATGTACAGTTTAGGATAAAGTTAGAAATAGCAATTGCTTGTTTAAGATGGTTCCACTAGTTTGAATATAATTCCATCACTGTCCTTAACAGGAGGGCAGGTCCATCTTTTGTTTTAATAGTGTCTCTTAGTTCACATGCCAGAGAGGCGAAATGAAGCCATAATTACAAGGGTTAATTGATGTGTTTTCACCGCCATAGACAATTCCTCTACGCTGTACACTCTTTCACAGTGAAGCTAGGGTTGCTGTTGTTTGCACTATATTTCTTTGAGTATTGATTGCTATTATGGTAAATCCGATGAGCACAATGGAACTCTATCAGCGAAATACAGGTTAATTATCTTGAGGTCAGGCGGTCTCAGATTCACACAAAGAGCTGGTCTTCTTCAGTTTTTACAACCTAACATTATAGTGTGAAAGCAAATTATCACAGGTAAAAGTGCCTATTTATGCTGAATGTCAAGCTTTAAAGCACATTTCTTAAAGTTTGTTTGGTTAATAATAATTCTTCATAATCTATACTATATATATTCAGTTATACATTGATAAAAGAATGTGTTTGAATGTGCTGCTTGTCAACTGTACCTCACTGTTCAAACCCACAGGCCACAGGCCAGAGTTCAGATAATTAGACTGCAGCTAAATATTTATCTAAACATAAATATGCAGTTTGCTGTACTTTTTGCATGATTATTGCTGTATTAAGTCATTAGAATGTATTCATCTTGATTTTCTTTTATAAACACTTCATGGACTTTTATAAACACTTCATGGATAGAAATAGAGATTTATTGCCAGTACATCTCAACAGACAGGGGAGACTTTTGATTGAACGGTTCAAAAATGATATTTTTTCCAAGTGGAAGAGGAAGGCTGTCGGCCATTTTACTTATGCCAGACTGATTGGCCTCATAAGCGGCGGAGAGGCCCATCGATGAGCCAGAGTTAATGGAATTGATTGTGGATACTGTGTGTGTGTGTGTGTGTGTGTGTGTGTGTGTGTGTGTGTATGGATGGGTGTGTGTGTGTGTGTGTGTGTGTGTGTGTCCCACTCTTGCAGGGACTCCAGTGAATCGGATTCCTATCATGGCCAAGCAGGTGTTGGATCTCTACACTCTCTACAAGCTTGTCACCGAAAAAGGCGGCTTAGTGGAAGTCATCAATAAGAAAATATGGCGGGAGATTACCAAAGGCCTGAACCTCCCTACCTCCATCACCAGTGCAGCTTTCACTCTTCGGACCCAGTGAGTGAGATAACCTTTCACACGTTCTACTTGTTGATAACCTCGAGTTGGTTCTCGAGTCTGATTCAATTATTTGCGTTTAAAGAAAAGTAACAGGGGGCGTATATCTGACATCTTTCGTGTGGATACAAGACTGTAGTTCTGGAACCAAAGAGATAAAAGTGCCTAATAGCACAGAGACAAAGGTTCAGTCGTTTTCCTGTTATCAGTATTATGCTACTCTTTGTCAGAAAACTTCAAACTGAAAGAAAACCCTTGTGACTTTGGTTATTAAAAACCTGTTGTTTTGTATATTACCTCATATATCCTGTTCTTTTTCAATCATGATACAAATTAGTTATGCAGTTTTCTGTGAGCAGTAAGTATTGGCAGATTTAACCATTCTGGTACTAATCTTTGAGTTGAATCAATTTGTTTGAACAAGACTGTTCACGGTTCTCTTATTTAAAGTAATTACATCACCTTCATAGAAGTGAAATTCTCCCGTATAACATGCAGCCTGCCATAACCAAACACAGGGGCAATCTAAGAACCGACAGCTTTACCTGGTCATGAACCCATCGCATAGAAAAAGACGTGTCCTTGTAAAACAGACGTGTCCTTGTGTCTTTAAAACAGATATTCCTAAACAAGATTTTGCAAGGGGGAAAAAGTTTAGTAGAAGATGTATTATTAGTAATAATAATGGCCATAAATGTTTAGCATATTTCCCAGAAGGTGAGCCAAGGACGTTACAAAACATGTCAACATAAAATGTGTCCTTAGTGTGTCTTTCAGACTTTAAAATGAGGCTGCTGAAGTTGATACTGTCCTAATTTACTAATTTGTACACACACAAAAAAGTTCTACTTTGTTGTTATAAATTAGAAAGCTGATGCAATGAAGTCTGCAGTTTCTCTTTGCCACAATAATGATAAAAAGAATAGAGGTGTGTGCTTTGCCATTACTATAGTCTTACTCCTCTGATCAGGTACATGAAGTACCTTTATCCCTACGAATGTGAAAAGCGGGGACTCAGCTCTCCTGGGGAGCTGCAAGCGGCCATTGACAGCAACCGGCGCGAGGGTCGCAGGCAGAGCTACAGCTCGGCCCTCTTCAACTACTCACCCGTGGGCACACCCACCTTACTGCCCTCCCCAAAGCTGCACATGCCCCACATCAGCATGGCCACCCCCAATGGAGGACAAATGGCCCACACCCCCATCATCAAGAAAGGTGAGGCCAGATTCTACTACGTGCTCAGGATAGGGGGGAGAGCAAGGAAGGGTAAAGAAAGAGTGTGAATTGCCCCCAATGCATGGAAAACATTAAACTAGAATAAAACCAAACTAAGGTTCATATTTCACAGATTACCTCATATTTAAATGGGCTCTTCTAGGACATGTGTTCACAAAACAGCATGGATAACATCACTATAAAAAAGAACAACATTTTTACCAAAGCAGTAATCTTGCAATATATGTAACCAAGCATAACAAAATCCCATGATTGCATCAATTTGAAAAAAAAAAAAACCTGTTACACTATTACTTAAACTTAAATAATAAATACTCTGAAAGTAATTTATATAATTAGAATTTTTATGGAATGTAATTAGACATATTATATTAACATTATTGTAGTAGTATTGCAAGTCAGTTTTTATAGACACCACTAGCACAGAACTGTACAGAAATCCATTTTTCCCTAATGCCAGTGTAGCCTGTGTGCCTAAAAATACAATGTATGCATGTTCGACGTGCCAGTTTGGAATGCGGTTTGACCCACGTCAGCATTCATTCAAATCCACTGAAGGAGAGTCTTTTCTCTCACGCATCCATGCTGAAGGAGAGTCTTTTCTCTCACATAGCTGTGCTGGAGGAGAGTCTTTTCTCTCATGCAGTCGTGCTGAAGGAGAGTCTTTTCTCTCACATAGTCGTGCTGAAGGAGAGTCTTTTCTCTCACGCAGCCGTGCCGAAGGAGAGTCTTTTCTCTCACACAGCCGTGCTGGAGGAGAGTCTTTTCTCTTACACAGCCATGCTGAAGGAGAGTTGTTTCTCTCACACAGCGGTGATGAAGGAGAATCCTTTTTCCTGCACAGCTGTGCTGGAGGAGCGTCTTTTTTCCCACACAGCCGTGCTGAAGGAGAGTCGTTTCTCCTTTGATTTGAACTTGCTGCTCACGGTGGCTGAGCATGCCGCTGCTGACGACAGGAAGCAGCTTGCAGGACTTCCTCTTGCCCAGGCTGCCAGTTTCCTCATTGTAGCGGTGGGAGCCGAGGAGCTCAGCAAGATGAGCTTTACTGGCGCTCCCGTACGGAAAGAAATACACTGTTGACGCAAAGATTCTACTTTTAAGATCAAAGGCTTTTTAAAGCTTGTCAGTATTTATAGGGTGGTTGCCACAGTGATTTAAAATAGATCAAAAAGCGTATGGCATGATTTGGTGTTCTCATGACCACAGGATACTGCTTTTCATAGGACGAGTACTTTATGTGACCTGATGTTTCTGATGTTGCTGTATATGCACTTTCTGTCTAAAGAAGAAGGACCATATATTTACTTCAAAGTAATGTGAGGAAAAGCAGTATAGAGAGGAGAGGCCTCCTTAATAACAAAGCAAATAGCAAAAGCTAAAAAAGTTAAAAGTAATACTAAAAATGATGTAACACATGGTTTAGCTTGCATTCCCTAAATCTACTTTAAATCTTTATAAAGCACATTTTCCCACACTAAGTGAATGAGAAGCAGAGCTACACCTCTGTACAGAGCCTTTACTATTAATCATTCTTGAATTTCCTGGATTCCTGACCTTTTGAAGTGCATGCGATACAGAGATCAGGGTTTGAAACAAAAACGTGGCAAGATACCACCTTTGAGCGTTTTTTCTTCGTGTCTCCATCCGGTCCCACAGAAGAGCCCGTGCTGCCCGGCTGCCTGCCCAGCCGCGTGGGCGTGCCCATGTCCCTGGTGGGGCACCACGGTGCTGCTGCAGCTCAGGCTGCCGCCGCGGCTGTGCAGGCCGCTGCTCTGGAGCAGCTGCGGGAGAAGCTGGAGGCCGGCGAGCCGCCGGAAAAGAAGGTGATGCTGATGGCCGAGGAGCAGCAAAGGATCATGCAGCACGCCCTCCAGCACAACCTCCTCACCATGGCCACCCAGCTACCCATGAACATCAAGCTGAACAACAGAGGTGGGCACATGGTAGAGTGTATGAGTGTGTGGGAGGGGAGGTGTCCTTCACTGGAAGGAAAGTATATAATTGATAGAGATCTATTTCTGCTACATTATACTGTAGTTTAATTACAGCATATTACATTGTGGCCTTTAGCATCCTATCCTGGATGCTCATTAGATGTAATGATATCGAAAATTCATGAAAAAAGCAGCACCTACTATTAAAATGTATATATTTCACTGTAATTATAGTATTTGTCATGGAGTAATAATAGATCTGTCCGGGTTATACTGTGGCACTATAATTTTAGAGAGATTGGTAGTGATGGTCTCAACCACTCGATGTGTAATTTTTAATGTCACTGAAGGAACATTTCAGTTGTATTATTCTGTCTCATCCAACACATTTAGTCACATTAGTTGGCTTATCAAAAACATTCTGTGTTATTTTTCAAGTGATCGTGGCTTGAAGTTGTGCTAAAGACCTTAATATCTTAATATAAAATCAAAGTCTCAGTTTGGTATTTCTAGATTAATGGAATTCGGTCTTCCCCTCATCTGAGAAGTAGTTGTAAACCTCTGTAAAATATGCAGGAGTGATTTTGTATGTGGACATCATCAACACAGAGGAGCATTGAGGGTTAGAAGAGCATGTTAACACAGCTGGCAGCAGCTGGAAAATTCCCAGTCTTAAGACGAAGGTTTACTGTAATAGTATCCACTACATGATCTTCCCTACTGAGACTGAGGTGGATTGTGAATAATTCATTTGAGCAGACTATGGAATGGTTTTGATCTATCGCAGCAGGTGGTCCATTATGTTTAATTCAGATATATTTTAGGTCCTTATAGACATGATAGAGAAATAAATCGCTTGAATTCAGGTCAAATATGAGCAGTTTCTAAATGAACAAAAATGCTGCTGTCTACATACAAGTAAAATGATAAAGATTTCAGTCCACCTTCAAGATGAGCTATAAGTCATGCATTTGGTAATGATAGGGTCCATGAGAAGATTGTGGGGTCTATCTCACCATGAGTAATATGTTATTTCTGCATGCCTGTTACTCCTGTATCAGTCATAATGACAGACTATGCTTTATATACTGTATGATGGGAAAATGAAATGTAATTCCATAGAGCTGGGCAGTGCCTTGATGTAATACAGCCAAACACTCTGCAATTTAAAGATTATTTTAAATGTTATTTGCTTTAACCACGTCTGGAAATACATTGAGGCATCTAGTAATGACATATAAGATTGAAATGATAGTCATTAAGGAACTCTTTAATGTAGCTGCAGGCCCAGAAATGATAAAAAAAAAAACATACGTTTTGCCTTCACTACAGCTTCTACGTGTCATGTTTCATTTTTACCTTAGTCACTGAATTAAATCATAACCACTACGTGCACATGTATATTGCATCGAGATCTTTCCGGGTGGTCATGCATTTTTGAGTGTGCTGTAAAACTTAGAAGGGTCAGTGTGTTACAGTGGAGACCCCCCACTTCACCTGCTTTTCTGGGAGATGAGCAGAAAGTTCAAATGGATGCGTTTGAATGGTTTTGACAGATTTTTCCTCCTTCCCCACTCCCCCCTCCTCCTTCCTCCAGAACTCTTTTAATAAACTGCTCCTTATCCTGTCACTCATGAGTTATCGCCAATAGTTGGCGGTGTGCTCCTCTTGCTTCTTGTGTTCCTTTTATAAATGCTCATATTGAGTTTTTCTCTGCCTCGCTCTCTTGACAGATGATAGACAAGAGACTGCATTGAACCTGTCTACCAACGGCATTAGCAGCATCAACATGTCAATAGAAATAAATGGAGTTGTCTACACAGGTAAATAGAGCGGCCGTTTGCTGATGTAATTGCAGGCAGGAAATTCAATAAGTTATAGCAGCACCCCCTGCGCTTAGTCCTCCACACAATTTGATGTCTTTGCTATAAAATCCATCGTAATGAAGTGGCAAGTCCAATAGAGTTAAAAAAGTTAAATATCTCGAAATTGGGCCCAGGCGCTCTTAGGTCGATGGGGCTTATTGTCTTTCATGCGTGAGAGGAAGGGCCCCTGCTTAAGGTGGATACAGTGCTTTTGCCAGACAAGCAAGCGACTGTAATTACCTGAAGATGGTCCATTAGAGTAGTGGGCTTCATGAGTATCTGGTAAAGTTTTCTCGGAAGGAGATCAAATTAAAGTGGCTTTTCTTTTTTTTTTTTTTTTTTTTAAACTGTAGCAGAAGAAAAAAAAAACATGTTTCTACATGTTTCTGTCATTTGTGCCCAAAACCATTGTACAAATGATTGCCATTTAAAAATGTAGCACCTGCTGTAGAGTTATTATATTGTGTTTTACATTATGTAAGGTATTACATTACATTCCAGGGTGCTACTATTCCTTTCTTTGGAAAGTACAAGGCTTTTCACCACCATAAATGCAGTTCAGTGGAAGTTTGTCTCAATCATCCCCTTAAACTGATTACTGTCTGAATTATGAAACTATTTTAGTTTTATTTGTAGGTCTCATGTCATTCTTATCCATTTGTTAGTTATCATGTTAGTTGTATCCATGGATGATAGTATTCTTATATATCAGGAGAAGTTTGAAAATTAGCCAGTAATATAAATCAGGCATGTTAGAGAAACAAAGCACTGAACTTCACCGCACTGCAGAACTCCAGGACTAACCTGAGTTATTCATGTTTATAACAAAAGCAGAACAAATGTAAAGTAAAAGTGAAGTGAAGGCTATTTTAATGACGCGTTACCGTCTGTGTGCCGACTGCAGGGGTCCTGTTTGCTCGTAAGCCGAGCACTGTCACGGCAGGCGGCCAGCGAGCCCAGCACTTTGCTGGCTCTCAGGGAAAAAGCAGCAGCCCTGGCCTTGGCACCCACACCCAGTTCTCTTCCTCCTCCTCCTCCTCATCCTCCTCGCATGGACCCGCCGCCTCACCTTGAACTCCCTCACCCTAGCCCCCACCGCCCACCCCACCCCCACCCCACCCAAAGACGCAGGGCAGGCTCCTAAACTCTACAAACGTTTTTGTATCCTCTGATTCTGGCTACCTGCTTGCTTTTTGTTTTTTATACATCGTCCTATGAGCCTCATCACAGAATCTGACATCTGCCTCCTGAGAAGAAATTCCACCAGAAAGAAAACAAAAGATTACAACTTCGTCCTGGTGAATTAAGCAGCGGTTTATAGCAGTACATGTGAAGTGAGTTAAATATACGTAGAGTGCAAGCTCTGATTTCCTCCTGTGAGGACATGTTTTTCAGTGTGAAGCGTCTTTTCCAAAGGCATATACTGCATGACGGTGCCACAAACACGAAGGTTCGTAAGATTACAAGACGGACACGGCAGACAATGTTCGTCCAACGGAAATGCTTCGGTTGCTTGAACCAAATGTTTCAAGCTGGATATAGTACATACTTTATCTGCCGTTAAGTATGAAAGTACATATTGTAATTCTTTAAATGCTGTTACCTTTTCATGTGACTTGTTGGATGAAGTAACGAACTACTTTCAGCTAATTACCAAAGAGCATAAGGTAAACATTGTGATTGTGTGTGAGGTCCTTTGCATATGCACAGCTTCTTGAATTATTCTTATGTTTAGAGACCCATATAGAAAATAAATATGCAATATTAAGGATTTTCAAACTAAATTACTGATATGACTTAAACAAAGCACATCCTTAATTGGGTTGTATCAAAATAGTCAGGGAGATAAATGTACTTTCTGTAACATATTGTAGCATTTGACATTGCTTTTAGAAGGAAAAAACAAAGACTAGACATTAAAGTAACATCTCCTTCAAAGCCTGTGTCCACATAATCTTTGATAGATTGGGACAATCACACAATGTGCACGGCTGCCTGCCCACAGTAACTTTGCTGAACATACAGAGAGGGTAACTTTGATGGTATTCTGCTTTTCTCAGTGCTTGTTTCTGTTAGAAGCATTAACAAAATATACCCCATCGCTTCAAAGGTTCTTTGAGAAACATGTTGGTGGAGGCTCTGCAGCCACCTCAGCTGTAAGTGTTCATTGAATGAAAGATTCTATCATTAAAGTAGCATGTGGAGCTACTAGTCAGTCTTGTCGATACAGATTTTCAAGGCTCCTCCGTGGGTGACATTATGTCTAGTATGTCACTGGGATGGTGTACTTGGAAATTAATTATGGGTGGGGGAAAAAACGGTTGAGCACTTCGTTGCATCTCCCTGATAAAAGGAAAAGATTATTTCACGTAGGCTAAATGGAACTTGCCCTAACATGGAGTTCATGAGACAAAAATCTGTAAATAGAATCTGCCTTTCTGTGGTTTTGAAACTTTCTTTCTTTGCTTCTTGTCTATTTCAGCTGTTGGTTTTTAGCCCTTGTTCTGTCTGTTGTGCCACCTTCTTCTGTCTCTATAGGGATTTGGGAGAATGTTCTTGTGTTATTTTTTTTAGAAGTGTATAAACATATGATTTCAAATTATATTTATTATTCTAATTTTCATCTTACTGGTTTTACTCTTGAGCTATATCGCTGAAGCAGCTCCACATTCATTTGAAACCCCCACAAAGTTATTTGAAACACAGTCAAATACCTCATAAATTTACCTGTACATACATGTAATAGATTATGAATACAAGATATACCTCATTTATTTCATTTCTATTATTTTTGTGAAGCCACTTGAAAATCAATGCTTTTTTCAACAGATCACTGGATTTTTTTTTTTCCTATTTTGTATTGTTATACCAAAGAAGGGAATATATTATTAACACACATCTACCTCATTTGTTATAGACTGTGCCAACAAACATGACCACATCGCCAGTTTTAAGTGTAACCTTTTTCATCCAGGATCTGCTTAAAACATGATACATACTTGCAAGACAGGTCTCTGGACCATACAGGGCTTACATTGTGTCATTTGCATTGCTTGTTGACTTTTGTCTATGGCATTTTTATGTGTGGGAAAGAAATGCCAGAAGGATTTTATTTTACGTACAATCTTCTCCAAGCTATTTAATATTGGTGTGAGATAGGGTTTAGTATATCATACATCTGATACACTGATAACCTTAAAGCAAATGGTTTTATTCTGCACCAAGTCCTAAATGTATAAGTATAAATAAGCAAAATCTACAACCACCGCTGTTTCTTTAGGCATCAAGTGTGTGCGAATGCACAGTGTTTAGCAGCGTAGTTCTGTTTTATAAAGTACGTGTTTACTTGAATGACAGTTTTCATGCACAGTGCCGCTGGGGTCCAGGGGAAGCTGATGAGCAGTACCAGTGGTGCACGAGGCCAAGAGATCAAAATGTTCAAATGTGCTGTACATACATTACTTAAATTTAATAATTACCAAAGATCACAAATGTCATCTGCATCACCAAACCCAATCTAGTTTTTACATTGATTCACATTGATTGAGTTAATACCCTTCAACAGAATACATTTTGATAAAGTTTCCTGTCTTAGTTTAAATGGAATTATAGCACTTGGAAAAAAATGGATAATTATTAAGTTCATAATTTAGAGACCAGATGATGAACTTAGGAATGTAACAGATTTTGTCATTATTTAACATACCAATATAATACATCACAACTTGATCACCATTTTTTTTTTGACTGTATAGAAGCAAACCTGAAGGAACAATATAAATATATTTGTGTGGAACACGAAATAGGGCACAATCAATGCACAATTGTCACAATTCAAACTGTTCATTCTGATATACTCTTTGATTGATAAGGAAAGTATGTGCTCTTATTTTTCCTACAGAAAAGGCTAAATGTGTTGTGTTTTCAGCTCCTACATCAGCTCCTCCCACTGCTATGTTGCAGAGGTTTCACTGGACCTCTCAGGAGTATTCATCTGTGAAACTACACGAGTCAATGTGACTCTTGTAACCAAAGCTTTTTCAAAAGGAACTATTTACACTGATTCCTGAAACAGAAGATAATTATGAGAATGCTTGTTAACAAGGATGATATCATTTTGCCGAAGGTTAAGTAAAAATGGTTCACTTGTGCTTACAAAAAAATGTTTACTTTGTTAGATATGTAAACAATGCTATGCTGGTAGATTTTAGATCATATTCGCTGTGTATGAAGCTTCAAACATTTCTTTTATTTCTCTTTTATTTACTTTGGAGAAGTCCAGTACATTATGGGAAAGCTGGATTGTGGTGCTCAGGGGTTAAAAAAGTAAAAAAAAAAATACAGGTGAAAGAGATTTTTGTTTGTTTTGCCATTAACTTGTAGCATAATTAGAAATAAAGTACTACTTTCAACTTTACCAACAAACTGGGTGTAATAGTCATTATTTGATAAGAAAAAAACAATTTTAAAAAAGAAACTACTCCTAATAGTAAAAAAGTGAATAGAAAACTGTTGCTTCTTGTTTGGTGAGTTTACTTCTTGTTTTTCACTAAAGAATAATGACAGACATTGGATTTGTCTGTTTTAATGAATTTCTCTGTTACATAACTCAGTCACTGTACTATATAATGAGGAACCAAAGAAGAACTTCCACACTCATTTTCCTGTTCTCACTAAAGGCAGTGTCTGTCATGGTTAAGTGCAAAAGACCAACAGAGCACTCTCACGCAATTCTGGTAATCCCTTGAGTATTGTATCTATCATCTTTACTGTTTACTGACAGAGGATAAGTTCCATTCAGAAGTCTTGAGTGAATACTGATCCTGAATCCTAATAAAATATTATGATGCTGGGTTCTTATTAAATTTAAACACAATTGGATTGACTGGAAATACCATACAATGCAAAATATAAAATAAGGGTGTTGAGCATTAATGGGGGTAAGGAATCTGCAGTTAGTTGCTGTAAATACTGCAAAGACTTCTAGAGAGGAGGGAAAAGATGACGTGGCAGGACAGAGGTCAAAATCCTACTCTGCAACTGCAGGTAATTAAACTAATGATGCCAGGGGTGTGTGCAGCATTAAGCAGCTAAAATGGAGTAAAGATTGGTTAATTAAGGGCTGAGAACCTGTAATTAGGAGCCAGGCCAAGATTAGTGGCTGTCAATGGTCTTGCCTGGGATTTGCAGGTAATAGAGTTATCATCGTGGGCTCAGGCAGTGTTACATTACACTTCAGAATAAACAAAAACAAATTAGCAGCGTTGCCCGATAATGGGTTATCTTGTCAGGCCCTGACAGAAATCCATGCCCTATAACACAGTGTTAATTTTATGCACCACTGACAACCACCGTCACAATCAATATGGCTACTATAAAGTAAGGGAGACCATCAATCCAGGTGGAGGACAGGTGGAGGAGGAGATTTTTCTTGCCTGGGTGCTGTTTTCGTATAGTTCACAGTTAGCACATTGTTTTCTGAGGAAGAGTTTAGTCCAAATGAAAGCACATCGTTGTTTCACGTAGTGGCAGTCATCTCTGACACATCAGTCTCTTGTTTTGGCTGAGCAAGAGAATAGCTGATACTACATGTTAGAAACATTTTAAATGTGGCTTATGTGGCAGAGCATAAAATATATTCCGACAGCCTATAATAAAGATTTGTTTATTCAGTAAAATCCAAAGTTTCATCTTACTTGAAATTACTTTCACATGAGTGTCCAACCTAAGCTACATTTGAGTACTATTTTGGTGAGGGTATTGCTTCGTGACACACTATCTTATAATGCTTTAGTCTACGTACACATTAAAATGCACTTTTGTCAGAATCCTTCCAACTCATAGGTTAAATTCTAACACTTCATGGTACAATGACTCCAACTAATACTGCCCACTCAGCCCTCAAATATGGAAATAGTTCAAAGAAGAAAGGTGACGAAGAAGTTCAGCTAGCATTAATTTATGGCCCTGGGCATGTGATCTGATGGTAGCATGACCTTAGGATGTAGTTCACACACATCCATCATGTGTCCCAAATAGACTTCCATTACAGTCAGGCATTACACTGGTCATGTGACCAAAGGGTCAGATTACCCATGCCTGGGGTCACCTTAGAACTGGTAATCCAATTTCATATTTACAAATAAGAACCTGTTGACTAATTACATTTTTGTGCTCTACCTTGACATTTTGTACCGCAAAAATGACTCACTCTCTTTGCTGGTACTTCTTATGGCTGTTTTGTGTGTTGTACAATAACAAATGTATATATTGGATATTAATTACACACTGACCTCTTGCCCTCATTAAAGGAACAAAAAGAAAGATCTAAATACAACTCTAAAAATATGGTGGAATTCTTTTCTTTTTCTCTCATCTTTTCTGTGTATAATGATTTGTCCTCATTTATTGATGAACAAATCTTTGATAGAAGTAACGCAAAGATTCCACCTCCTCTCTTTGTTTTGTTAACTATTGATTAAGTGATGAACTTTCACCCCGGGAGTGAGATTCCACACCAGAATCGCCCCATAGCTGTCAGGGGTGATTAGCTCAGCTGATCTGAGAAGACTGCATCGTGTTCTATCAATACCAATTAGCAACTTCAGCACATACCTGTGCTGCAATAAGGCAAACATACCAATTAATTGGTCTCTCAGTTCTCAGCTGAATCATATAGCAGTCAGAATTCTTCAGTGAATGAGAGACCAGATTTATATGTACTGATATCAAAATTCAAAAAATGTGTACTATGTAATATACATGCACATAGAGCTTCACCAGCAAGAATTAAGATGTAATTGCCAGCAAATTGCCAAGAAAATCTCAAAATTCTGAATGCTGTGTCCTGAAACACTACAATAAAGGCCATAGAATCCTACTGGTTCATTTAATATTGTCATCAAATGAGATCTGACTAACCTTATTCCATACATTTCTGAGCTGATGATCACACATCTGTATGATGTGTGCATGATGTGTGATCTGATGGTCCAGATCAGAAGGTCTGTGGGCCACAGTTAGAATAGAACTCCCATTTTTATTCAGTCCTTTCTTTATATGACAACCGTATTATGGCGAGCTTTCAGAAGAAATGGTTAGTAGAAAGTTAACTTAGATCAAGAGGGTTTTTTATGCTACTGGGACCACTACCTTGGGGGTGTGGTCAGATGAAGTCACTGATGAGATTTATTGGACTGTCCAAGCCCCAAAGGAAGCAGTACTTCAAAGGCAAAACCTGAGAGGACAATTCATCATGCATTATGCATTACATTTAGATTCAGTTTAGTACATTTGTACATTTATATGCATTATATTACCATCTTTTCATATGGAATTATCATCTCAAATTACAAGGAATTTTGGCTATTGTATTTTTTGTGGTAAAAATCTCCTTTAAAAAAAATCTAAATTTGTTATGTTTTTTTCCTTCACACCTTATATACACTTTACCCCCTATGATTTGGAAAAGGGGGAAGACCAGGTTGTCAACGCTCTTTAATGATGTGTCTCTCCTATGTGTCCTGTCAATGCTGAGCATGAAAAATATTACAAGGGGGAAGGGCCATACATTCCTGTTATTAACTACGGGGTTAGTGAAGGACCATACATTCCTGTTATTAACTATGGGGTTAGTGAAGGGCCATACATTCCTGTTATTAACTACGGGGTTAGTGAAGGGCCATACATTCCTGTTATTAACTATGGGGTTAGTGAAGGGCCATACATTCCTGTTATTAACTACGGGGTTAGTGAAGG
>JAOYMR010000005.1:8770462-8796001 GCA_025802075.1 Tenebrosternarchus preto
CCCCCCCCCCCCCCCCCCCCCCCCCCCCCCCCCCCCCCCCCCCCCCCCCCCCCCCCCCCCCCCCCCCCCCCACCAAAGCTTACAATAGTAAAAATATGGGTCCCTGAAGAAAAAGGTTGGGAACCACTGCTGTATACTGTATACACCATACAGGAATTATATTGAACGAGACCATGCATGATGATATTGTAGCAGTCACTGCAATTAAAAGAGGTATTGCTTTTTGCACAAGGTTTTATTTTCTGTTGTTTGCCACAGCCACACTGTACATAAGCAGAATTATAATTATAATTAATTTCCCTCAACTTTCTAGCTAGTTCTTCCTACCCATGTCTCTCTCACTCTCACCCCCATGCATACATCCACACTCACACACACACCCTACTCTCCTCCAATCACATGCAATGAACCCAATGCAATAATTCTGTGAACACATAACTAGCATGTCAAACCATTTCCTGAATATGCCCCCCCCCCACCACACACACACACACACACACACACACACAAATCCTTGCCCCAAGGAACCACAAAGTCTCTGAGCAAAACTGGAGGCCTCCCCCCTTTTCCTGGGGTGCTCTGGAGTCAGGGGCTCCATTTGCTGGGGAAACACTGGTACTGGCTGGTGCTGAGAGAAGGCATCTGAAGGGAGATTTGGTACTGAAGGGTCGTTCTAGCACCCAGTAGTTGCCCCACTTGGACTGGTTGATGCCAAGTCCCTATATGGAGCCCAGCCTGTTGCAGAGGATCACCACTTTGTGTTGTGGAGGGGGGCAGCTGCACTCTATACATAACCTCCCCCAACCTCTCTAGGATCCAGCGTTGCCCCACCCTCTGGGTGCCGTTAGGGCAACTGCCGTTCTTCCTCTTCAGGTTGTAAACCCACACAAGCTCCCCTGCTGCAAAGTACTATCCAACGGCATTCAGGTCATAATTCCTTTTCTGTCACATGCCATAAATCAGCAGCTCCTTCCTAGCATACGCATGTGCTAATGTCTATACAGTCCTGGAGACATCAGCCATGCTCTGGTCCCACTGGTTCTGGTGGTGTGTTTGGGGACCAACCAAAAACCAGTTTAGTACATGTACATTTAGAACCAACCAAAAACCAGTTTAGTACATCTCTTGATCTCCCCTCCCAGCATACGTAGAGCTGGGGTGCACGAGGTTGAATCCTGTACTGTGGAATGACATACCATGAGGACCAGGGGAAAGTGCTTATTCCAGTCAGATGAAGTGTAGCTAGTCAGGTCTTTCTCTTGAACATTTCCATCACTCTGCAGATGGCATGGACTGGTGCATGTCTTTATGATACCAAACCAGTCACTCATTATGGAGAACACTCTGAATTCAATGGTGGGCCCTTGTTCACTATGAATGGTCCCCAAGCCTACTGAATGATGGTCAACAACTGGTCAACAATGGTCAACAATTGGCCTCTTAGTCTTGCAGTGCATAGTCTTCTGGTCATTTGGCCAAGTGGTCCATAGAAGTCAACACAAATCAGTTTTTTATGCAGTGTGCAGGAATGGGCCTACTACATTGTTCACTATCCACTGCATAGGTTCACCCACCAGAAACGTCTACAGCTGGACTCAGGACTGCCTTTGAGGCACTTTACTACACCCCATATGCAGGTCACACTTTCTCCAGAAGTCCTTCATATCCTGCCTCAGTCATCCCCAGTACAAGCTCTTTTTGAGTTACTGCTATTCCCAGTAAGAATAAGAAACAATGAGTGTTTTTGTGACTCTAGAATTACCTGATCCGGCAGAGCCATGTATGGCCCCTAAAACCTCTTTTGCAGTCCCCAGGGCATGACAACCTGCCATCTCCTTTCCCATGTCACTGGTTCAACTCAGTACTGTTGACTTTATCCTCCAGCCACAGAGTACAAACATGGCCCACAGCCACTTGGTAACTGGGTCCAGCTGCCTTGCACCCCACCTCATCCAGACTGTCTATCCCAGAATGATGGAATTGCCATTCTCTGGCTTCTCTGAGCTCACGTTATTTGCTTGCTACACGGTCATGGGGACAGGGCGTCAGCATTACCACGGCACTGACCTTCACAGTGAACTATGGTCAATTCATAAGGCTGCAGCTCGTTCAGCCAATGGGCGACCTGCCACTGCAGTTAGTAATGGTTATAGGGCAGAGTGAAGGCCCAGTCACAGAAGTAGTACATGAAGTAACAGCCAGGACACCTGCTAGGTGATGCAATACCTCTGTTCAACTTCACTCAATGGTTTACTGAAACAGGCCACTACTCTCTTCATCAGGCCACTTCTGTGAGAGGATTGGAACCACCCCTCTCTTCTGACATCAATGTCCGGAATAAAAGTGTAGGAAAGGGTTTGGGAGCACCAGGATAGGAGCACTCATAAGGGCCTGCCATAGGTCCTCAAAACCTGACTGACAATGATGAAGGCTCATGGGCACTCCCATATTTGTTTACATCCACACCTGGATTACAGACTGATGTCACAGGATTCAGTAATAGTGTACAAAGGTGTTAAGCATTTACTTCTGACACAAGTTGCACTCACCACTATTAAGAGTTGAGGTTTTCCAGTATTGTGCTGCTGTGCTGCAGTGCTGATCTGTTGTGCTGTCTGTTACAAACACAGCTAAAAACAAACAGTATGTTTATGCTTATTTCAAATGGTAAAGTTATGCTTATTTCAACAATGGACTGAAAATTTTAAAAAGACACTGCCTTTGCTAGAATGTTCTATTCTGCCTTTATATTTTAATAAAGGTAAAGGAAGGGCAATGGATCTTTCAACAGATTTTATTTGTTTATTTATTTGTAAAACACTTGGCTGCAGTGCTGAAAAATAGTCGATCATGACAAAATATGACTAATATTTCATACTGATATACAGCCAAATATATGACTAATATTTCATACTGATATACAGCCAAAAATTCCCCAAATAAGAATTAATTTAAAAAACACACATTATCGTTCTGAGAGTATCCCAATTGTTATGTACACTAGACATTTAGACAGTGGTAGTCTGCATTCTTAACTTAGATTTTCTTTTCTATTTTGTTAAAAGATCATTTTTGTTATTTACATTTGCATAGCAGACATTCTTATCTAGAAAGAAGTTTATTCCACCACGAGGGTGATAGCACATAAACATCTTGAAGTGTGCCCTCACTGTTTCTTGAAGAGTGGTGGCTCAAGATAAGCTGTAGTTGAGGCACAAAGGCTGATACTGATGTGATACAGACGTGGGGGAGACTAGTGCTACCAGATAGGGGGATGCAGGTCCTTTTTTAACTTTGTAGGGAAGAATCAGAGTGACTACAGGAAATAGAGGGAGTGCAGCAGTGAAGTGGTGTGCAAAAACTTGAGATGGATGCCAGTACTGAGATAACCAGGGACTGGACAAGCAATTGAGTTCTAGTCTGGAAAGAAATGGCCAAATTATCTTGATATTGTACAATAGAAACCTGCATGCTACTAAAACATGGGCAAAAAATGGGAACTAGTTGTTCAGGACCATGCCCAGTTTTCTTACATTTTCAAACAGCAAGGTAAGGCAATTCTCAAAGGATATGACCAGATCACTGTGTGGACAGTATCATAAGGAACATAAGGGCAGTTCTATCTTGCTGGGATTCAGTTTTAGTTAATGAGCAGACACATGACGAGGTTCAGAACCGATGACCATTGGACTGCTCTGGTAGCATGACACTTCTTACGTAGTAACTGTGATGAAGGCAGTTCCTCCACAGTGTGCTGGTTTAAACTCAGACTGAATGGGATCTTGGAGTGCATTGTAGATGAAGAAGACTTTCCTTTCCAAAGTTTTAAAGCAGAAAGAGAGTTACTAGTTGGTAGCTGCTGATGTCAGCAGGCATGTGGGAAGCTGCTTTATGTAGACTCTTGAGGACTCTTGAAATTGTACTTCATAATTCCACGGAAATCCTTATCCTAAGAAGTGAAATCCTTGGAAGCAGCATGTTTACAGCTGTTTACATAAGTGTACCCCAGCAGCACCCACCACCTTCCTGTATACAAAAGTGGATAAAGCTTCTAGTAGCATAATCCTCTATAGCTATTAAATACTTCTCTATAGCTATTAAATACCACCTGCACTTAAAAGAACAAACCAAAGAGAAGATTAGCATTAGCATCTTCATAGTTGACCTTCTTTCCAGCATCTTGCACCACCTGGAAAGACACCTCTTACAGAGATTTGTAAGAGGTGTTTGTACTGTGGTTATGGCTGTGGGCTGGGGTGATGCACAAATCCTCATAAGGTGGCTCCTGTACAGACACTATCATAGCAGTGCCCCAAAGCCCATGGCTCATGCATTACCTTTAATGAAGCAGGTAGACTGAACATGATGAGAGGCCTATAGCCTATAGTTCCTCCAAATAACATGTGGGTAGTGACGACCTACCATATACAGCCTACTGACAGAGGGTTCCTCCAAAGGTTCCTGACCCTAAAATCATGGAAAGCCAGGTTACAGTGAAAGTACCAGCTGGAGTACATTGCTTCCCCAAATATAGGACTCTCCTTGTTATCTTTCCTCCAGGAGGAAGATGACTCTTATTGCCTAATGTGTACCATCACAGAGTAGTAGCCTCACTATTCTCAACAGTTTCAACAATCTTTTTAGTCTTGTAAGCTTGGACTAGCAGAAACCTGTTTATGGCCATGCTATTGACAACCTGTACAATGATAAACATATCCAACTAGAGTCTCTGTGTAGTCATACACAGGTGCTGGTAGGTGGATGAATATAGTTAGAGGCACTTCTGAAACTGGGCCACCATTGCAAGGTCATTATTAACACAATTCCTCTGCCCTCTTGGGATTAGCAGATTATAATGGACCTGCAGTATGAGCCCCAGTGCCCACATCCACTCCTCATGCAACTTCTCTCCTTCACCAGTATGTAATGGGTAAAGGGGAATTTGGTAAGAATGGAGCAGGATCTCATTAAGATTTGTAAGAGGTCATCAATAAGCGTGCAGAAAATGTGCATGACTTGATGCAGGACTAGCAAATGTTGTAGCATATAGTCCCTGTCACCACAGCTAGTAAACATCAAACCGTAGATGGGTAGTATGTGGAATGTCCATCTTCTTATTGGTACAATAAGTAGTGTTCATGCGAACAATCTCCACCAGTGTCTGCCTCACAGATTACAATTGCAAATTCAAGTACAATCTCTCAAACTGCTTGACAAATAATAAACTAATTAATTTTTAATTTTCATTCAGATTCTAATGAATGTTAATTTATGAATTTATCAAATAATGTTTCACAGCTTTAAGTCAAACATTCTAATTAAATACAATATTAATTTAAATTAATATGTGGAAAATGGTATACATTCTATACCATTTCTCCTTTTCATATACTGACAATTTCATGTACCTATCTTATGTTTTACAGTGCAAAATATTAAAACAGTTTAAATAATTTTCTTCTAAAAGAACTAAATACTTGTAACAGTAAAATAATGCAATAATTTAAACATCACCTAACAAAATTCTCAGAATTTATATAACAAGAGATTTGTGCATTACTGATGTTATTGATCTTCCTCAGTTGAGAAGTTGTATTCTTAACAAGAAAAAAAGATCTTTTTGGAGAAGTTGTCAAATATTTATAAATAAGCAAACTGTGTTAGTCTAACCTATGTCTTGATTAAATTACTGGTATTATAAACATACCATTTCACAGGTATGTGCTTTTAGTGACAGGACCAGAGCAAAAGTAGTTTTAGACAAGATCAGCAGTTCATATCATTCATCATTAGCAGTGACCTGTTGACAAATGACAACTAAATGCTTGGGCCCCTCAATTGCCACTTTCATTGAAAAACATTTTGGAACATTTTTTAAATAAAGAAATCAAGCAAACATATAAACATATTTACATTATTTATTCTCTCTTCACACTATCCTGTGTTAGTAGAGGTCATGTCTGTAACACTGCTACTGGACGTTTCAAGTGAATTGTGCAAAGGTATGTATGTTCAAAGATGTATGTTCAAAGATGTATGAGTTTTGGCCTTTGACCACTATAAAAAATCTATTTCACCTGTGGTGGTAAATGGACAGTGATTATGAGTGAAGGAACATGCAAGTATGTCTTAAAAATATAATTCCTCTTAGAACAAACATTCACATATACTGAAAAATATGCCTTTCACATGCAGTTTCATTTAAAGCTAAAAGTGCCAGTTAAATCTATTCACATGTAGGTAATATACATACAAATATAAAAACGTTCGATGTATTATTGTCTTGGGCACTGCCATTTGTAAATAAAGTCCAGAGATCCTGGGCCTCTCAGAAACTTTCGGATGCTACCCTCTGCTGGGCAAATAAAGTATTTACACTAAATCCTGTCACATTTTAAGAATATTTTCAACTCTTCGTTACTTTTAAAATAGTAAAGAATTTTGACGTAATATAGAATTGATTACCACAGTGTTACAAAATCCAAATATATTACATTACTAAAGCCAATAGACTCGTTGAAATCACACTGCAATGTTTTCGGGAACTTCACTTTCGTGACTAGCATAGCCTAATGTTTTGTAAACTGATCACTTTGTTATTCATTGTGTCATTTCTAGGTAATAATGTTAATCCATAGTTCACCATAAACGATACGTAATAAATATTTATACATGTCTATGCGACGGTGTGAATGCGTGAAAGAAACTGGTGACAAATGCTGTAACACAAAGCCGAGCTACTGGTTTTAACAGCAGACAATACCTTGCATGTGCAAAGCCCACTTGTGAAATAAACCTTATCATGAGGAAGCAGACTACCTTAAATGTATACGTTATCTAATTTCTTTGCACGCTCTGTGTAATGTAATCTCCGTGAAACTGGGTCAAGAGAGAGTACGCTCATCTAGTTACCTGTAGTAACGTTATCTAGCTGCCTGCACCAAAAAACAACAACAACAAAATCCATTCGTTCGCTACTATTAATCTTAATTTATAAACTACGGAATATGGCCACCTGATAAATGTATGATAAAACGCGTTTCCAAAGTATTCAACATTCACACTTTTTCCCCATAAAAGGATTTGTCATAAAGTTATGTGTTTTTCCAGATCGATATTAAACAACCCACCTGCTAAGAATTTTTTCAAAGACATAATCTCACACTAATCTAGGGTTGATTTTGTCCCGGGCAGTCGGGTTTTTAGGCTATATGACCAGGTGTCCGGAACTATTTACCACAGACAGATATCTACCATAGATAAACCATATAAATCTATCTATTTATCTTTTTTACTAATTTTTATTTAAGCTAAAATTTAACCAGGCAAATGATCAAGAACAAATTATTGTTTACAGTGACCGCCTGCCATGCAGCAAAATAAATGAATGAATGAACTGAAATAAATGAATGAACTGAAATAAATGTAAAGGAATCTGAGATAGCAAAGCGACACACACACATAGATGATACACTTGACATATACACTGGTTCTAAAACAATGCATTATCAGAGAAACAGGTATAAATATCAATGTGCTTTCAAGTTTGGGTTAGTTTTTTTCAAAGTTTGAATGTTTTTTTTTTTTTTTTTTTGCAGTGTGCTCCAATCATGTGCATCTGAAATAAAGAGTACTTATCAGAAGACTGTTTTTGGAGCTATCAGTTGAATATAAAGGGGAGACCTTCTAATATATTTAACAGATACTGCCTTTAACAGAGATTGCCAGGTGGAATCTGACCTAGAAGAGTCTTATAAATTAACATAAACCAATTTACATTACAAGACGTATGGCAAGAGAATAAAGAGAACAGTGGTGTGTTCTAAAGAGAACAGTGGTGTGTTCTAAAGTGAACAGTGGTGTGTTCTAAAGGGAACAGTGGTGTGTTCTAAAGAGAACAGTGGTGTGTTCTAAAGTGAACAGTGGTGTGTTCTAAAGAGAACAGTGGTGTGTTCTAAAGAGAACAGTGGTGTGTTCTAAAGCGAACAGCTGCATTCTAAAGGGAGCATTTATAATAAGACAGAGCTGAATGATAGAGAATATTTAGCTTCTAAAGGGCACCCTTAAAGGTCAGTCTGGAAACTGTGTCACCATAATCAAACAAAGGGAGAATACAGATATACATAGAATACATAGAAAACAAAGGGGTCATTTGAGCCAGAGTAATTTTGGCTGAATGACAATTTAGTGGCAGGTTAAGATTGGCTAATGCATTTTGAATCTGGAAGAAGCCATCGCAGAGTGTTGACATCAGATTCCCATGAATGACCAATAACAACATACAAGACGTATCATCATCTTATAAATGAAAGAAGGCACTTCCTGCAGCAAGGATTGTATTATTAATATAAATAGAAAACAAGATAGGACCTAATATCAACCCTTGTGGGACACCTTTTATAACCATATGGGAGTGAGAAACCATGCTAAAGAATGACCTGAGAACCATATGCTACTTAATCTATTAATTTAAATAATGTGATCCACAGAATCAAAGACTTTGGTCAAGATAAATAAATATTTCAACACAATGTTGTTTGGCATCTAAAACATCATTTAAAACTTTTAAAACAGCAGTAATTCAACATTAGCCTGACCGAAATCCTGACTATACACCAAATAGTCATTTAGATAATCATTTAACTACTTTTTGACAAGTTTCTACAGAATCTTAAGAGATACAAGGTGAAATTGGGCTGTTTGGATTAGTTTGGTCATCATACTTAATGAGAGGTCAGTTTTCCAATGTGTTAAGTGTTTGGGAAGTGCAAATTGATACACTGAAAAGTTCTGTAATAGAAACAGCAATGATAGGAGCTGCAATTAAAAAAGAATGGATCAAGCTCATCTGATTCTTATGGCTTTTGGGGATCTATTCTGAGTAATTCACTCAGAACATTGTCCTCAATAATGGTCTATAGTGAGAATCTGTTACTGGTCACATTATGTAAAGTTGATGCAGAGGCCAAAACTGAAACCACAAGACAGAAAGACAAATAATTTCAAACTATTTGAATTATAGATGAGGAAACATGTCCAGACTCTATGAACTGCTGGTTGAAAATATTAACCATACAGAAAGGGGGAGGGGGTGAGGGGGTGGGTCCCAGATGTCACTTTCCCTGCCCACCAAAAGAGCAATCAAAAGAAGGCAGGCAAAGTCAAAAGCAAGGTACAGGTGGACGATACATTTGTGGTTAGTGTAATGGAACAGGAGTGTCCGGTTTTGGGTAGTTGAAAAGCTGGCAAACATACAGTAATCGTTTGTTTAGCTTTATCGGTACCTTGTGCAAAACAGTCGTTCATGAGTTAATTCTTTACCGTGTCACGTGGGTCAACATCATTCGATTCGACAGGATGATCCCAGCCAGAAAATGGCGGATATTGAAGAGTTACGGGTAGGCGAAAGTGTTATGATAGCTGCCAGCTGTTCTACAATTATTTTAGTTTAAAGTGATTTTGTTTGGTTTAGTTGTTATCGTTTTGTTTTTAAAGCTCAATAATCGATTACCGTTTTACAAATGTTTTTAGTGTACTATTAAGCATTGAAATGTTTCACTGTCGTAGGCCAGACCAGCTGGCAAAAACCAGGACCTGTCTAGCATAGCCTGCTAGCAGCTACTTCGTTAGTTGTCAAGGTTGGCTTCAGCTAGCTAACTTAGCTAGTTATCCATAGATCATTATTAGACTGCATTTGTGATGTTATTGTAGCGACTGTTCTCAAACCCTAGTTAGCAAATGAGCTTGAAACGAACGTTTAGCATAATAGTTTTTAACGGCCAAACACAGGTAAAATACAGCAGGCTTTTATTAGTTTTACCTTGTCTTTTGTTATTGTCTGCTAGCTAGCATTTTAATTAGCTAGCTAGCTAAAAGCCACGTATTTAGTCAACAGTATTGTATGGCTAAGTCTTGCGGAAAAAATAGTAGTAGATAAAATATAAAACGTAACTTTTTGCTAATGGACAAAAGCTGCCAGTGATTTAGGGGCAACTAAGCTAGCTAACGTTTGAGGTTTCTAGCAAAGAGTTAACGTTACCATTGCTTGGTTAGGTGTTAGGCTAGCTAACAAAACTATCTGCAAGGCTAGGTAGCTAGCTGACTGGCAGGCTGTTAATGCCTGCAGGGAGTAACATTACCAAACACTGAATTTCTGGATATATGAGTGTAATTGTTGTAGTTTTTATAGAACAGTCCTAATCTAATGCTCAATTAATATCAGCATTTGAACGTATAAAAATACAGTAACGTTATGTGAAATCCTCTATTGTATCAAGTCGTAAATTCAAGAAGGATCTTGTTCTTTGTCTTTGAAGTCTAGGCTTATACCTAGATAGGTAAAGCTCTACTAGTTATTTCATTTGTTAGTACATTTTAATTTTTACTGAATAGAAAACGTAAAATTAGATTAGGCTAAATGTGATGCATCTGTGTATTGTTTACAATGTTTATCTAATGGGGCTTGGAATTATTCTTAACATTTTAGATGCATTTCGCTCATATTTGTTAAGGATTTTTAACGAAAAAGGATTAACAAGTAAGAACAATCAAGCATGGACCATATGTTAAAGGGTCAGTTGAGATTTTCTTACTTCTCTGGGGAATGCTGGTAGGGATACGTTTGGGTGGGGTGTTGCTTCATAGACTTGGGTTTTGGGTTATATTGGTGTAGAGATTTATCTGTTTACTCCCACATGGTACAATTTTTCACCTTAACAGAACTTATATGTACTTAAGAGTGGCTAATTAGACCTTTATTGAATGCTGAGTTTTAAGAATGATTCCTGCTATTTTCATGTTTATTTTCAAGTAATTTATCCCATAGTGTAATACTTTCAAACAGGTGAAATACAGCACAGGGCCCTGCTTTTCACTCCTTTACCCTATGTACTTATATTACAATTGCTTTTACCTTGACTTTGTCAACTTTCTAGTGTTTAATCTTCGTGCATCTTTGTATTTGTTTTGCAGAATATGGTATCAAGTTTCCGTGTCTCAGAGCTCCAGGTACTGCTAGATTTTGCTGGAAGAAACAAGAGTGGTTGCAAGCATGAACTTCTGCTGAGAGCTTTGCATTTGTTAAAGAGTGATTGTGGTCCTGCTGTACAGATTAAAATCAAGGAACTGTATTGCCGAAGGTATCCAAGGACACTCGACAGCCTCCCTTATTTGTCTTCTCTTAAGTCAGACATAAACTCCTATTTTCAGTCAGAGAACAGACCGGTGGTTGCGAGTCCGGTCCTTTCTATCGGTGCTAGACGCTCAGACTTTGTGCTCTCACACTTGATGACCAGCAGTTCACCAATGTTTCATGACTCAAAGCCCAGAATGAACATGCAGCAGCCAACCCCTCTTATGCCCCCTGTCCACCCGGACGTCCAGATGAAGTCTCTACCATTTTATGATGTACTGGATGTTTTGATCAAGCCATCAAGTTTAGGTAATTATAAGCACCCCCCCCAACACCACATTCTCTTTTGCATGGTTTACTCACATTTGCCAGAATATTCTTTAGCTAATTGGAGTCACTGCTGATGAGACGAAGCTTGGGCAATCAAGCAAGCTTGATTTTCTTGAAGTGAACAGTTCTGTTATGAGTAATTTGTTTGGTGCAAAGATTGTATTAAACCTGGTGACCAAATTGTGCCTGAACTGCATTTGGTTCATATTTAATGACATTACACTCTCACAGGGGCCAGTACTATTCAGAGATTTCATCAGGAAAAGTACTTCATCTTTGCCTTGACTCCACAGCAAGTGAGAGAAGTTTGCATTTCCCGGTAAGAATTTGCTATTATTGAATTTGCTATTATTTATGCTGTGTTTCAGTTATCCGTTTCTCATCCACTTTTTTTGTTAAAAGGGATTTCCTTCCTGGTGGTAGAAGAGACTATATGGTGCAAATTCAACTCCGGTAAGAATGACAGTCAATGTAATGTTTATTTTGAGTTCTATACTTGATGTAGTCTTGGTATTTCTGTTTACATTAATTATTTTCTCTATTTTCTAAGTTTGCTTGTCTTTTGTCAGGTTCTGCCTTTCAGAAACCAGTTGTCCTCAAGAAGACAGCTATCCCAACAGTCTTTGCATTAAAGTCAATGGGAAGCTCTTTCCCCTACCTGTGAGTAATCAAATGGCTGTGTTTATTCAGCATTTAGTGTTGGAATGTCAAGAATTAAGCCTTTCATTTGCTTTAGATAAAGTTTAAGCAGTTCTACATTACCATGTAAGTAGACCTTTTAATGAGATGAAGTGTGTGTGAGTGACCTTAAAGCTCATTAGACTCAGCCCGGTTTAATCTGCTTGCGTTCATTCTAGGGCTATGCACCACCACCTAAAAATGGTGTGGAACAGAAGAGACCAGGCCGACCTTTGAACATCACATCTCTTGTCAGATTATCATCTGCAGTACCCAATCAGATATCAGTCACATGGGCACCCGAAATTGGAAAGGTAAGTGTTTTTGTCAGCTTAATCAATATACATTTAAGTATTTACTAGAAATTCATGTAGAAATTCTTGTCATTTATATTAACACTTTTGCATTGCTTTTCAGACATATTCCATGTCTGTTTACCTGGTACGGCAACTGACATCGCCATTGTTACTACAGAGGTTGAGAATGAAAGGGATCAGAAACCCTGACCACTCTAGAGCGTTAAGTAAGACAGCCATCTTTAAATGGTGAAATCTTAACCACATTTGCACAGTCAAGTTTTAAGATGTCTTGTGTACTTTGCATGTAATTTGCCTAAAAGTTTTCATCACTTTCTTCCTCCCATCACTTCAGTAAAAGAAAAACTCACAGCCGACCCTGACAGTGAAATAGCCACAACCAGTTTGCGAGTCTCACTTATGTGCCCAGTAAGTTCTGGGGGGTAAAATTCTAATGTGTTTTTATTGCACACATACCAGTTTAAGAGAATTCTTTTGATCTGCTTCTTTTCAACATTCTCTTGAGATTCTGAAGAGATGAACTACAGATCTACTCTGCTTTCTCTCAGCTAGGGAAGATGCGCCTGACGGTGCCCTGTCGAGCACTCACCTGCTCCCATCTCCAGTGTTTTGATGCTGCACTGTACCTGCAGATGAATGAAAAAAAGCCCACGTGGATCTGCCCTGTCTGCGACAAGAAAGCCACGTATGAAAGTCTGATCATTGATGGGTATGTCTCTCTACATTGTGGCTGATCTGGGAAATGAAGTTTGCAACTTAACATGCTTAGTACTACAGTTGCTATCCACCCAATTTATTTTCCTTTCCCCCCCCCTCTTGCTAGACTCTTTATGGAAATTCTAAATGACTGTACGGATGTCGATGAAATCAAGTTCTTAGAGGATGGCACCTGGTGTCCAATTAGACCAAAGAAGGAGGCCCTTAAAGTGTCATCTTCATGTATACCCAAAATTGAATGTAAGTAATTCTACAAAGGAGATTCTGTCCTTTTTCCACAATTGGTATGTAAACAGAGGGGAAAAAATCCTATGTTTAAGAAAACAAAACAAAAAAACTGATGTTGACCTTACGATGACCTCACAGGCGCTGCCCCTGTGCGGCAGAGTGCAGTGGTTCCTCACACAGAGCCTGGCAGCACAAAGAAGGCAGACGTTATTGACCTGACGCTTGAAAGCTCCTCAGATGATGAAGCAGAGCCAGACCCTCCTCTAAAAAAGCGCTGTGTCTATATGTCCAAAACTGAAGACATGCATAGCAAAGGGTTAGTGGTTACGTTTGTCTTTCTTAGCTCATCGAATGCCATAAATGTCAGCAAACATTTGGTGTAAATAGATTTTGGCACCTTTACCAATTTGTTGCTAGCCATAGCTAGTTATCTTCAGGATCGATACATACACCTAGAAAAGTTATGGTAAAGGTTCAATAAAAAGAAGATTAAAATGAGTTTCAAATGATCTTTTAACATGTAGTTTGCATAAAACCCTGAAATAAATATTAAAGCACCAAAAATGCTGAACTGCAGTAGAGTGCTCCGATGTATGATCATTGATGATTTACACTTTATAAGTTTGTTACTCCTGCACTTTGAAAACATAACTCAGCAGTGCACGATAATTGTGCATGAAAGCTGGAGGATGTTCATTTTTCTTTCTTTTCACTTCTTTACTCAGGGTTTTGACGTATCAGCCATCAACGGTTCGTGTGCCAAATGTCCAGGCATTGGACACTTCATACCTAACTTCCTCCATAACGGACTATGCAGTTCCATTTCACCATTCAACACTGTCCACTATTCCAACTGATATGCAAAGTATGCCAGTGTCTCAGTGATCCATTAAGATATATTTCCATGCATGTATAATCAATTATTTATTTTGTCTTACTATTGTTTTTTTCATATAGGTCTTGATTTATTTTCTTTACTTCAAGGTGACCCTCAGGTATGGTGTTCAAATCCAAATATGAATCTAGACTCCACTATTTTCTTTGCAATAGTTTTTCCATCTCCACATTTAATGTGGAATCTGGTTGTAAGACACCAGTCTGAATTGCTGTTCTGCTTATACTGATTATCTTGGTCCTTATAGAAAGTATAAAGTGATTTATTATCACAAGTAATATAATTTTTACTGTCCTCCAGCAGCATTACCGGACCCCTGTGTTCCTCGACAACCTCTCCAGCAGCATCCAGAGTGCCACAACCAGTGCTGGCCTTGTGTCCTCCTCAGTCCAATACGAAACAGCCCCACATGGAGGCAGCTCTAGCCATGAAACGGGTGTCATCACCGGAGGATCCTCAAGTCTGTCAGACATCATCTCATTAGACTGAGTCAAGGTTTTTACAGGCCAGCATCACACAATCACCAAGCAAAATACCATGGGCCATGGGTTTCCAGAAACTGATTGTGTCTGACGTATTTATGGGTGAACATCATATTTGCGATTGTGGAAGCAGACATGGATCTAGATCTTCACAATGTGACAGATGGCTGGTTACCTGTGTGGGTAGGACTTGATGTTTTTGAGACTTAACCGGTTCTCATTCTCTCCGTCTGAGGAAATTATATTCTACTGGCGACTCGTACCCATTGCCTTTTTGATCCCATAAACTGACCATGGGAAACAAGTCAATGAAAGGAACACTTTAAGCACTGGCCATTGAACTTGCGGTTGCGTGCTGGAAGCAGAGCTGGGTGATGCTTCTCTGGAAGCAAAATGAAAGCAGACTGAGGCAGCTCAGTTTTTATCGTAGTACTAACCAATTTCTGCAGTGCAATTTTACATCATCTTAATGATGCTAATTGAGTCTTAGCAATAAAACTGCTTGTGTGTTCCATTGCACATTGTGTAGGATGGTAAAACTTTCAGATTGTAATCTGATTTCAGCAAAAATGTCTGACTGCATCAGAAGAATTTTTTTATTTTTTGCAATCATTTTGTCTTTACATCTGCTTTTTTTTTATTATTATTAACGGCAATCAGATGATAGTTCTTCATTTTGTCAGTTAACGACTTGGTTGACGTGCATATTTGTAAGTGGGAATTGTCCTCTTTCTACTATTTAAACTATGTGCTTTCAGTTATCCATTTAAAACCCCCTACAACCTAAATTTCAATTATAATTTAAAAAGTCAGGAGTGTCCATATGTTTGCTGTTGTCCTGAAAATTTTGTACTTCACAATTAAAGACTACAGTTTAAGTCTATATTTAAAGGCTGCAGTTTCTAAAAAGATTTTGGGGTGGGTGGCTGTTCAGGTTTTATTAGACCTATGTTGGTCATGTCCTGAGTATTGTGAGATTTCCACTGTCACCGGTTTACTGTTTTGAGGCGTTTACATGAGAGGCACTTGAATTTCATTTGGTGCTACTGAAGTTGTTGTTTTTTTGTGTGTGATGTCAAACTCAAAAGTAGAAATTCAAACTCAATCATAATTGAGAGGGTTGTACCACAATGTAGGATTCTTGTGTTTGCAGGTTAACCATGGGTTGGTCTTGGTGTCACCATGGCATCCACATCACTACAAGAGCTTTTCTCCCCACAGGTAACCTGCTGTGATCTTTATCTCAAGCAAGCTAGCAAGAAAAATCTGGGTCAACTCATTAAACCTTAAAAAAATATATATTTTCCTAAGATGTGTGAAAAAACATTCAAGCAAAGCTCAATAGCTTGATTTAGACTGCTTTTTAACATGGCCAGTGTAGCGTGTGTTTTGCTCAGCAGGTTAATAAGACTTGAGAATGAAGTGAGCATCTATTTTGACATCAAAACCAAGAATATGATGGGCTAAAACCTGAGTAGAATTGACTAGTTTACATTTGCCTTTATGCTAACGATTAGCCTGGAAATTTTTAGTATTGTGTATCCAGCTTTATTATCATAATAAAACCTACTTTTTGCTTTCCTTAGTATACCACTTAGATCTCAAGGACCAATAGTGTAGGTCCCAATAAAGGTAGTTGTCTTTGGTATAAGCTCAGTAATGTGATTTAGTTTTCAGTCTGTTTTAAATTGCTTGTATTCAGCATCACTTATTTTGACTAGTGGATAAAAGCGCTTGTTCTTAAAGGGTGTAGCAAAGTTTAATGTTCATGTTCAACTTGTCCTCGATAAGTTTGAGCAGGATGGTTTCTGAGATGCAGAAGCACACTCATGTTTTCACACCAATCACATGTTCCCAACAGTCCACTTTTAACCAAGTAAATCCCAAAAGTGTGTTGTACAAGTGAGGCCTTCGAATACTTTGATGCTGCTTGACATCTGTCCACTTGGGAGTGCTTTGAGGCAAATCACATGTCGATTGGCTTTTCTTGTTGCTTCTCGACTTGTATTTCATAAGTTTAGAAATCAAACTGAGTAGAATTTCGAAGGGGTCAACAGCACAGCCATATTGGCTTATTTCTCCCTCCAGGGATGTGCATGTCTGCAGAATGTAACACATTTTTGAAGACTTTTTTTTTTTTTTTTTTTTTTAAAGCAAAGTCCAAATAAGTTTATTTAGTCAAATTCTAACCAGTTTCTGTTCGTGTTTAGTAACTCTTCAAATTGACTCCTCACTTCAACATTACAAGTAGGCAATTTTAGATGTTGGTTCATTTTCAGTAAAGCAGATCGTGGATGTGCCCATTCAAAGTATATATTCTGGACATGTCTTGAAAAAAGATGTTCTGATGCCCCAAACTGCTTATGCATATAAACTAAAGTAAGCAAAATTAAGCATTTTACTTATTTATATTTTTTAAATGACCCCACACACACACACCCAACAACAACTTACAGTGAACACTGCTGACACACAATTTGTTTCCACATTCTATTAAATCCTCAATAATTGATGTAAATACTACAGCACACAGAAGGGATTTTTAAACTAGTTTTTTAGACATGACACAAGGGTAATATAAGTTAATGGATTATACTGGTACAAGTCAGTTTGTTGTATTTTTTTTTTTAAAAGCCTTGATTCTTATTTTAGACTTAAAAACATTTTACCTAAATTGTTCTGTTCAAGCATGGGTCACAGGACTGTAAATTGTCTTTATCTCAAAATCTAAAAGCTGTAGTGTGATTTTGTTTTAATGCTTTTATAGTTGAACAGTCAGGATGTAAAAATCCAGTCTCAGCCAACTTAAGGTGCTCAGTTTTTATTTGCTGTGGTAAATTGAGCAGTGCGGAAATCAAAAGTAAGCTCCGTTATTATTATGTAAACATATTTTGCCATACACTTCAACTTTATCACGATATGACATTGTGAAAATAAGAGCTACCAATACCTAAATGTTGTTTTTCCCCTTCAGGAATATTACAATTTGTCCAGAAAATTGTCTAAAGCTGGGATACCCTCCTTCAGACCTTTACGTTTGCGTGTCTCGGCCACGACCTGGGATGGTCTGCTGTTGGCATCATAGGGGTCTCCTGGCAGAATCTGCCAGTGGTCAAACACACACTGAGGGAAGGCCTGTCCACCCGTGTTGGATCTTAGGTCTGCTGTAAAACCTAGAGAGAGGAATTAAATGTCAACCACCCTCCGAACCTCAGAACAATCCCACAGCTGGGCAGTGAGTTACACCTAGTTCTGGTGTTTGTTTTTCTATTGCAACACACTTACTTAGCTCAAGACGTTGTTAATTAGCTGATGAAAACTGTTGGGAGTCTAAGAAACATCAGTACCACCACTCTGGAAAGAATTAAGCTATGCGACTCACAGAGTGCCATCAAGTGCCTCTGTACTCCGAGGAGAATTTTAGAATTTTACTTAGCCATACAGATGCATGAAAAACATAGCAAAGATAAGACCCTGTGCTAAAGCAATATGGTGAATGTTTTAACAAATTTGTTTTGTTTAAAGATAAACTTACCAAATGATTCATTTACAGGAAGATATGCCTTTACAACAAATATAGGTGTGCCTGCCACTTGAGATTCCTCAAAGACATGGCCTCTTTTCCTGTTCAGGACACCATAGATACCACCGACAACTTGTTCTGGGCACTGGGGGAGTATCAGTGAGATGATGTTCCAGTGTTAGTAGTGTTGTACATTGCTAATGTGTCAGGACTGTTATAGTAAGAAGGGGAAAAAGTGCGCTGTTGAAAATGTTTCGCACCTGAATCTCTACCAGGTAAATGGGCTCCATGAGTCTTGGCTGTGCAGTCAGCACAGAGGCATACAGGACCCTTCGAGCTGTAGGAATGATCTGGCCACCCCCTCTGTGTATGGCATCGGCATGCAGGGTGACATCATGGATGTCGAATCGCACTGCCCTCATGTTTTCCTCACAAAGGGCTCCCTAAAGACAAATGGAAATGCCACACTTCTGCCTAATTAAACTACTAGGAATCAAGGCCACTTTGACATGTTTTGTCTGTTTCCTGCAGTGTTTGTGATGCTGAAGAGCATATGTGAGTGCCAGTGAGACCTTATAGCTACACTGAGCAGCATTGGAGAGAACATTGTTGTTGTTATTGTTCTATCCCCCTCATCACATGCCAAATCAGTAAGATCTTTGAATACAGGTGTACTGAGATCCAAGTTAAAATGCTGACTGCCTGGTGGGTCCTAAAAGTTGGACTGAGGAGCAGTTTTAAAAAATGCATTTTCTGTTAATCATTTCACATATTTTGACACATAGGACATTTGTAAAAGCTTCGGAGAGCTGCACTTAATTTGAATTGTGAATGCCTCCGCAAATGTAGGTTTTCTAACTGTCCATCCATCATAAAACCAGGCATAAAAAGAGACATACCTGCCAACAGATCAGTCTTTTCTGTGCTTTACTCACCTCCTTGGTTGCCCACTGGAAACCAGCCACCACACTGTCTTTGATCTCGTTCAGATACTGCACCCCCTTTGTGATATCAACAAGAATGTTGGGTCCTGTTCCATCTGGTCCAAAGCACCAGATCTTACGGGCCTCTGCAACCTCCCATTCGTACTTCTCAGCCAGGTAACGAGCTCTCTGTTTAAGCTCCTGCCTAGAGCTCACATCACCCTTATCGATGTCCTCAGCCAGGCCGTCTGGGAATGGCCGAGCCTTCATGTACAGACGGTTGTGCTTGTTGGGAGACTTGGACAAGCAGACTTGGTCGGAGTCATCACTCACTGTTTCACGATATGACACCACTGGATCTGATTTCTGTAAAGAAAGCCATCCAACTGTCAAGAATCATTGTGGAGGATTTGAAAATATGTTGGTGCTATATATTCCCAGGGGGCACACATGCTGTCGTATCAATTTTTAAAATAATTTTATTAAGGTGTTTTTATTATTAATATGTAATATGATAGTGTTGTTTTTATTGCTGTTTTTTTTTATATTTAATAGAAACATCTAAGTGCATTTTATAAATGTACCTCATTTGCTGCTGTTCAAAATTTGTTAGCCATTCTCTTCCTCACTCATTAGTCATCCTATGATCAGAGGTCTACTTCTGACCGTCTGTTGTTTGGGAGTCAGACAATTCCCTGCATGGTATTATTCCTGGTATGAGAGTGGCATAGTAGTGAAGGCTAAGTGTATCAGGCACAACAGTATGGTGTCATTGCTGGGTTGAGACTGGGTGTGCCAATCAAAACGTCCTACCAAAAGCAGCTCTGTGCTCACAAATATAACATAGATGATGAGCTAGAGGATGGCTAACACACATTGTGTTTGTATGATTATAATTTATATAAATGTCTCTTGTAAAATGTGGTGATCATGTATTTCCCAGTTTTGGCTTTATTGATATTAGCCTAGCTACTATGTTGCAGTAGATGCATACCATGTATAGTTCATAAAAATGAAATTGAGGAATAACTTTCCCCTTCATCCAGAATTAATGAGCACATATAGTGTGTAGAGTCTACACTAAAGGCAAAGGCTCTAAGAATTAATGAGCACATATAGTGTGTAGAGTCTACACTAAAGGCAAAGGCTCTAAGAATTAATGAGCACATATAGTGTGTAGAGTCTACACTAAAGGCAAAGGCTCAAAGAATTAATGAGCACATAATAAGCAACACTGAAAACTAGTTGGGGAAAATTTCAAGGTTGTCATTTGCTTTATGTACAGATGATGCTGAAAACTCAAATTTTCTGTATGTGTCCCAAAACACATATTTCTAAAAGTGGGACTACACTCAAGAGAATAAAGCTACCATAGATATAGGTGCCAAATATATCTACTATCACTGAATTATTGATCTATTACTGAAATCACTTTTTTTTATTTTTTTATTTTTACTTTTCATTAATAAAACCAGTTTGTGAATTTTCATCACTTTGAATGTTGCCTTTTTATACTGAGTAGAGTTATCAATATGAAATATTTGTAATAATTTTTCAAACAACTTTTGTACTGAAGTCCTATCATCCTTCAACTCACTACTAATGGAAAAAACACTCACTATAAACTATTACTATACACCTATGATGTATGTGTTTCTAATGAAGGTTTAAAATAACATTGTTATTATAATAATGTCTGGTGATTGTATAGAAAAAACATGGTAGTGAGACAAAATCTGTTGAACTGATAGTCACTAAACTGTTGAAATGTATAATCTTGTTAAATTGTTTGCAAGCAGGAGATTTAAAAGGCCTAAAATTTGTAGTTAAACTTTGGATCTTCTGTAAAAATATCGAAATACATTTTTGCATCTTATATGACCAAAGTGCTAGATCTTGTCATATACATCTAATACAATGTTGGATATTTATTACATCATGAACAGAACTTATGGCTTCCACCCATGAGGAGCATGAAATCCTTGTGTAGTGCTAGATAGACTGTCATCCAAGGGATAAGAATAGAGCTCCAAACCTCCTGTCGTTACCATCATAATTTATGAAAGGACTGGAACTCAAATGCATGAGAAACACAAAGTGTAAAATTCTGCAGTATCTGTGCAGTACTATAATTCCTCCCTTCTAGCCTGAACAAGGAGATTTACCTTCAGGGGGATGCAGGCATGGTCTTCTTCAAGATCCTTTAGGCAGATTTCCAGATGTAGCTCCCCAGCACCAGCCACAATATGCTCCCCAGACTCTTCAATGATACACTGACAAATAATAAGAAACTCACATTTAGTCTGTGCATCTGTGTCAAGGACTTTGCTGAGCTTACAGACAGTTCATAAACATGCTCTCATAACTTACCTGAACCATTGGGTCAGACTTTGCCAGGCGTTTAAGGCCTTCCACAAGCTTAGGAAGATCAGCTGGGTTTTTGGCCTCCACAGCCACTCTCACTACAGGGCTAACACTAAACTTCATCACTCGCATGTTGTGAGCTTGTTCATAGGTGGTGATGGTACCAGTCTTCACTAAAAACTGATCAACTCCAACCAGACCAACAATGTTTCCACATGGCACATCTTCAATGGGTTCTACATAACGGCCCATCATCAGGATGGTTCTGCAGAAAAATAAATTGCTGGTTAAAAAAAGCTTTTCTTGGGATTATTATAAGATGTGTAATTAGAGATAGCGAACCTTTGAATTGGCTTTAAATACAAGTCCTCCTTTTTGCCTGGTGTGTAGTTTGGGCCCATGATACGCACTTTCTGCCCAGTGGCAACAACACCAGAGAAAACACGACCAAAGGCATAGAACCTGCCCTTGTCACTAGTTGGCACCATTTTAGATATATACATCATCAGTGGAGCTTTAGGGTCGCAGTTCTTGATACCTAAGAAGGTCATATCAGAAAAAGTATGAGTTGCTTGATACACTGAGAACTGTGTATTAATGTTATGACTAATGAATAAATTCTTAACCAATTAGACATTTAAAGTAAACTACATTTTACTGAAACCTCAACACTAGAAAATAAAATAAAGAGTGGTTGGAAACTACAACGTTCTCACAACTAACCCATGGCTGCTTCGTCATCTCCTGGGCCTTCATACAGCAGCTCACAGCGGTATTTTTGAGCTGTAACTGGTGAAGGCAGATGAATGGTAATCATCTGGAGCAAGGCGTCACCTGCAGGCAGCCACCGGCGCATCACAGCCTGAACAGGGGAAAACGGCAGCACATGTAACATATAGTACATGTAACATATAGCAGCACGAGTGAAATTAACTCATGTTTTCATGTTTATTTGTCCATGCAAAGAAGCAGGAAAATGGGTTTTCATAGGAGATGAACAGGCTGGATTCCCAGACCTTAAGCAGTGGTTTTCCCTCCTTCTCCTTGTCCTCAGAATCAAGCTTTACATTCAGTTTCTCGATCAGTTTCTGGGCCTCGTCTTTCTTGAAGTTCATGATGGCATCAAAAACCTTTAAACGATATTTAAATAACTGATTTCAGCAGAGTAAATACTTATAATGTATATAACATTTTGGTTTTATCTGGTTTATCTAGTTTTACATTACGTTTTATTGGGCAAGACTGCCACAACGTAATTACTATAATGTTATTACTTAGTGTCTTTGTTATACGGTAATTATATATTTTCTGTGATAGGGCCATTCTCTGTATATCCTGTAAAGTACGTTAAGAAGGGTATATGTGACACCCATGTTACACATCCATTCTTCTGAGAGCAAAAACATTCATGGAGTGAGACAACAAATCAAACCATGTGAATATGTCAGAAAAGACCTAAAACGAGCAATTACAACTACAAATAGGTTGGTCTGTGTGTGTGTGTGTGTGTGTGTGTGTGTGTGTGTGTGTGTGAGGATAGCATGGAAGGATGTGGGAACTTAGCTCTTAAATGTACCATCACCTATTGTCATTTTTTATATTTATTTTATGTTAACATATTTTACAAAGGGGGAAGTTTTCACTGGGTATGTTGCTTAATCAACACATTTAACTGGGTTAACTGAGTCATGCTACAATCAGTTTCAACACAGGGAATCGTTACATTAAATGTAGACTATACATTAAATGTGGGTAAATAGTTTTTCAGTGCACACTAGCAATTTTGGGTTCCAGTTTGAACTCTTAAATTCTGTATTATGGCACCAAATCTAGCATTAATGATGTCAATCTCCAGTATAAAATGTATATTACGGAATTACTCATTCATTAACTGGTCAAGCTTTTAATCAAATTATTGTACTGAACAGTTTGAGGCGCAGTTTTGAGATACAATGTTGGATTGTTCCATGAATTCACACCTTAAAAATTGGATCCAGGACAAGTTGGCAGAAAGTGCGAGGGAGCTTCTTCCCCTCACCATTAGTTGCTGTTTTGCTGAATTTTCCACAAGAGGGATCAAAATACCTAAAAAAAAAACAACAATGACCATCAATCGGGTGATGTAATAAAATAAAATAAAATGTTTTACTATATTATTAAAAGCCAAAAGTCCAAATGTTCATGCATAAAATGTTTTTACATTACTGAATATTCCTTTACTTCAGCTAAAATCACAATGGACAGTTTTAATGCACTACTGAACAATGCTTCAAATGTTCTCTGCACAAACCAGTAATCTCTGTGTTGCCACCGTATCACTATATCTCTTATATTTAGATATGTGCTGAGCACTTACTTGTCTCCCCAGAGCTTCTTCATCATCTCCTCCACTTTCTTACAGCGCTCTGCAGGGGTGGCATCTGATTTCTTCTTTTCACCTTTAGACGCAAACTTGGCCACATACATCTCAGCAAATTGTTTGAGGGTGAAGGCCCAGCCATGAAGGCCTGATCCAAAACCTACTGTACCAACAACGGGATCCACCTGGAATTCAGTTCAAAACGTGCTGATTGAGTAATACAGTTATGTCAAAACCTGTGTTTGAACACACAATCTTGGGAATCCCCAACATAATATTTGGGGATAATTAGTTTAGACTGAGATTTCAGTTTAAATGTTTTGTTTTGTTTTGTTTTTTACCATAATGTTGCCCATTGGTCCATGCTCTCCTTCGCCATAGGTGGAGATGATAACGTTGACATTCTCCACAATGCGCTGGAAGGTCTGGTAAAGTTCATCTGGTTCCAACTGGAGCTCAAGCAGGGCACGGTCCATCTTGTTCATCATTAAGACGGGTTTGATACGTTCTGCAATGGCCTGCCTCAAAACAGTCTCTGTCTGTACACACACACCTGTAGAATGAATTGAATATGGTTGAAACATAATATAAGTGATATTTTAATGTCAAATAGTATGCTAATCTATTAGGTTTTCAAAAGGTTAACTACAAAAAAGTAACCACTCGTGTAGCTTCAGATTGAAGAACAGCATATCATTGATTTTAAAATGTACCAAGATCCTTTTCTATGTAATTCTGACAGTCAAAAACTACAGATGACCCTTTGAACTTGACATGCTAAAGTCCTGCATTGTCATACCTGAAACACAGTCTACTACCACAAGAGCCCCATCTGTAACTCTCAGAGCTGCTGTCACCTCGGACGAGAAGTCCACATGGCCCGGGGAGTCAATCAGGTTTATGAGAAAACCAGCTCCATCCTTGCTCTGCTTGATGAAGGCCGAGTCATTGTCACTGAGCTCATAGTACAGAGAGATAGCTCTGCATTGAAGATAGTACATAAGGACTTGTGTTATGCTGTTTATGCTGTCTTTTTATTGAATGAACTGAACAAGGAATTACTGTTGAATTACTGCTGAATCTGCAGGTACAAGTTTGCATCAAACATGCGCAAAGAGCAAACTTGTGGCCGCCCTCGACTCCGCCCGTCCTGTGTGTGTGTGTGTCAGCCAGTGTTCCATGTGCGTGTGTAAGTGTGTGTGTCTCTGGGCATATATAACAGTGTGTATGTCTAGCATATCCGTATATAAGAGTGTTTATGTCTAATGTATCTGTATATAAGAGTGTTTATGTCTAGTGTATCTGTATATAAGTGTTTATGTCTAGCGTATCTGTATATAAGAGTGTTTATGTCTAGCGTATCTGTATATAAGTGTTTATGTCTAGTGTATCTGTATATAAGAGTGTTTATGTCTAGCATATCTATACATAAGCATGTTTATGTCTAGCGTATCTGCATATAAGAGTGCTTATGTCTAGTGTATCTGTATATAAGAGTGTTTATTTCTAGTGTATCTGTATATAAGAGTGTTTATGTCTAGTGTATCTGTATATAAGAGTGTTTATGTCTGGTATATCTGTATATAAGAGTG
>JAOYMR010000005.1:8796101-8811101 GCA_025802075.1 Tenebrosternarchus preto
TATCTGTATATAAGAGTGTTTATGTTTAGTGTATCTGTATATAAGTGTTTATGTCTAGTGTATCTGTATATAAGAGTGTTTATGTCTATCATATCTGTATATAAGTGTGTTTATGTCACTCCTTGTTTGTCGGTCTTTGTCGAGTCTTTCTCGCTGTGAGTGCTGTCTGTGTGCTGCGTTAAAGAATAATAAATGCTGTTTTGTTTCTGAAGTTCAGCATCCTGCATCACTTATTGGCATACATAGTTACCGACCCACAGTATGCCAAAAGGAAAGCAAGGTAGAAAGAAGGGGAGAAGACATGGGGAGCCTCCTCCTCCACTGGCTCCCTTTTCCAATCCGCTTCTCCTACAGGAGTTCTTTGACCCCTATCAGGGGAGTGGAGGGTTGGAAGAGGAGCTGGCAGGACTCTGTCGGACTCTGTGTCCTCCCTCATCATCCACCCGACTGTTATAGAGGAGGGGTGAACTCGCCCCACTACCCATGAGAGGAGGAGGAGGAGGACTCTACCCTATTACTCCTCCGAGGATGAGGAGCTCAGGCATCCCCATTCAGACCTGGAGACAACGGTACAGGGGCCCTCCTTTTCATTAGCGTCCTCCTCCTCTGAGGAGAAGCCCACTGAGGAGGAGGAGGACCCCATGGAGGGTGAGAATGGAAGGAAGGCCAATGAAGAGGAGTTTCCTCCAGAGCGCTCCCATAGACCCAGGAAGCACTTCCCTAATGCCCACTCGTGATGCCCAGGAGATGGGCAGTTCTCCGACTAAGAGGGAGAAGATGTCGGAGATGCCAAGTCGGAGATGGAGGTGGACAAGCCAGAGCCCTCTCTGATGAAGCTGCCCAGGGGCCACCAGCGCACGCCCCGAAATGGCAAGCAGAGCAGGGGAGGGTTGAATACACGCCACTGTGGTGGTGAGAGCCATCCCAAGCATGTGGTACGTCATCCCATGGCCAGCTCTGCCAGGGAAGGTCTGTCACGGCGTGTCCAGGCAGCTGGCGCACGCCCCTCAGCAGCCGTGGGCATTGGGACCGCTGGGTAAGTGCCCCCTACTGGGACGAGGTCCCCTACCGCGAACGAGGCCCCCGGACCCATGTCCCCATGACCGTACCTGTGTGTCTGTCCATCACAGTCTTTGTGTCCATCCCCATTCCTATCAATGTACCTGTGTTTGTCCCTGTCACTGTGTTTGTCCTTGTCTGGATGTCATCTTTGTTTTCCCCAGTCCTGAGGAGGGTAGTGTAGTTGCGGCCAGACCCTGCATTGGCCCTTTCGGGGGCAGGTTCAGGGTGCTGTGGCCCACCCCTTTCTAGGGGAGGGGGGGTGGTTCTGTCACGGTGGCTGCCCTCAACCCCACCCGTCCTGTGTATGTGTGCGTGTCAAGTCACTGTTCCATAAGTGTGTGTCTGTGTGTGGTGTGGATGTGTTGTGGAATATAAGCGTGTTTATGTCTAATGTATATAAGAGAGTTTATGTCTTGCGTATCTGTATATAAGCGTGTTTATGTCACTCCTTTATGTCCACTCGCTCGTCTTTGTCTAGTCTTTCTTGCTGTGAGTGCTGTCCGTGTGTTGAGAATAATAAACACTGTTTTGTTTCTGAAGCTCGGCATCCTGCCTCACTTATTGACACACATCTTTACAAAACAATTTTTGTTGACATTTCAAGATATTTGAAAGATATTTGTTTGGAATCCTTTAGCTTTTACTAAAATAAACATATTGCAAATATTGAACATAACATGACATCATTACATAACAAAAAAATAATAAGGTAAATACTGACAAAACAAACACTGTTGTCTTTTAACCTATCAGGGATACCTACGTTGACTTGATGGTGATGCACCGTTCTTGCTCATCTTTTCTTGTATCCGTGAATCTGGTCTCACCAGCTCGTGCAGAGGCAATGATACCTGCCTTGCACACTAGGGAGTCAGTGAGAGTAGATTTGCCATGGTCGACATGGGCGATCACAGACATGTTCCTAATGTTGGACTTCTTGTCCATAATCTCTCTGATCTGGTCTACTGTAAAGTTCACCTGCAAAACAAGGGAGAATATTACATATTCCTGCAACTGCAAAACTCATCATTACACTGGTCTGACTTTTTATGTTTACATGAATTTTACATACACAAACACTTTGTTTTTTATTTATAATTCACATTTGTCCATTAGTAATTTCACTGTGGAAACCTAAAATACTGTACAAATATCAAATAGGAAGTTTAACAGGGCCACCAGGAGCAGCAGCAAAACTGCAAGACATTTAGTCCAAAAGGCATCTTCAAACACGACGAAATGGTAAGATGTGTTTAAATAGTTACTGTGACGATTTTGACAATAGTAAGTATGTATTTGGCTCTGGGTACCTAGCACGGTCAAAATGCTTCAAGATATCTGTAAAGGTGTGTACAAGAGATCTGTACACACCTTTAAAATAAACAACTGATGTTTTCTTTACATCAGTCAACTTTTTATGAACCAAGAATCAAGGTTAGTATTGCTTTAACACATAATAACCAACAATTTAGGCGTGCAGCTGCGCAGTTGTGGAAATGTGCCGCGGTATCTCCCTTTGCCATGCAAGGATAATCTGTGCCAAGATGTTTTTAGCGGGTTTGCTTGGTTGATAAGAATGATGAACAGTTTTACCCTCAAATAAACAAAAAAAAAACAGATACAAGAAGCATTTTGTTACCCATATCACATATCGAATATAGCTTCTCTATATGTCCTATTGCACAATTTGTACCCGTGAAACTTTAATGCACACGTCGCAGGGGACAGTGGGCGTGAATGCGCTATTTATAACGAGGGTAACGTTATTCCGATTTCTGTGTATGCCTACAGAGGCAGGCGATATCCCGAAAATAACGCAGCGCACATGTATTAAGCGAAAGCGTTCATACTGCCTAGATCTAGGTCCTGTATGATTATTATAACCTGTTTTTTGGGTTTAAACAATATTTAATAGGTTTTCCAAAACTAAACTGTTGTAGACGTATTTATTAGAAAATACCGCAAGGTATCTCTGTCCTCATAAATGTCTATGCGTCATAGCTTCCAGTGCTATGACAATCTAGCCTTCTGCTTGACAATTACAATCAAATTCGGCAGAAATAAGACCAAGCAGGCTGTCATTACGTCACTGAAATAAAATAAAAAATAACGCTGCAAGTAGATCGATCAATTTTGACAGTCAATGGCGCATCTAAATGACATATATTTACGTTACAGTTAAGTCATTTTGACATTTAATGACTTATTTGTGTAGAGAAATATCATACCATTTTGGCGACTGGCTCCCAAGTCTGAGGCGGCCTCGGCTGTGGATAACCCGGTGTCGGTGCACCTCTCCGTTGGAGGACTTGGGGGGGAAAGAGAGAGAATGTGACGTAGATTCTTAGTTTATGCGCAACAGACAGTACTGTGGAGTCATGTGGAAGAAGTCATATGGCCGAACGGACTATGTGAAGGCTATTTGAAGGTGCAGAAAAGTACTGCTTTGCTGGAAAACTGCAGTTTAATGTCCTTGCGTGCCCTGTTGAGAAATGTGCAGCGTCGATACCTCATCTGACATGCAATCGTGAGAAATGCTGCGTTCACTCGCTTACGCAGAGACAAATATAGTAAATAAGCTATTGTTCCCTGTTTTATCCATGGTATGAGATATCATATTCTAAAAGATTGTTTATTATTTATTCATAATAATAGCTGCAGTATTAACCAGCAGGGTTTTGGCATTTGTGCAAGTGGTTGTATATTAATCAGCCACGGTAAGGCATGAATGTAGCATTTATATTGTTATTGTGTCAGAGACGAGGGATTTTCATCACGTCCATGGAATAACTACTTCGAAGCAGGTGTTTTACTACCAGGAAAAATTCAGGACTTGCTGGTTTGTCTTTCACTTTATGTCCTGGGGTCCCTGGTACTATGCGTGCTCCTGTTTTCACTGCTCTACCAGAGAGATCGTGAATTTAGTCCTCAGTATAAAATGACCTAAAATTACCCTTTAAAAAAGTTATCATATGTCTTAGACCAGTGGTTCTCAAACTATGATCCACAAAGCACTTCTATGAGGGATACAAGACTCTGTATATATGTGTGTTGATTTATAAGTCTAATTGACAAGTAATGTTACTATGGTGATTCATTTGAAATATGCAAATAAATGGGCAAATAAATTATGGCCTAATTTATTATCTTTAGTCATCATCGGATGAAGGGTCACTGGTACCTCTCTATAAGAAAATCTTATCAACTAATGTAATCAGTTTTACCAATTATTATTCACATCTATGAAATTTGCCAGCCAACCAGCAGTTATAATCAACATTTAATTGCTGGTTACATGTGTGCACTAAAATTCAAAGAGATTTTATGTAAACTACCAAAATTAATCAAATTGCACGAAAATCTCATAAATCAAATAATTGGCATACTGGCTCACAGGATGCTAGCTGGTACTGACACTAACTCATAAAGCAGTATGATTGAGATTCTTAGCAATAAGAGTATGAAGCAGCCAGTATCTGCTGACAAAAGGCTGATGAAACATACTTTCGTGAAAGATGACCTATTTTTTAAAAAAAACACAAAAACGTGGTTTATATTGTTTATTTCTGTGTTCGCATTTGCCAGTGATAGCTTACCTGTCCAAAAAGTTTTAAAAACATTGTAAACAACAATTCGACCAAAGGACTTTTATCAATCTTTATATTAATCGCATCCACAACAGTAGGTGGCGACAGCTTCGTATGTTTACATGAAGAGGAGGGAAAGTTCAAATCAGGAACTGAAATGTTTCCCCACTAGTCGCTTTTCTTTATTACTGCCACATTTTAAATTGTTGTATTTTATTGTTACAGTTTGTAATTGTATTTATTTTTATTCAATCTCTTGTCCAAGCTAGCTAGATATGTCTGTTACTCCGTGTTTGGCTTCAAGATGGACTGAGGAGAGTAACGCCATCATCAAAAAGTGGAAGGTAAATTTATAGCTAGCTTTAGCTTTTGACTAGTAGCTGAGCTGTTGTAATCATACAAAAATTAGTTAACTATCCTATATATCAAATTAAGTCCATTTGTTTCAGGAAATTGGAAAAAGTCGAAAGCGACTTCAAGACATAAGAAAACACTGTTCTGGAGAGTGCATCAGATTGCATCAAAAAATTCAAGGTGCCTCAGACTGCATCCAAAAATTCGAGGACGGTTTTACTCTTATCTGATTGTGTGAGCTAAAGTTATATTTGTAGGTACCTAAAGAAACGCATGGTCTCCACACAGGTGTGCCTGCCACCAGGCAACTGCTCGAGCTTGAGTTCGCTGTTTCATACAACACTCTCTTATTTTCACTGACCTGCTCTAAACCACAAGAAACAAACGACCAGCTTGCATGTACTCTAATAAGAGGTAAACTCGTTTTTGTATTGTAGTAAAGAAGTAAAAGTGTATATCTTGTGCATGGAGTTGTAACTGAGTTCTGGTTTTGTATTTTTGTCTCGTGCTTTTTAGCGTTAGAGGCTGTTGGATCTCGGGAACACAGTTCTGATCTAGATACATTATGGCAAATTGTGCTGAGGACTTTTAATGGTACTGTACATCAGGCCTGGGTTCACAAGCTACTGCTGATTCAGTGGGCGATCTGGCTCCCTGAATGTCAGTTTGATGGAATTCTTCAACTGCTGCAGCAGATTAACACCAATGTAAGTACCATACATAATAGTGTATGGGTACATATTGTTACTATACTATTACATATTATCAGTGATCACATACTTGACATCACATAACATGAAAATGTCGTTTGTAAACCAACAGTGTGTAATGATTATGTATGTATAGGTCTGTTTCTAAGTGGACGTGGGTTTAATTTCCCTGAACTGACCTCTGTAAAGTCCTGTAATGCAGCCATTTTCACTTCCTGTTTTTTCACAGGCTCGTTGCCTTCAGTCTAATTTTCATCTTTCTGTAGTTCATGATTATCAGTGGTTTGCATGCTATGGTAAATCCTGAGGTGATGTTTATTTTGACACATCAGTGTTTCTGACACATCAGTACCTACATTTTGGCTAGCATTCTTAATCTGTTCTTTATTACTGATGTAACTTGATACTGTTAAGATCAGTGTGTGTTCTGGCTTATTGCAATGTACCAGCAGTTGATTTTGACAGACCTATGTTTTGGTTATGTGCTTTGTCTGATTTCTCTGCTTTATAATGACACTTTTAGCGTGCCGCCCAATGGAGGATGGGTTCCCTTTTGAGTCTTGGTCTTCCCGAGGTTTCTTCCTAATCCCCACCATCATAGGGAGTTTTACCTTGCCACTGTCGCCTCTGGCTTGCTCATTAGGGATCTGGACCCATACAGTTGTAAAGCTGCTTTGTGACAACACGTGTTGTAAAAAGCGCTAGATAAATAAAATTTGACTTGACTTGACTTCCTGCTATTGACACTTGCTTGGTTATTTTGGGAGATAATCTAGGAAGAATCTAGATACAGTCGTCACATGTAGAATAAACTCTGGACCTTTTGTTAGCTTTTTGTTTATCTTACTGCGACATTTGATACTTTTTTCTTCTGACTGGATCAGATCACACCGTCTGGGGATCTGCTTGCAGAAACCCGAAACCTTACCTTCTCAGTCAAAGATGATGCCTCTGTAATGGTTGCTATGGCAGCTGAGGACCTCAAGGACCTTTTGCACATATGCACTTTTATCTCCAAAGGTATCTTCACTCAACTCCTTGTAGATATTCTGGAAATGTAAACTCCTATAAAAGATGATCTGTAGTTACAAGTAAATAAGAAAAAAAGTGTGATCTCTGCCTTAGGAGTGGAGCAGATGCAGACTGGGAACTACCCAGAGGCCCTGCAGGATTTTCAGGAAGCTGAGAGTCTGTCTTCGCCCAGAACTCTTCTGGCCCATGTGCACACTCTCATGGGCCTTTGCTATGCTAAGTTGGTAAGAAGTACTGGTATTTTTACTTATATCATATGCTCTATCCATGTATCAATGCAGTCTAATATCTTTTTAAAATTCGCATTGTTTGGGGTGGGGGTTACTCCCTCTGCCTGGTGTATTTTCAGGCACGTCCCCAGAGTGCCCTCCAGTGTTACAGAAAGGCTTTGGAGATGGACTTCAGCTGCCAAAGGGCACTGTATCAAAGTGCTGTGGTGTATAAACAGTTGGGTAACAGTCATGCTGAAATAGAGGCTCTGCATCTCCTTCACTCTGTAAGTGGAGCTGGTACCGACTACATTCTAGAAAAGCACTACTGTTTCCCAGTATAGTTAAACTGCCCTTTTCTGTTGCATCCAAGTTCAGCAAGAAAAGAAAACACACCTGTTTTTGTTTTTTGTTTTTATACTCTTTATAGGCTACATTACTGCATCCTGATTTAGACTCGCTGAGTGAACCAGTGCCCCTCATATCTCCTGTTATGCTACTTGGTAGTGAACAGATGGCTTTTATGAGCCAAATACCCTGTCCTGTTCACATACTGCACATGCTGGGTCATGCATGTATTCTCAATGACAGGCAAGTGCACCAGCATCAACACCAAAGGCCGAGTTCTTCCAGATAGTTACAGTCCATTTTTTTTCTTCTCCATGATGAATTTATGTTGACTGCTTTGAAAGACTGATGTTTTTAATCTTTTAAATGTATTTTAATCTTTTACATTTATATACATTATTTTAGGAGTGCTGAAAAAACTTTTTTTTCTTGAACTGCACAGATAGTTATTGTTGTATGTTCATATCAAACAGGAATTCAGAAGGTGCTGAGTACTACCTTGACCTCTTGGCTTCTTTACAGTCACACTGCAGTCTGCAGGTAAGTAATCTGTACTTTTATTTTCTGTAAATTAATGTTGCCATGTTGGGCTGGTACAAATTTATCAGGCAGTTTAATCAGCAGCAATATTACTGGGTGTTTGTGCTCATGTCACTGTGCATGGCAACAGATGGTCCTTGGGTACTAACTGTACACCTACGTCAGGTTTCTACTGAAGTGGTCTTTGAGGTTATAAGAGAGGCTCCAAACTGTCTTTTTATTTACACAATGCAGATTTCCACTGATCATGGCCTACCTTTTCCAAGAATTTCTGTGATTTACCTTGAAGCTGCATTCGCAATGTTGAAAGCCAAAAGGTTTTGGGATGCTCTTGCCATTTGTGATGAGGTCATTGCCAAGACTGCTGACCTCATCCCCGAGAGATTGTTTCTAGAACCACCCATGGTAAATCATCAGTTAGCTGCCCCCATAGAACTGGCAGCTAGATGTCTGGAACTTGATCCTACAGAGGAGAAGTTGGACTGTGTTCTCTGGTCTGGGTCAGCTTACTTCCTACAAGGCTGGGCATATTTGCAACTCAAGGACATGAAGGAGGCACTGACTAATTTTACCAGGTACAGAATTTTGTGAAGGGCTTGAATGAGCCAAGTTTATTTCATACCATTTATTTCAGTGTTCTCACCTTGTGTTTTTGTTATACTACTTTTGCAGAAGCATCAATCAACTAGTGAAAGTATGTTTGAAACTGAAAAGTAAGCTTTTTGATTCTCTTATGATTAACTTGTTATGCATCTTTATTGAGTACATGTTTTTCCTGGGATTTCTGCCAATTCAATCATAATCATTAACTTTTTAAATGTATTGCTTTGTCCTCTTCATAAATGATACCTTTCAGACTGGGCAGAGAAAGGAGGAGCCTTCAGTGATAAAGTGGCAATGCTGGAAGCTCTGAAGGGACAAGCACTTGCTGGCCGAGGCCTGTGTTTCGTAGAGAGAGCCCAGCTAAAGGAGGCCTTGAGAGATTTCCAGCTCAGTCTTCACACCTCCCCAGGTGGACAAGAAGAAAACTGACTTTTATTTCACCATTCAACATATTAATACATTCCATTGTAATACACTTCTGTAAAGTTCAACTCAATGTTTAACGTTTCCCTTTCGTGTTCATCAACAACTATTGTGTAACAGAAAATTGGGTTTAAAATAGACAGATTTTTTAATTACCTAGATATTACAATTAAGTGTTAAACTTGATGTAATATAGTATTCTGATGATAAATGTGTCTTAAGGTAAATTAAGGCAAGACGTATATCAGGTTATTTATTTAACCAATTTATGTTTTGGTTCTCATGCCACCAGGATGTAGCAACACAGAACTATGGCTGGTGGATATTTTGTGGAGGCTAGATCGCAAGGAGGAGGCAGCAGCTATGTGGAGAGGGACCCAACAATCTACAGAGTTACCTACATCAGTGTAAGATAATAGATATAGTGTGCAAACCTAAAACTCTTTGTTAATGCTTATGGTAACTGGATAATGGTGTTGAATGTGCTTCTACTTTGGTCTGTTTCAGAGACCTACCCTTGTATATGCAAGTGTGGCAGGAGGATGCAAAATATCATGGACACAGCAATCTGAATAAGAAAATAAAGGAATTCATTCATAGCTGTGGTGCAACAGCCTAGTAGCATCCCAGAATTATTATCATTTAAAAAAAACTTTTTCCAAGTTTTGTGAATTGTGTCTCACAATTATTTATGCTATAACAATGTCCATGTACAACAGAAAATAAACATTTCATGAAATGTGTTGATTTATGTATGGCTTTTTTGTTGCAGAAATAAAAACATTTTCCACCAAATACCATTTCACTATGCTCTCAGGTTGGGCTCAATTACCTTTATTTGTTTATATATATATATATGTGTGTGTGTGTGTGTGTGTTACATTTTACAGATAATACAGATATATTTCAGCGCGGACATACTGGTTTCTTTAACCCTGACCCTGTTTAAAGCTTAATGTTCCTTGGCCTTAAACGAGGAAAGACTTGGACCACATCCTTGATACTCTATCGAGGACTGACTTGGCCCAGTGATAACGCGGCGCTGTTATATGTAGTCTCCAATTGGCTAAAGCCTTGTGATGTTTGCTCTGATTGGCGGATGAATCAGTGGGCGTATGAATTGTTTTCCGCAGATGATGTTAGCAAGCTAAGCTGACGTTTTGAAATTCAGTGCAGAGGAAAAGTGCTATCGTGAAGGTTGGGATTCGTCGGTCAAGAAAGCTCGTCTTACATATATTATTTATATCTTTTCACGGGGGAAGCAATATGGCTTCGGGTGGAGAGTAAGTAAATTAAGTCTATTTGTCATCATGTACATTTGTAACTATATGTACGTATCGGTAAATGTTTTATTTACTCAAAGTTAGCAAGTTCACTAGCTGGCTATGGTAACAGGTTATGCTCCATCCAGTACAGTAGCTTAGCTAGTTAGCAGTCTTGGTGATGGCGAGGGTTTATCTCTGGAGAAAACGATTTTATACAGCAGGGCCTCAACTGATATTTCAGATGCAAGTTAGTTATCGTTTTCGTTTTTAATTTTAGCGTTCCCAGTTTCGCTGTAAAGATAGCTAACTGGCTGAGAAATCACGGTAAGTGAAAGTAGTATAATCTCGTCTAGCTCTAGTTAGCTAGCTAGCTAATGTGCCCTGCCAACAGACCGTACTGAGTCATTCTATGGTTGAGGCTTTGGCCTACCGGCATCAAGCATGTTTATACGAACCTCGGAGTCATTGTTTGACCATCTCCAAACTTGCTAGCAAGCTAGCAAAAGGTTGAACGGAAGTTAAGTTAACCTTGATTGATTAAGCTTGAAGAGTAGTCGAATTTGATAACAGTAATTGCGTATATTAGCTAGACGGCTAACTAACCACAGTTAGGATTGGTTAGCTAAATTAGCTAGTTCCTGCACTGTCCAACAAACCTAGCTACCGATTTTAGGTGGCTAGTAGCTAGTTAGCAATCACCATACCGACTGAAATTTCAGTGTTGAAGAAAGTTTAATGGTCAAAGCTAGGTTAACCATACGTGAGCGTGTTTCATATCGGTTAACACTAGCTCGCCAAAATGGTAGGTAGCTACATATCTATATCGTAAAATGTGTTTCAAACAAGTCACTAACTACTTTACAGGCTAGCTAGCTCATTCCGTTATTGTTAGCTGCTTTACTAGCTTGACGTCGTAGCATTTGCTGTGTCATTCGGGCATTTGACAAGGCTAATGTAGCTGGTTAGCTACTGATCTGGCATGTAACAGAAAAAGACCATCATTGGATACGGAAAGTTCAATGGGGTTGTCCACACTGAACAGGCTAAACACGTGTTTATGTAATATTAGCATCTGTGGTTTTAGAGTTAAATTGTACTTGAACGCAAGTCCGATTGACAGGGTTGCGTTAGCTCATTTATGCAGATGTTGGCCTCTCGTAACCTATAGTCTTGGTTCTGAAATATTTAGTCTTTAAATATCGGGGATGGCACCATAAAACGTTTATTTGGCACGTTCATATCCAGTATAACACATTTTCAATGGTTTTTCTATCTAATGTTTTATTTCCTTTGCCAATAGCAATGCTGTTAGCTAGCTAGTAGGTTGCGACGCAGCTAGTTATCGTTAGCCAGATTACATATCGCTAGCTAGGTTACGTCAGTGATAATATTTTTCGTGGAAGATGTTTGATGGTAACGTTAGAGCAATAAGATAACGTTTTTGTAGCACACCTCAGATTATGACACATGTGGATTTAATAGTACTTATTTACATATGTAAACACAAGGCTTGGGTGTTCCAAAACAGCTTGTTAAAACCACATTGTCAACGGAGTGTATCTTTCGCTTTCATCTTTGCCAGGTGAGATATTTCCTCGTTGTGATAATTTTTTTTTCATTTACCATTTTCACACAGATCCAAAAATGACGATCTTTCTACTGCCATTCTGAAGCAAAAGAACAGACCCAATAGGTTGCTTGTTGATGAATCCATCAATGAAGATAACAGTGTGGTCTCTCTCTCTCAGGTAAGGCCAAGATTGTGGGCCTCTTCATGGATCTGTATGCTTCTGTTGCTTGACTTTCATACACCCCAGCCACGTTTAACATGACTGTTATGCTTGTAGGCCAAGATGGATGAGCTTCAGCTTTTCAGAGGGGACACTGTGCTGCTCAAGGGCAAGAAAAGGAGGGAGACTGTCTGTATTGTACTGTCTGATGACACCTGCTCTGATGAGAAGGTTCGCATGAACAGGGTGGTCCGTAACAACCTGAGGGTGCGCCTTGGTGATGTCATCAGGTAACTCTGCCCATGCCTGTTACAATGCTGTAGTAGTTTTAATTGTATACTTTAAGAAACCAAATGTGCTAGGGTTGTGTAAATGTTGTTTTTAACTACTTTTTTCTTTTGTTTTTAGCATTCAGCCATGCCCAGATGTGAAGTATGGGAAACGCATCCATGTTCTGCCCATTGATGACACAGTGGAAGGGATCACTGGCAATTTATTTGAGGTGTACCTCAAGCCATATTTCCTTGAAGCTTATCGGCCAATTCGCAAAGGTAAACATTCTTAATTTTATTTTGAATATGCAGAAAACGGCTTTAAGCATTGTTAAGACACTTGACTAGTAACCAGAAGATTGCCAGTTCAAGCCACACACTACCAAGTTGGACTCCTGAACAAGGCCCTTAACCCTCAATTACTCAAGATGTATCCAGTCACGGCTGTAAATCACTTTGGATAAAAGTGTCAGCCAAATGCTGTAAATGTAAAGCATATGTTCTGTTTAACCTTTATTGTTAATTAAATGTTTTATTTGTCCAACATAATTCGGACTGTGCATCTCTCATCTTGATCTTTCTTCATAGGTGATATCTTCCTGGTGAGGGGGGGCATGCGTGCTGTGGAATTTAAGGTAGTGGAGACTGACCCCAGCCCTTACTGCATAGTGGCTCCAGACACAGTCATTCACTGTGAAGGAGAACCTATCAAACGTGAGGTATGTGCTGCAAGAAATATGGCTAAATTTGCTTTAAAAAAGAAATTAAGTAGGCATATGTTCTCTGGGTCTTGAAAGTATTGTACCAGGTACTTTTAAACACAGTGATGTACTGTTTGTATGGAGAGGAGATAAAATGCTAAGATATTGAAACCTGCTGATTTTTATTTTTTATTTTTTAATCTAGTGGCCTCATCTGACTGCCTTCTTAAAACACTGAGCCCCATTTTCACAAAGTGATAACTGGTCTTTTTTTTAGTGATGACAATTTTATTCAAATTTGACATTTGAAATTGTTTATGTTAAATATTCAGCGTGGTAACCAAGATGTGCTTCTTGTTCACAGGATGAGGAGGAATCTCTGAATGAGGTCGGCTACGATGATATCGGAGGTGTCAGGAAACAACTGGCCCAGATTAAAGAAATGGTGGAACTTCCACTTAGACACCCCGCACTCTTTAAGGCCATCGGTGTGAAGGTTAGGAACTATGTATTATAAAATGTTGTGGTTTTGAACTCTGACTTAAGAGACGCTAACAGTGTGTTGTTTTGTTGATCAGCCGCCACGTGGCATTCTGTTGTATGGACCCCCTGGAACTGGAAAAACACTCATTGCCCGTGCAGTGGCAAATGAAACTGGAGCATTCTTTTTCCTCATCAATGGTGAGGTGATACAACCAAAGATGAAAATACAAAATAAAAATCATTTATTTCATCTAAATCTTTGTAGGCAGAGGTATTTTATGAAGTTTCTTTCCTCCTTAATTCGCATTCTGAACTCCACAGGTCCTGAAATCATGAGTAAACTGGCTGGAGAGTCGGAGAGCAATTTGCGTAAAGCTTTTGAAGAAGCTGAGAAGAATGCTCCTGCCATCATCTTCATCGATGAATTGGATGCTATTGCTCCCAAGAGAGAGAAAGTGAGCTCATTCAAATGTTAATTGTTTAATTTATTTTTTGTATGTGTTCTTGGCTAATTTACCATCATAATTTTTGTTATGATGTTTAGTTTCATTGGGGATAAGGTTTTTATTTCCCTCCCAGTGAACCAGCATCATTGTCTAGACTGTGTGGTATAGTCTGCACTGTACTGTGTAATGGTAGTCTGTGTGGTAGAGTAAGCTGATCTGCGCCTGCCTCCGCAGACACACGGCGAGGTGGAGAGGCGCATCGTCTCTCAGCTGCTCACTCTGATGGACGGCCTGAAGCAGAGGGCTCATGTCATCGTCATGGCAGCCACCAACAGACCCAACAGCATTGACCCAGCTCTAAGGCGATTTGGTGAGATTACTGGAACACTAACATTTTTTGTACACTGTTTCGTATCGATGTGTTGGATATCTATAGTGCACCTCTTGGGTTTGGTTTTTTAAGTTTATAAACATTGCGGTTTATATAGGACATTTTTACTCAGCCATTATGTTAGCCTTCTCTGAACATGAGGGTCGATTTAATCTGTTAAATTTAGTCACATTATTGTGGTTATACATTATTGGATGACGTTTATTAATATATAAAATTGTCAGATCATACAGGTAAGCTTCAGTAATAGCAAATCCGTTATTGTTATCTTGCAGAACTGACAAATATAAACAGTGAATGTCAGTTGAAATGATGCTGTTTAAAATTAGTATATTATCTTTGAAAATGGGGTAGTATCAAGATTAATATGTATGTAGTATCAAGATTAATATGTATGTAGTATCAACAAGTAGTATTCTTCATCTATAAAAACCCCCAGAAGGAGAAATAATTGTCTGAAGTTTATGAAGACATTATTTGAACCTGCATTCATTGTGTGAACATTCTGTCCCAACAAGTACCCTTACACTTTCATTATAAGTGTGTTCAGTCCGTGAGTTTCCCTTCTTTTTAAGTAAACCTCTCAAAAACCATTGTAATCGCCCATACACTTCAGATGCTTTAGATAGAAAAGTGGGTTAAAGGACACCAGAAAAAGCAGAAATTCATTTTTCGTTTCACTGTTTTTGGAGAGTTTTCATATGCTGCCATTTTGAGAAAGCCCACTAATGTATAACTGTGTTTCAGGTGTTTTTACTGTATTGTCTCCAACAGAGAGAGGCTGCTGTCATGCAAACGCATGCTTCTTCACTATTGAAATTGTTTTCAAAATATCAGATTCTGT